>CM057106.1:24435080-24852580 GCA_029959045.1 Taenioides sp. WSHXM2023 | reverse complement strand
CAAAATAATAGGAGTAAAAGTATGCTGTTTGTAAGTATACTGCTACTTCAGTAAAAATATGACTCAAACAAGAGTCAAAGTATTCTGAAAAGTACTCTGAAAAGTACAATTTCTTTAAAAATGCAAGTAAATGTAACTGAGTTCTGCCCGCCTCTGCATATCGGACCAATGGTGTGACAGTGCTGCCTTGGGGAGTGGGTTTTAAATTCTCTAACAGCTACTACACAATGGTGCAGAAAGTGATGATTTTAGGATAAAGAATTTCTTAACTGTTTTAAGCCCATCCTGTGATGGCTAAAACAAGTCATTAGGTGTGTTTAAGATGTCCAAATCCTGTCTGGATCGAGGGCAGCAGCCGAGGGGAGGAGGAGAAGGTTCAGATCAGCTTGGACCACAGAGACTTCACAAGCCCGAGAACAGCCAGGGCTCAGATCACGCAGAGTCCGATGACAGGACAGATCTCACGTTCATTTGAACTGTTGCACTGAATAAAAGTACAGAGAACTTTGTGAATGCATTCTCCTGTTTCCCCACACACCACGGACTGACCACAGAACTGACCCCACATCACTGGAACACAGAACTGACCCCAAGTTTCACATCTGCCATCTACTGGTAACAAAATCAAATAAATTTACACAGTGTATCTTAAATAAATTTCCTCTGAGTATTTTTTTTGCTCCTGGCTGTATGTGTACTTTTGTGTGTACTCCCCACACACTCACACTGGTGCTGTGGATCTTCATCTTGAACTTGTCGAAGTAGAGCCAGTGCTGCGCCTCTTCCGGGTCCAGGTCGTGGTAAAAGTCTCGCGCCGAGAAGCCGAAACTGTGGAAGCGGAGGTCAGGGGTCAGCAGCAGGCAGGTTGGGCTCTTCTGATTGGCCACTCCAGGGTCCCCGCCCTCCCAGCGCCTGCTCATGTTGGACACAAAGGCAGTCATCAGTCATCATGCTCATATGGGTTTCAGTAAAAGTAAACCAGGTCTACAACAAGACTAAACCAGGACAGCCAGGATGGAAAGGTCTACACTATAACTTGACTAGGACTTAACCAGGACTTTAACCAGGACTAAACTCACAATAGACCAGGGCTTAAACCAGGACTTAACCAGGACTGAAGCAGGACTAAACCACTGAAGCAGGACTAGCCCATGTTAAAGAGAAAGCCTTACTTCATAACGTGGATGGCCTCTGAGTGGGTGAAGCTGAAGGCGTAGCCGCTGGATGTGGTTCCAAAGTCTATGGCCACCACCACTGAGAACGGAGAGGCCATTTTGGGTCGCACCTCCACCCTCTGCACGAGACCACACACGCAGACACAGACACACACATACACACAAGTTACATGGGGAGCACGTTACCATGAGCGCGTGTTACCATGACAGCGTGGGTGTTACAGGGGAGCGTGTTACTGTGAAAACAAGGCCATTACTGGGGAGTCTGTTACCATGATAGCTAGGGTGTTACTGTATGACTGGGTGTGGGAAGTTGGTGTTATGAGGGCCAGGGTGCCATGTCATCAGGGAAGGTGGCAGTAGAAAAGTGGGTGAATTACCGGAGAGGGCGTAGGCGTCAGGGGGGTGATGCCACACTCGCTCCGCACAGTGGCAGGAGAAGAGGGCACCGAGAGGTCATCTGAAACACAGAGGTCATAGGTCACAGAAGAGAAGGTTTAAAAAGATGAACTGCACTAAAAGTTATTTTAAAGGTCCTATATAATACAAAACAGAATCTTGTTGAGCTTTAAGCCATGTTATACTGCTGTTACCTCCTCAAAAACAGGAGGTAATGTTGGAATAAGCTCAAAATGCTCAGTTCTACCTTGTCATGTCATTAAGTAGTAGTTTAAAAGTGAATTAAAAGTTAGCCTTAGTTGAAGTACTTGGCTCTACCAGCGCAACTCTAGACTGGAAAATTATTGGCTTAAAATGTTGAAATTTTGTTCAGAAAATGCCACAGAAAGTGTTCTGGTGCACCATGAAGCTAAGGCATTACAACAAGGCTAAAACAATAGTTTCAAAGTTTGCAAATTCAAGGCCTGCAAATTATCCAAATGATTCTAGTGAAGGTGTATGGAGTTTAAAAACACAGTGGAGCTCTTCCCATATTACCACATTACATCACAAGGTGGAACAGGTGTTTTTTTTTTTTTTTTTCTTTTTAACGCCTAAATCTGCAGGGTTTGTGTGTTACACATGTGTGAATGAAACAAAACACAACTCCAGGTCTGTTTGTGACGAAAAAACTACATTATAACCAGTGTTGGGAAATAAGTGTACCGAGAATACGTAATCAGAATACTCATTTTGAGTAACTGTATTCTGGTAAAGCTACTGTTTCATTTGGTAGTATTCAGAATACAGTTACTTTAGGCTTCAAACTGTCCAGAGTCAGTCTCTTTTATAGCGTCTGCAGGTGGAGTTTGTCTTTCTCCAGTCAGTGAGAGGAAATGCAGAAGAGTGACACAAATATAAAGCTGATTTAATCCTATGTTGTGTTGTTACAATATAATTTAAATGCAACTCTACGTGAAAGTATTCCAAGTATTCAGAATACAATACTCTTCTTGTACCATGTCTCATAATACATTACAAAATACATTTGAATTCAGATTTTCAGTATTGTGTATTCTTCTTCTCTCCAGAAAAAAGCCTAAAATGAGCTCTTTAAACACAAAGGTACGGCATGTTTCTTACCACTGGTTTGATGGAGGTATGGAGGTGTGGACAGGAGCTCACTGTGGAGGAGCTCTGAGGGCTCCAGAGGGGCCTTGGCCATGGTCCCTGTAGCAACTGTGAGGAGACACAAAGCTTCAGTCACAATACAGCATCTAGCCAGGCCTGTGTGGGAATACAAGAGGATGCCCTTGCCTATCATCATGTCCTCCCATCTTTAGTAAAGGACTAGCACACGCTGTATTGTCATTCAGATACACCTTCAAAAAGAGCATAACAATATAACCTAAAGTACACAATTTTTATCTTAGAATTCATCAGATAAAAGTACTAGCAGCAGTGCTGAGTAAAGTGCACATTTAAAGGGCCCATATTACACTGTTTTCTGAACATACACAGACAGACCTGGAGTTGTGTTTTGTTTAATTCACACATGTTTAACACACAAACCCTGCAGATTTAGGCTGAATTCTTCTCTCAAACTGAAAACATTCCTTGTGATGTCATTAGGTGGTAATACAGGAAATGCTCCATTGTGTTGACCTACCTGTTGAGCTACATTGAGACTTTTGTTTGAACTTTTCTATCACTATTGTATTTTACTGCTCTGTGTGCTGAAAGGACAAATAAAGTAACTGATTACTCCATACATCTTCACTAGAGTCATTTGGATGATTTCAGTCCTGGATTGGCCTGACTTTGAAGTTATAGCTATTGTTTTAGCCTCATTAAAACTGCTTCACTCCTCAGTGCACCAGCAGATATTACACACTTTCTACTGACAATCTCAACTGTACAAACGGTAAAACTAAAATATTCACAAGGAAAAGCAATAACTGAAGGTTATTCTTGAATAGCTGTTAACTTTAAAACTACCACTTGAGTCCTCACAAAGTGGAATATTTTGAGTTTGTAGACAGTTTAATAATGTAGGATTACTCAAACATGTGTAAATGAAACAAAACACAACTCCAGGTCTGTTTTTAGGAGGTAACAAATTATAACATGGTTTAAAGCACACAAGAGACAATTCTGTGTAATATAGGACCTTTAAAAGGAGTAGAGCAGTCAGAATTCAAAGCTATTGCAGAGCCTGTTTGCGGTGTGTCTTTGCCCCCCTGGTGGTGGCGGGGCCCTTTGCATCGGCCCTCATACGCCACTGCTCCTGCCTTGGCCCTGTTTGAACGCTGGCTCCTGATTGGACGGTCATGATGTCACTGCTTCCACAACACACACTCCTCACACTTTTGCTTATTTCACTTTTAAACAAATCCAAACTTCTACAGCCGCATCTGCCAAATCACATACTCAGGTACATTTACTCATTTACATTTACTTGAGTCACTTTTTGAAGAGATTGTACTTTTCAGAATACTTTTCTACCACGATGATGATAAAAAGAAAACACTCTTTCTTTAGACAATAGAATGTGATTTTCAACATTAAATGGTGGAACTTTACCATGTGGCCTTATATCTGTGTAATCCCTCAGTGGTCCTGTAAATTTCATAGTGGTCCATGGGTGTATACTAGTCTATGTGCTCTTATACTTGTTCTGGTACAGCTCAAGATCATTCTAAAGACATTCAGGAAAGGTTCACTTTTTTAGTATTGATACCTGCTCAAATGAGTATCTAATTTCAATACTCATCAGTATTGATTAGTATCTGATGCTGTATCTGTCCTTTGAAATACCAGATTTTGTGCTTTATTTAAAAGTTAATCCTTCAAATGACATTAATATCAAATCATTAATTATAAATCAGATGTTATGTCCTGACAGTCACTCTTTAAGGTACTTGAGTAGTAGTCTTACCAATACTTTTTTACTCTCACTTGAGTAATTTCTTGGAGCTCTACTTTGTAACATTATTCTTACTTGAGTACTTATTTGGCAACCCTACCCACCTCTGTAAATGTAAAAGTACTGCACATAACAGCTGTGGAGGCTCATGGTACACTGATCTTTCCCAAAGCTGTTCCCATCTCTGTTCAAACTACTAGACTAAGGAATGTTGTCTGCAAGCCAAAAGTAAGAAAATAAAAGTGTCACTAACCTCAAATCCTCTACTTCAAATCCTGCTGTAAAACCTTCACTGTGGTCTGAGTCTGAGCAGCTCTGGTCCAGAGACTGGGCTCTTCCTGTAGAGAGAGAGGACATGACACGAGGAAGTCTTCAAAGAAATGCCTTGTTAGAAAGAAGGAAACGTCCAGCTGTGAATCACTTTCCAACCTGTCTCTCTCAACTCTGGTTATCCTCTGGCTCTCCTCTGGCTCTCCTCTGGTTCTCCTCGGGCTCTCCTCTGGTTCTTCTCTACCTCTCCTCTGGTTCTCCTCTGGTTCTCCTCTGATCCTCCTCTGGCTCTCCTCTGGTTCTCCTCGGGCTCTCCTCTGGTTCTTCTCTACCTCTCCTCTGGTTCTCCTCTGGTTCTCCTCTGATCCTCCTCTGGCTCTCCTCTGGTTCTCCTGTGGTTCTCCTCTAGTTCTGGCTGTCCACTGGCTCTCCTCTGTTTCTCCTCTAGTTTCTGGCTCTCCTCTAGCTCTCCTCTAGTTCTCTTCTGGCTCTCCTCTAGTTTCTGGCTCTCCTTTGGTTCTCTTCTTGCTCTTCTCTAGTCTCTGGTTCTCCGCTGATCTCTGGTCTGTGGCTCTCCTCTGGCTCTCCTCTGATTCTTCTCTGGTTCTGGCTCTCCCCTGGTTCTCCTTCTTGTTATTCTCTAGTCTCTGGCTCCCCTCTTGTTCTCTTCTGGTCTCTATGTTCTCCTCTGATTGTCCTCTGATTTTTCTCTGGTTCTGGCTCTCCTCTGGCCCTCCTCTAGTTCTCCTCTTATTCTTTAGTCTCTGGCTCCCCTCTGGTTCTCTGCTGGTCTCTGGTCTGTGGCTCTCCTCTGGTTCTCCTCTGGTTCTGGCTTTCCTCTGGTTCTCCTCTGGTCTCTGATCTATGGAACTCCTCTGGCTCTATTACCTCTGTGGATGGTCTCTCTGGACTCTGTGAGCGCTCACTTCACTCTACACTGGAATGTGAGAGTGAGAGCCGTGACAGCCCACAGCGGTCAGAGCGGGAGAGGGTGAGGGAGGGACTTAAGGAGGGGGCGGGACTGAGGGATGGACCGAGAGCATGTCTAAATCACATTATAGGCACTGTACCTGATTTTTACTGTCCTAAAAACATGAATAACTGAAATAAAGAAACTGTTTTACACACCAGTGTTTGTACTTGTACTTGAGTATTCTTTTAAAGTAACACTGCCCTTACTTATGTTATACGGAAAAAAATGTGTTTCTTTTTTTACTCCTTTCAAAATGTGTATTGTTTATTCTTCAGAAATAGGGCTGCACAATATGAGGACACACTGCAATACCTGATCACTATGTTTTACACTTCAGTGTGTTTAAAAACACAAATGTACATGCCTTCATTTCTTCAAACATGTCTAACTAAAGAGACTAAAGCCCTGCAGCAACTGTGAGGAGACACAACGAAGTGAAGGCACACTACAGCATCTGGCTGATGCCCGTCCTCCTATATCCCTGTGTGTCAGATGCCCTCCTATCCTCCTGTGTCCCTGTGTGTCAGATACCCTCCCATCCTCTTAGATGCCAGTCTGTCAGGTGACCTCCCATCTTCCTCTATTCCTATGAACCAGATGCCCTCCCATGCATGAGCCATATATAAGATGTAAAGTAAACATTACTTTACAGTGTTCATAATCATAAAGTAAAAGTTGAGTACTACAGAAATAGACAGTAAATGACTTGCACACTTATGATGTCATTAAATGCTTCTAGATAAAACTCATGGCTCTTGTCCCCATCTGAGACTATGACATCGACACACTCTTGATTCCCGTGGCAATGGAGTGGCTAGCTGCTCTTGCGGCTTCCTGGCTCGCACATTGAGCAGTTTTTGAAACTTTGTGTTTTTTGAGTGTTCAGTTTTTAAAATATCATTTTAACCAACTAAGTAGTGCAGAAGGTGAAGTTCAAAGGACACAAGTAATGGACTGTTGGTTTGTGTGAAATGAGCTGTTTTTCCTGTATCCATGAGAGGCTAGTTAAGGACATTTGAGGTGCTACAGGTTATTACCCCACATGTGGCAGCAAATGTGTCAGAAGTTCTTCCAGAGGAAATACTTTAAGGGAATGAACCATTTCATCACGAACCATAACACCAGAGTGTAGTAAGAACAAGGTCTTTCCTGTTGTGTTCACCTGGTTCCCCTTGGACACTGCTGTGATGCTGCAGGACACTACAGCAAAATTGCAACAGTTTGCTGCAGCAAAACCTGAATTTCCCTTGGGATCAATAAAGTATCTATCCCTCTCACTCTCTGTCTCCAGTCTGAAAACCATAATGTGGTATTCATCACACTGTGCGGACTAAAATCTGTACACACTGACATCATGAGGACCTGCCTCTATGGGGACAAAAATCAGGTCCATGATGTAATCCTTTATTATTTGATCAACAGCAAGTTCAGATATACAAATAGTTAGGGTAGTTAGGGCTTTAAGTTATTGTTTAGGTTAAGAATAAGGTTTAGGTTAGGATGTTAAGGTTAAGGTTAGGTTAAGTGTAGGCCAGTAGAGACTGTCGTAATGGGGTTATCTGAGTGCAGTGTATCTCACAGGAGTCAGGATGCCCCAGGACTTCCTCCCTGTGTGGAAGTGCTCCTCCTCTCCTGGTTTGGTCTGTGCCTGTGGTCCATTTACCACCTCTCTACAGTCTGATAAGGAGCAGGGAGGAGGACTGCTGCTCAGGCATAGAGATCTTATGAACAAGACCCCTGAAGAATGTAGTGTGGGAGTCATGGCTCATGTGCATCATTCTACGGCTCTTTAAACCTCACAAGAGTCCAATGCCCACCATCTGATAAAAGGAACTGTGAAGCTCCTGGTGGAACATGAACTGTAGCCCACTTATTTTCAGTCAAATCAACGAGTGTGAGAAGAATCTGGACCAGTTTGCAATCCAAACCCACAAATTAAAAATAACCCTAAAATTCATACACATTTAATAGGACTTTAATACGAATTCAGGCTGGACCTTTTTAAAAATCTAATTCCCTAAGTCTCATCTTGAGTGAGATCTGCTTCAGTGTTGACATGGGAATTGTCAAGACCCAACAAATGATCAATCTACTGTCTACTGGACGATCCCTCCAGACACCTGCTATATCTGTTCTTATATTTAACCAAAATAATCCAGGTGGGATTTGAAATCTGCTGTTCCTCTGTGTGTAGAGTTTGTTCTCACTTATAATCACAGGCTCTTGAGGAGATCACACTCTTATTGGTGGTTTTCAGATTCTAGAAAGTGATGATGTCATACTCTTAGTTGGGGGGCAAGAGCCACATTTCCCTGATTGTATTGTACTTTACCATCCATCCATCCATCCATTTTCTTCAGCTTATCCGGGGCCGGGTCACGGGAGCAACAATCTAAGCAGGGACTCCCAGACTTCCTTCACCCTGGACACTTCCTCCAGCTTCTCCGGGGGGACCCCAAGGCGTTCCCAGGCCAGCCGGGAGACATAGTCCCTCCAGCATGTCCTGGGTCTTCCCGGGGCCTCCTCCTGGTGGGACATGCCCGGAACATCTTGAGGGAGGAGGCATCTGGAACAGATGCCTGAGCCACCTCAGCTGGCTCCTCTTGACGTGGAGGAGCAGCAGCTCTATTCCGAGCTCCTCCTGTGTGACTGAGCTCCTCACCCTATCTCTAAGGGATCACCCAGCCACTCTTAAGAGGAAACTCATTTCAGCTGCTTGTATCTGCGATCTTGTCCTTTCGGTCATTACCCAAAGCTCATGACCATAGGTGAGGGGAGGAACATAGACTGACGGTAAATCGAGAGCTTTGCTTTTCAGCTCAGCTCCCTCTTCACCACAACGGTCCGGTACAGTGACCACATCACTGCCAACGCTGCGCCGATCCGCCTGTCAATCTCATGCTCCATCCTCCCCTCACTCGTGAACAAGACCCCGAGATTCTTGAACTCCTCCACTTGAGGCAGGGACTCTCCACCCACCTGGAGAGGGCAAGCCACCTTTTTCTGGTCAAGAACCATGGCCTCGGATTTGGACCCCTTTACCATGAAATATCCAAATAGTAAAAGCTCAAATGTTGAATTTGGTATTCACTAAACTCAAGAATTCACTGTATTACAACATCATTTTGCATTTTAACAATTTAAATTTTAGTTGCTCTCCATCTACATTAATTAATATTGGCCTATAGAATGCTGTGATGTCATCTGAAACCAGCAATAACCCTCTTACAATGAGAGGAGAGCCTTATTGTAGTCGGGCGTTTTAGAGAAAAAAAAGATGGATTTCGTGCACTGTGTCACTTTTCTTGTGGATCTGCTATCTGCTTGTTGGCATGGAGATGCTAATGGTTTGCTTGGAATGTCCCACAGTATGACATTAAAACATATCTGACATTGAATCAATTACAAGTGTTGTTATTACACAAAAATCACATGCCTCTCCACAGATCTGACCTGTAACTTAACTGCTTGTCTCCACTATATAGATTTAATGCCATATTGTGGAATATTCTAGGAAAAGCAAAGGTAAAATAAAATACCCTGTCTTTAATGTATGTTTTTCTCAACAGGACTTTTACCTGTTTTACTTGGACCCCTGAGAGCCCTGCACAAGAATTCCAATGTCCAGTCAGTGAAGTAATGAAACTTTGAAGGGTGGACGGTGTTGTAGTGTTTTTCCTGGTAAAAGTGTATACATATTTGTATACATATTTGGAGAGCAAACCGAGCCAAAACAGTGTGCTCTCACTGTAGAACACTTAGAGCCACACGTTTGTTCTGATTCTGTGCTTTAGGTTTGTTTTGTTCCCAAAGTGCAGATCACATTTCACCCACTGGGACCCACATGACTGACAGCACACACCAGCCCCACCCCCTCCTGGCACACACTCACATTAAAGCTCCTGTAGTATGCATTATCTACAATGCACTTCTGAAACAATCTTGGTCACTTTCAGCACAACAACATATTTCGAAACTTTCTAAAGATGTTTTAAAGGGACCATATTACGCTATTTTCTGATCTATGTTATGTTGTTTCCTCATCACAACATACCTGGAGTTGTGTTTTGTTTCAGTCAGACATGTTTAACACACAAATTGATTGATGATTTGATTTTTTTTTATTTTCTATTTTTTAATTTGTAACATACAACAAGCAGACATTTGACAGGACAGGACAATACGATAAGTACAATACAATATGGTACAATACAATGTATACAACACCACAGCAGACAAAGTGTAGTGTGTGTGTGTGTGTGTGTGTGTGTGTGTGTGTGTGTGTGTGTGTGTGTGTGTGTGTGTGCGCGTGTGTAAGAGTGTGTATGTATGAGTAAGAGCATGGACTTTCAGCATCAGTAAATGTAACTGACTAATTTATGTATAGTACTGTGTAGAGTTCAACAGTATATTGGAGAGATTGACTCAGTGTTGAGAAAAATGGAACAAAGGATTTTGAGCTTTGGAGATGTAGACAGACAAATAATAAAGTATTACTCAAACATGTGTGAATGAAACAAAACACAACTCCAGGTATGTTTTTGACAATGTTACATTATCACATTATCACATGGCTTAAACTCACAAGAATTAATTTTTCGCAATAAAGGACCAGAGTTTACAACTATAGAGACACTCAGGCACAACAGGTCAGCTTTGAACAGTTTCTGGTGATGTGACGTTTGTGAACAAGTCCGCTCGGAACGGTTGGAACCATTTCTCATTTTTTAAAAGAACAGACTCTTCTACTCTTTATGCATTTTTCCACTGACTAACAGTGAACCAACACAAAAATCAGCAGAGTAGACAACACAAGTGAGAGATTTGTGCACAGAAAAATATTATTATATTATTAATATTCAAATATTCTATCATTAGTTTGATTAAGATGATGCATAATTCCACAGGGTAAACACGCGCCCACTCTCAGTTTGAACCATTTTAAACAAATCTGAGTTTTTTTGTGAGATCAGTTTGTAGATAAAATAAGTTCTCACATTGGCTTCTGTCAAAGAAATACATTTTAAAAGAGTGAAAGGAACTCATCCAAAAGATTTGGATCCCATAAAAGAGCTGAAAGTCTCATCACCAGCCATTCCTCTGAGGCTAAAAGCACAGCTCTGCAGCTCAGCTTTGTTCAGGAGGACTGAAACATGTGAGAATGAAACAGGACACGGCCAAAGAACATTATGAAGTTTAGAGCGCTCTGAGCCTCTGTCACAGGGGTACACAGAGGGTCTGGAAGCCATTACCTGGCACATCTCCCAGAGTGGCCCCTCCTCCCCCACCTCCTCCCCCTCTCATTGTCCCCCACATCTGTACTCCATTTTTACAACCAATTTGTTCACGTCCAGATTTTTATTTAGGCACTTCTCTGCCAGTCGCTCTTGTGCTGAGTTCCTCTGCTAAACCCAGTAATCTACTACTACATCTAACCTACTACTACTACTACTACTACTACTAATGCTACATCTAACCTACTACTACTACTACTCGCTGTATCAGATCAAGTAAGAACACATAGACTAGTACACTCCCATGGACCACTATGGAACCTACCTGGAGCACTGAGGGATTACACCAATATAAGGCCACATGGGAATACAAAAGAAAATTCTACCATTTAATGTTTAAAATCATATTCTATTGTCTAAAGAAAGTGTTTTTACTATGATCGTGCATCAGTATTGTGTATCAAGTCACCACTATGTCACCACTATGGAGACAAGCAGGCCACAACACCAGGCCAAGTCGCTGGTCAGATCAATGGAAAGGCGAACCCTCTCACAGTAAGAATATATATTTTTACATGTATTTGTGAGCAATAAAAAAAATCTGGAATTTAATCAGTTCAAGAAATGTTTAATGCAATAGTGTGGCAAATCACTAAATCAATAACATCACCATGGAGACTAGCAGAAAGGTTAATGGTGCACCTTTAAAAATCGAATGGGTGGTGTGTAGAACCAAAGGATGCCACGTCACTGAATGCAAACGATAAACTAGTCCACAGATGTGCCGTCACTACAGCAGTTCAGAAGTAGCAGTACATGTATGCCTCATGTACTTGTACACACAAAGGATGATGTCATAATTCAAAAATGTGCAGTGAAACAATGGGGATTTCAGACGGTCATTCCATTGGAGTTGAGAGCGCACAGTGGGCGGCGCAACACACTAATGCAGGAAGACTCCACCCAGAGAGATTCTAGTCGTTCCAACTCTCACTACATTTACATGCACAGCTAACTGACTCTAGGTTTACATGCACAGCTAACTGTCTCTAGGTTTACATGCACAGCTAACTGTCTCTAGGTTTACATGCACAGCTAACTGTCTCTAGGTTTACATGCACAGCTAACTGTTACTAGGTTTACATGCACAGCTAACTGTCTCTAGTTTTACATGCACAGCTAACTGTCTCTAGTTTTACATGCACAGCTAACTGTTACAAGGTTTACATGCACAGCTAACTGTTACTAGGTTTACATGCACAGCTAACTGTCTAGTTTTACATGCACAGCTAACTGTCTCTAGGTTTACAGTCCCTGACAAAAGTCTTGTCGCTTATCCATTTTGTAGAAACAAAAGCTTATAACCTGACTTTAAATTAATCGATTGGTTTTAGAAATGTCTCATATGAAAGCTAAAACCCTCCCAAATTATGCTCAATATACTAAAATAAATTTGCTTCACTGAAGAAAGATTGATCATTTAATGAACACAGAAAGGTCAGATTTTGGCAAGACAAAAGTCTTGTTGCCTTGTCATATGATGCACCCAATCCTAGATTACAGCCTCACCTGTGATCAGTTACTGATCAGTCAATTAGTGGGTGTGTATAAAAAGAACCCCAGCACACCAGACCTTCACATCAACTGCAACTTGACCTCTGACAACATGCCTAAGATCCACCCTGAGACCAAAGCGTTAATTATCAAGAGGCTGAAGACCAGATCCACTGCTGAGGTGGCTGACACCTTCAGTGTGTCTCAGCGTCAAGTACAAAGAATAAGAAAAAGATCTGAAAAGACTGGAGATGTTTTTGACAAGCCCAGGTCCGGCAGACCCCGCAAGACAACTGCTCGGGAGGACCGTTTGTTGATTTGAAAATCCAAGGCCAGCCCCTTTTCCACTGCAGCAGAGCTCCACCAGGCCTGGTCACCTCAAGTCCCTGTGTCAACCAGAACAGTTTGTAGAATTCTGTCTCGAAATGGCCTCCATGGTCGAATCAGTGCACAGAAACCAGCACTAAACAAAAGGCAATTAAAAAACCATGTGGCATTTGCCAAGGCCCACAGCCTGCTAAAAGGATGGACACTGGAAAAGTGGCAGAAGGTGGATTTCTCAGATGAATCCTCGGTTGAATTACATCACAGCCGCCGTAAATATTGCAGGAGACCTACTGGAGCCTGCATGGATCCAAGATTCACCCAGAAAACAGTTAAGTTTGGTGGCGGAAAAATCATGGTCTGGGGTTACATCCAGTATGGGGGTGTGCGAGACATTTGCAGGGTGGAAGGCAATATCAATAGCCTAAAATATCAAGAAGTATTAGCTACCTCTTACATTCCCAACCATAAAAGGGGTCAAATTTTGCAGCAGGATGGTGCTCCATCGCATACTTCTATCTCTACATCAAAGTTCCTCAAGGTGAAGAAGATCAAGGTGCTCCAGGACTGGCCAGCCCAGTCACCAGACATGAACATCATCGAGCATGTCTGGGGTAAAATGAAAGAGGAAGCACGGAAGGCAAAACCAAAGAATCTTGATGAACTCTGGGAGGCATGTAAGACTGCTTTCTTTGCTATTCCTGATGACTTCATCAACAAATTGTATGAACGATTGTCGAACCGCATGGATGCAGTCCTTCAAGCTCATGGAAGTCATACAAGATATTAAATATGGATCTCACAGCACCACTACTTAATTCACTGACGTTATGCAACATATTTTTGTATTTGAAGTAAATTATTTGTTAAATTTTCTGTAGGCGACTTTTGTCTTGCCAAAATCTGACCTTTCTGTGTTCATTAAATGATCAATCTTTCTTCAGTGAAGCAAATTTATTTTAGTATATTGAGCATAATTTGGGAGGGTTTTAGCTTTCATATGAGACATTTCTAAAACCAATCGATTAATTTAAAGTCAGGTTATAAGCTTTTGTTTCTACAAAATGGATAAGCGACAAGACTTTTGTCAGGGACTGTACATGCACAGCTAACTCTCACTACGTTTACATGCACAGCTAACTCTCACTACGTTTACATGCACAGCTAACTCTCACTACGTTTACATGCACAGCTAACTGTCTCTAGGTTTACATGCACAGCTAACTGTTACTAGGTTTACATGCACAGCTAACTCTCACTACGTTTACATGCACAGCTAACTCTCACTACGTTTACATGCACAGCTAACTGTCTCTAGTTTTACATGCACAGCTAAATGTTACTAGGTTTACATGCACAGCTAATACTAACAACGTTTACAGGCACAGCTATCTGTCACTGTGAGTAATTTGTGACATTGCTGCTGATCTAAAATGACACATACTGGGTGTCAGGGGAGCACAACTGTTTCAGATGCCCTGCCGCCAACAACTGCCCCAATGATCAGTGGACCCCTCCCCCGATCCTCCCCTTTCCTCACCTGGCTGAAAGAGCCAATACCTGGCTGTGCTCTATTCTATTTGCCCCCTAAGATGCATCTTTACATAGCTTCAGTTCAACAGTTGTACCTCAAAAATGAGTGTTGGATTATTTGTATATTTTAAAGGTCCTATATTACACAAAATTGACAACTGTGAGCTTTAAGCCATGTTATAATGTTACTTGCCAAAAACAGACCTGCAGTTGTTTTTTGTTTCATTCACACACACATGTTTGAGTAACCCTTATTGGGCTGTCTACATCCCCATAGCTGAAAATACTCCACCTTATGATGTCATTAAGTGGTAGTTTAAAAGTTAACCATTAATTTTAGTCTTAATTGAACTGCTTTACTCTACCATACACTAGAATATTTTAAATTGTTGAAAACACTCTGTTCCACAACTCCAGGTATGTTTTTGAGGAGGCATTAGAACATGTTTGGTGCTTTATAAACACAGTGGAGTACTACACTTGATGACATCACCCCCTGCAGGACGCCCTGTCTGCTCTGGAGAGCAGCATCAGTGACAGACTGATTCACCCTCGCTGTGTAAAGGAGAGATTTCGCAGGTCTTTCCTTCCTGCTGCTGTCAGACTGTACAATGATCAATGCTAGTCATGTGTCATCTCCATAGCAACCATGTGTAATCTCCATAGTAATAATAACAATGTGCAATATTATTTAAAGTCACTTTACCTGCTATTATTTATTTACCCACCACTGTCCATCACTGCACTGTACACAATCATCTCAGAATCAAAAACACTTATTGTGCAACGTTCCTGTGCCTTTTAGCTTTACAGTGTTGTGTTTTTTAGTTGATTGTAAATACTTATTATTATTTATCTTGATTTTGATGCATGCTCTTATTTTCCTACTGTTTCTGTAACTTGCGTTGTGACACTGCAATTTCCCCATTGTGGGACAAATAAAGGATTATCTTATCTTATCTTATCTTATCTTATCTTATCTTATCTTATCTTATCTTATCTTATCTTATCACAAGGTGGGACAGAGTGAAATCCCAGGGCTAAGGCGTCCACACAAAAAGCCCCATGGGTCTGCAGTGGCTCTGTATTGTCCAGGCTCAGAGCAGTGCTGTCTCACACACAGGAAGTCCACAGGAAGTCAAGAGTCAGGTGACAGGAAGTGGCCCCGGCGCCGCCTCAGTCCACCCTGTGAGAGTGTGCTGGCTCTAAGAGACAGAAACTCTGCCCAGAGTACACACTACAGATAAAGTACTACTACTACTACTACTACTACTACTACTACTACTACTACTACTACTACTACTGCTACTGCTGCTACTGCTACTACTACTGTTGCTACTGCTGCTACTACTACTATTACTACTACTAGTACTACTAATACTACTACTACTACTACTCCATATAATCTACTACACATACAGTCCCTGACAAAAGTCTTGTCGCTTATCCATTTTGTAGAAACAAAAGCTTATAACCTGACTTTAAATTAATCGATTGGTTTTAGAAATGTCTCATATGAAAGCTAAAACCCTCCCAAATTATGCTCAATATACTAAAATAAATTTGCTTCACTGAAGAAAGATTGATCATTTAATGAACACAGAAAGGTCAGATTTTGGCAAGACAAAAGTCTTGTCGCCTACAGAAAATTGAACAAATAATTAACTTCAAATACAAAAATATGTTGCATAACGTCAGTGAATTAAGTAGTGGTGCTGTGAGATCCATATTTAATATCTTGTATGACTTCCATGAGCTTGAAGGACTGCATCCATGCGGTTCGACAATGATTCATACAATTTGTTGATGAAGTCATCAGGAATAGCAAAGAAAGCAGTCTTACATGCCTCCCAGAGTTCATCAAGATTCTTTGGTTTTGCCTTCCATGCTTCCTCTTTCATTCTACCCCAGACATGCTCAATGATGTTCATGTCTGGTGACTGGGCTGGCCAGTCCTGGAGCACCTTGATCTTCTTCGCCTTGAGGAACTTTGATGTAGAGATAGAAGTATGCGATGGAGCACCATCCTGCTGCAAAATTTGACCCCTTTTATGGTTGGGAATGTAAGAGGTAGCTAATACTTCTTGATATTTTAGGCTATTGATATTGCCTTCCACCCTGCAAATGTCTCGCACAACCCCATACTGGATGTAACCCCAGACCATGATTTTTCCGCCACCAAACTTAACTGTTTTCTGGGTGAATCTTGGATCTATGCGGGCTCCAGTAGGTCTCCTGCAATATTTGCGGCGGCTGTGATGTAATTCAACCGAGGATTCATCTGAGAAATCCACCTTCTGCCACTTTTCCAGTGTCCATCCTTTTAGCAGGCTGTGGGCCTTGGCAAATGCCACACGGTTTTTTAATTGCCTTTTGTTTAGTGCTGGTTTCTGTGCACTGATTCGACCATGGAGGCCATTTCGAGACAGAATTCTACAAACTGTTCTGGTTGACACAGGGACTTGAGGTGACCAGGCCTGGTGGAGCTCTGCTGCAGTGGAAAAGGGGCTGGCCTTGGATTTTCGAATCAACAAACGGTCCCCCCGAGCAGTTGTCTTGCGGGGTCTGCCGGACCTGGGCTTGTCAAAAACATCTCCAGTCTTTTCAGATCTTTTTCTTATTCTTTGTACTTGACGCTGAGACACATTGAAGGTGTCAGCCACCTCAGCAGTGGATCTGGTCTTCAGCCTCTTGATAATTAACGCTTTGGTCTCAGGATGGATCTTAGGCATGTTGTCAGAGGTCGAGTTGCAGTTGATGTGAAGGTCTGGTGTGCTGGGGTTCTTTTTATACACACCCACTAATTGATTGATCAGTAACTGATCACAGGTGAGGCTGTAATCTCGGATTGGGTGCATCATATGACAAGGCGACAAGACTTTTGTCTTGCCAAAATCTGACCTTTCTGTGTTCATTAAATGATCAATCTTTCTTCAGTGAAGCAAATTTATTTTAGTATATTGAGCATAATTTGGGAGGGATTTAGCTTTCATATGAGACATTTCTAAAACCAATCGATTAATTTAAAGTCAGGTTATAAGCTTTTGTTTCTACAAAATGGATAAGCGACAAGACTTTTGTCAGGGACTGTACTACTACTACTGCATATCGTATACACATTAATTAAAATGTATGAATCATTGTCTTTACACAGCGCCTTTCAACACACTCAAAGCTCTTTACAGATCATTGTTCATTCACTCCACACTCAGTGGTGATAAGATACTATTGTAGCCACAGCTGCCCTGGGGCAGACTGACGGAAGTGAGGCTACGCTTTCAGCCTCATGCACACACCACTTTCTTATTAAGGATTGTGGGTAAAGTGCTTTGCTTGAGGATACAACAACAGTTTCTACCACTGACCCCACTGTAGTACTCAGCAGTCTCCCATCCAAACACTACCCAGGTATTTGGGTACTTGTTTGTGTTTGGGTACTTCTGAGATCTGACAAGATCAGGCTTTGACAGTCTGACCACATACTCCTACTACTACTGCATATAACCTCCTCCTACTACTACTACTGCATATAACCTCCTCCTACTACTACTGCATATAACCTACTACTACTACTGCATATAACCTACTACTACTACATATAACCTCCTCCTACTACTGCATATAACCTCCTCCTCCTACTACTACTGCATATAACCTACTACACCTACTACTACTACTGCATATAACCTACTACACCTACTACTACTACTACTGCATATAACCTACAAAACCTACTACTCCATATAACCTACTACACCTACTACTACTACTACTACTACTCCATATAACCTACTACACCTACTACTGCATATAATCTACACATGCTCTTCCTACTACTACTACTACTACTACTACTACAACCTACAAAACCTTCTACTACTTCATACAATCCACGACACATGCTACTACTACTTCATATAACCGACAAATGCTACTATTATTACTGAATAGAACTTACTGCATATATCTATTGCTGGTACTAGTGCTACTACAACTACTTCTACTACTACACAAGTTAATTTGTGATTTTTACTTCATCTTTGTGCCCTTGTATGGATTGTTAAGGGAGAGGGAGAGAGATGGGAGCGAGAGAGGGGAGGAAGAGAGGAGCGGAGGGAAGAGAGAGGGAGGGAGCGAGAGAGACTGGAGTGAGTGAGGGGAAGAAGAGAGGGGCAGAGGGGAGCGACAGGGAGGGAGACACTGGAGCGAGAGAGGGGAAGAAGAGAGGAGCAGAGGGGAGAGACAGGGAGGGAGACAGACGGGAGCGAGAGAGGGGAAGAAGAGAGGAGCAGAGGGGAGAGACAGGGAGGGAGACAGACGGGAGTGAGAGAGGGGAAGAAGAGAGGGACAGAGGGGAGAGACAGGGAGGGAGAGAGATGGGAGTGAGAGAGGGGAGGAAGAGGAGCAGAGGGGAGTGAGAGGGAGAGACTGGAGCGAGAGAGGGGAAGAAGAGAGGAGCAGAGGGGAGAGAGGGAGGGAAAGAGATGGGAGTGAGAGAGGGGAGGGAGAGAGGGACAGACGGGAGAGAGGGAGCGAGAGAGATGGGAGCAAGAGAGGGGAAGAAGAGAGAAGTAGAGGGGAGAGATAGGGAGGAAGCGAGATAGACTGGAGCGAGAGAAGGGAGAAAGAGAAGGGCAGAGGGGAGAGAGAGAAAGGGAGGGAGAGAGACGGGACCTAGAGAGGGGAAGAAGAGAGGAGCAGAGGGGAGAGAGAGAAAGGAAGGGAGAGGGAGGTAGATGGGCGCGAGAGAGGGGAGGAAGAGAGAAGCAGAGGAGAGAGAGGGAGGGCTGAAAGAGAGAAGGGTGCAGAGGAGGAGAGAGGGGAGAGGGAGGGGCAGAGGGGAGAGAGAGAACTGATAGATCATGGAGACAGACCCACCACCAGAAAAGTGACACAGTGTGGCTTTAAATAAAGCTGACTTCACACACATTGGCATGTGGCAGACCCAGCAGATAGAAGGGCTTGCTCTACTGCCCCCCGCTGGGAGAAAACATGCGCAACTCAGCATTTATTTATTTTATTATGAGATGACTTGAAGTTTTGGTCATTCCTGTTTTAAAGAAGACCTCTTGTGCTTGTGTCTGCTTTAGTTATACTCTCAGACCCCTGTAGAGCATTGTGTTATTATTTGCACATTTTACTGTAAATCTCAATCGACTTCTAAAACAACTTCATAAAGAAACAAGTGCGCTGACTTCGGTGTTAGAAAACTGGGGTGCCCAATGGGAGCTGACGTGGCCGTAACCATCATGACAACAAAGTGCCGCATGCTGTGGGCCCCTCCTGTGGACAGCTGCACATCACACTAGAGGAGAGCATTTTTTTACATTTGGACCAAAATGACGACACGACACTGCCCAATCCTACGAGTGTCACCCATGAACAACATCAAAGCAGTTGCTATTGCTACTGCTGCTACTACTACTACTGCATATAACCTACTAAACATGCAACTACTACTACTACATATACTACACATGCTTTTGCTACTGCTGCTACTGCTACTACTACTACTACTACTACTACTACTACTACTACTACTGGTACTACATATAACCTACTTGTACTACTACTACTTCTGTCGGTCGGGCTACTGAAGTATCTTATCACCACCAACCTCAAAATGCTCTGTGCCACCTTCTGATGTCATGAAGCGGTTGTTTTCAAGTGAACAGCTCCTTTTACCTTTAGTTCAGTTCAGTTCAGATTGTCAATTCCAGGGCTAAAATTTTCCAAATGATTCTAGTGAAGGTGTGTGGACTTAAAAAACACAGTGGAGCACTTCCTGTATTACCACATGACATCATAAGGTGGAACAGGGTGTTTTCTGTTTTAGATACATAACCTAAATATGCAGGGTTTGAGGAAACAATTTTATAACATAAATCAGAAAATAGTGTCATATGGGCCTTTTGAGCAAATCAATATGGAAAAAACAAAACAAAAAAACTGGAACTGGATGAAATGTAATCTTTCCTGAACAGTTTCATCTTGAGTTTTATTGGGACTAGTGTAAGAACATGGTGCAATAAATAAATACTCTTTGTTTGTGTTGAAAATAGATTATTTCTATTATCTAAAAAAGCTTTAAAAATGATTATTGGGTATTGGTGCTATTATATAAACCCAATCAGTCCCTGTTTGTCCCAGTACTGCATTGCTTGCTTGGCAAATTCAGACTCATACTCCTCTGTATTTTAATATCAGAGTTGTGTACTCAGTTACATTTACTCAGTTACATTTAGTTATGTAACCTTTTAAGGAAATTGTACTTTTGAGAGTACTTTTCTAGCAGCATACTTATACTCTTGCTGGAGTAATAGCCTAGCAACAAGATCATGGAGATGGATCCCCGGGTGCCCCATGTGATGCCCACTGCTCCTAAAAGGATGAGTGAAATACAGAAAACAATTTCCCTACAGGGATTATATATATATATATATATATATATATATATATATATATATATATATATATATAAAATGTGTTTCTTCACCTTCCACGGTGGTTGGTCTCTCTCACCCTCATCAGCTCGGGTCCTCTACCAGAGTCCTGGGAGCTTGAGAGTTCTGCGCAGTATCTTTGCTGTTCCTAGTACTGCACTTTTCTGGACTGAGATGTCTGATAGCAAAAGGAGAAATTTAATTTGTCAACTGGACAGAGTTTATTTGGTTGAATACATTTCGCAGCTCATCCAAGCTGCTTCTTCAGTTCTGGTCAGATGCTGGCGGACACTGCCTTATATCTGCTTGAAGGGAGGAGCTTAATTACAATGAAAATTACTCTGAGACACACATATTTAAATACAGTTTCAGTTGGTCAAGTGAGTCTATTCAATATGGAGTTGTTTACAGTTTCTGTTAGTCATGTGAGCCTATTCAATATGGAGTGGGAGTGGGGGAGTAGTTAGCATATCCATTCAGGGCCATGATGGGTGTTTTCACACCTCTGGACCTGACCTGGCTAGTCCCATTGTTTTCTCAGTTTGTTTTGATTTAGGTTTGAGGATAGAGTTATAGATGGGAGACAAATGATGTCTGAGACCCCCATTTCTGTTCAAGGAAGGATTCTCTTTCTTGACAAAAAAGAAATAGCTTCTTTAACTCCCCTCTCAAACCAGTTCTTTTCTCTGGCCAAGATCTGGACCTCGCTGTCCTCAAAGGAGTGGCCTGTGGCTTTTAGGTGGAGATGTACGGCAGATTGCAGCCCACCCTGGTTTTCCCGTCTGTGTTGATACATCCTTTTGTGAAGGATACACAGTGTAGTGAAGACTGCAGTGAGCACTACATTGGAGAAACAAAACAGCCACTGTTTTTGCCGATGCCCTTCTGTGCTGTGCTCATGTATTGAGCCATGTGCCCACTTATCTTAGCCGCAATTATGCCTGACATGAGCTTCCATGTTGTGGAGAGACAGGTTATTGGCCGATAGTTGGATGGGACTGTACCCTTTGAGGGATCCTTCAGGATCAGGATCGTACGCCCTTGGGTTAGCCATTCAGGGTGAGTCCCATCCCTTAGCAGCTGGTTCATTTGTGCTGCCAGGCGCTCGTGGAGAGCCGTGAGCTTCTTTAGCCAGTACGCATGGATCATGTCAGAGCCAGGTGCTGTCCAGTTTTTCATGCCTGAGACTCTTTCCTGAATGTCTGCCCTGAATGTCTGGCTGGTTAGCCCAACTGGTAAGTCACTTGACTTTCGCATGGAGGACCTGGGTTCAAATCCCCCCCCGGGGGGCAATGAGCAACCAGTGTGGGTCCTTGGGCAAGACCCTTCACGGTACTGCCTACCTCATACAATGATGGGAGATAATAACAGTTACGAGATGCCGGCTCAGACGTCGCCCGGCCAAACAAGGTCTGCGTCAGGTGCTGGGGAACCAGAGCACCTTGATGAAAAATGGGCTACTGGAACAATGAGGCGGAAATGGGCGAGATGCGATAACAAGGCTCTGTTGGAATGCTACTACTCCAGTAACCCTAGTCAGAGGGGGTTACATGAACAGGATGTGGGAGAAATGGTTACTTTGAAACCCACAGTCCAAGCTAACGGCCAAACAACTAGTAGCTCAGTGTTCCAACATCCACAAACAAACACACACATATATATATATATATATATATATATATATATATATATATATATATATATATATATATATATATATATATATATATATATATATATATATATATAAAAGTGCACTACACAAGTCATTTACGTCCTTTCTTGATAAGATAAGATAATCCTTTATTTGTCCCACAATGGGGAAATTGCAGTGTCACAACACAAGTTTCAGAAACAGTAGGAAGATAAGAGCATGCATCAAAATCAAGATAAATAATAAGTATTTACAATCAACTAAAAAAAAAAACAAAAAACAAAAACACAACACTGTAAAGCTAAAAGGCACAGGAACGTTGCACAATTAATAAAGCATATGGTCTAGCGTTCTCTAATTTGACTCCAAAATCAATTAATGTGAGTGAAAATAAATATGAGCCAACTCATTTGCAATATAGCTTGCAACGCTACTGATTTAATGTTTTATTTTATTTATTTTTATTTTATCTTAATTAGGACAGTGCATATTAATCAACATGTCCTTCACATTACATTTACTTTGAATTATAAATCAATTACGCTTTAAATTACTTGAGTAGTAGTTTTCCCACTTTTTTTTTTTAACTTTTACTTGACTAATTTCATGGACCTTGAGTATTCTGAAGTAACCTTACTCTTACTTGTGTACAAGTTTGGCTACTCTACCCACCTCAGTTACACAAGAAGCTTTATAACTCTCAGTTTTACAACATGTTTACAAAATGAGTTGTAAATGTATCGTAAAAGAGACTGGATCACTCACCCCAAATCTCATCGTCCTGTAGATTTGAGGGGCTCACGTGTAAAGGGCTTATTCTGTTTACTTACGTGAATGGAGGGATGGGGCGGGCTTTAAGATAGCCTAGTCCAATAGAAACCCACAACGCTTTTGACTGACGTGCGAACCCACCAATGACAGCGGTGCACAACTGGACAAACGCGACCACCACAAACGTGACCCTGTCGCAGATTTTGTCACGGAACTGTCGCTTTCTGCACGTTTTTGGCAAGAGCGCACACGTCCCTGACTCGGGCGCCTGTGCACTTTGTGGCCCGTACGTCGCTTCACGGTTCTATGGTGTTTGGGAACGGGAAAGACCACTTCCCGGACAGAGGCTTCGTCCCCGTTTGCACTTGAAGTTGAGTGGTGAGTCCGTATTGTTCGATCTAAAGGAGCTCGCTTTGCCCCAAACGCTTGGAAATCTCGCCTGTATCAAATGTTCATAACTTATTTGCAGAGATAAGGGCTACTCTCTCATTTACGCTGAGTTAATGGTTTGGGCATGTGCCTAGACAAACAGGTTAGTATAAATAGCACTAAGACACGTAATATCAAAAAGACATCCCCAGAGGCGCATCGTATTGTTGACGGCCCGTTTACACTCAGCGTGTGGTGACACTCACGCGGTGATTTTTGCCACAACTATTGATTCTGCATGTGGAAACCTGCGGCTTCAGTCTCGGAAGAGCGTGGCCACGCAGGCGGCTCCTCTTTGGGTCCCGGGCCAGTGCACCGTGCCCTGTGCAGCAAGATCGTGTGTGTGTGTGTGTGTGTGTGTGTGTGTGTGTGTGTGTGTGTGTGTGTGTGTGTGTGTGTGTGCGCGCGCGCGCGCACTTGTGTATGCGAGTGTGTGCAGGGGGCAGGGTCTTCGGATGTTTGTTCAACAGATGCATTCAAGAGCGTTACTTGTGCTCCGTTTTTACATTACTGTAATGATGTAACCCACTGCCGTACGGTACATGACGGTAAAGAGTTACACGGGGCATGTTTTGCTTGTTTGTGCATCTTGTCGTACCAGGATAAATACTTGTAGGCCTTTTACGTTGAATTATTCCTGAATACAGTGTCTGACGCACTAATGGACTTGCTCCTGAAGACAAACCTGTGTGTTGTGTACTGTACATTCCCACACTCAGAGCGGGCCTGAACGCAACTCAGCCCACGTGACAGAGCTCTCCAACGTTAGCTCTCGGTGGCTAACGAGGCGAGCTAAAGAGAGCTACGTTGCATCGGCCACAGACGAGCCTTCACAGGGAACGACGAGCGTGTTTGTCCGAGGAGCACTTCCACACACCGTGAGCGCGGGGACGCCATGCCAGGTACGTGGGTGCGTGAGGCCGTGTGTCTACGGCCTCACAGCGCTCTCCCCGCGGCCTCACAGCGGGCCAGAGCGCCGCTAATCCCCGGGACAGAGCTTGTTTTGCAGAGCTTTTTCGGGGATGCTGCCATGCTGTAGCTGTAGCCGCGGCTAGCTCCGCGGACACTTTGTTTGTCCGGAGCATCCGTCACAAGTGCACTTCTGTCAGAGCCTGGGGCCGTGCGCGCTGCTCCAGAGCGGGACATAACACCACAGTGTGACGATTAAAAGTGTTCTCATGTGTACAGTGCCATGTTTCACAGTGTAATGTTGAAATGTGTGTGCTCAGTTTGGACTGGCGTCATCAAATCCAGCTTGACGTCCTTGGTCTCATGCCTTTGTTATTGTTGCTGTGATGGCTCCACTTTAGGCCTGTCCAATAACGGACTATTTACAGACTGAGCAAACTAGCCACTTAGCATTACCTCGGCCAAAGCCGTTCAATCCATTTAGCATGGAGGTGCAGGTGGGCCTGCAGGGCACCTGGGTTAGCCCGTTAGCTGCAGAGCAGTGCGGCTGGAGCCACGGCGGAGCCCCGTTACGTTACGTGCCGTTCTGACATTACATAATGTGTTCTGATTACGAAGGCGCTCGTCTGCGCCTGCAGCCGCGGTGTGGATCAGGATTGTTGCGGGCGTAAAGGAGCACACTGTGGAACGCAAACGCTTACTCCAACACAGGTGCGCACCACTGTCCCGCAGTGTAAAGGAGCAGGCCGAAACAGACCTGTTGAAATAAAAAAAAGTAATGTTTTAAACCCACTCTGTAGTGACGCATACATTCAGAGCACCGCAGACTGGGTCATGTATACAGACCAGGTGACAGAGGAACCGACAGGTGAGCAGGCAGTAATGCCACATGTTTGTCCCATCTCCTGAGTCTGCCACACATGTTCACCAGCACCTGTCTGTACTGGCCATATACCAGGCAGGTGTCATAATGGAATACTCATTATTACAATGATTTCATACAACTGGTGTATCTATCATCAAAACAGTCCCTTACATAAATCATGTTTTGTAGTTTTAGCAGCACATTTTTGACCAAAAGCAAAAATATGGATTATTGTTATTCATTTGTGCAGTCCTAGTTTTGTGTAGAAATCTGTGCTTTCATGCTTTAATTTTCACTTTCCCTGGCCCATTTGAAGATGCCATGAGTTGGATCTAAAAGCTTAATTGACTAAGAGTGGGTGAAAATGTGAAAACTGGATTCTCTAAAAGCCAGATGATTTGGGTTTGATCAGTTATGTAGACTTGGTACTCTCTTGAGTTCACTCTTCACTGTGATTGGTTAACTCTACATGTCACTCACTCAGAGCCTGACAGAGGCTGACCAAGGAGGCATGTGTTTGCAGCTGGAGAGAGGAGAGTGAATGACTGAACAGCACATCACCAAAAGGATGAGCTCACAGTAGGGTGTATGTCCCACCCTATAATTACTTTACTTTATTTACCTTGTTAACTTCAACACATGACTCATTACACCTTTTTACTAAGCCAATGTTAACATTAAATTTTGCTAAAGATTTCCCACTTTGACATTTTTAAGGTTTATAATTTGACTTCCTGATTGGAAATCATGACATCACATTTGGAAATTCCATCACACTAGGATATTCTGTGTTCCACTGTTGCATAGCAACCATGCTGTACACTGGCCCAAAACTCCTCTAAAGTACACAGAAGCTATTTGACAAATAACTATATATCAAAAATATTTTGTTGGAATAATGTTTAAAGAGTCTGAAAAATGTGTTCCTTGTGCATAACTTGTTTGGATGGAATTGGAGTCTCCCTTGTGTGATGTCATAAATTTCATAACTCACTACTTCACTACTTTTTTTCCAACATACTAAGTCCATTGCAAAAACTGAGAATATCATGAGAAAATTCTTTAATTTTTGTCTCTCATGAAAAAATCCATATATTATATAGACTCATCACACACAGAGTGAAATATTTAAAGAATCTTTATGATTGTGGCTTACAGATAATGAAAAAAACAAATTTATGTCTCAGAAAATTAGAATATTGCATAAGATCAATTTAAACAATAATATTTTAAACAGATGTGTGAGGCTTCTGAAAAGTATGTTCATGTTCTATACATTCTTGATTGGGTGTCCTTTGGCATGAATTACTGCATCAGTTTGCCGTGGCATGGAGGAGATCACCATGTGGGACTGCTCAGGTGGAATGGAAGCCCAGGCTGTTTTGATAGCGGCCTTCAGGTCATCTGCATTGGTGGCTCTGGTGTCTTTCTTGACAATACCCCAGAGATTCTCTATGGGGTTCAGGTCAGGCAAGTTGCAGGCCAATCAAGCAGAGTAACACCATGGTCACTGAGCCATCTGTTGGTACCTTTGGCTGTGTGGGCAGGTGCCACGTCCTGCTGGAAAATGAAATCAGCATCTCCATAAAGCTTGTAAGCATAAGGAAGCATGACATGCTCTAAAATGTGCTGGTAGATGGCTTACCTTCTGTGTGTGGTGTCAGTGACTCTTCTGGACATATGTCCAGTCTGTAGCCTTCCCCATGATTGTGTAGCCCTCTGACCCAGACTGAGAGACCATTTAAAGGCTCAGGAAACCTTTGTAGGTGTTTTGAGCTAATTAGCTGATTACGGTGTAATGCCATGATTTCCCAATATTGAACTTTTTCACAATATTCTAATTTTCTTTGGTTTTTCATTATCTGTAAGCCATAAACAAAAACACAAACTCTTGAAATATTTCTCTTTGTCATCAGTCTATATAATATTTGGGTTTAACTTTCTGAAATGAAATTATTTATTTTTTTTAATAAAATATAATTTTTTGCAATGGACTAGTGTTTTTCAACTTTTCTCTCATTTATATTTACAACAGCTATCATCCAGCCAAATGAAGTCAATGTGATCAAATCATAAAGGATTGGTCTAGGCCTGTGATTGGACAGCTGCAGACACACCTCTCTGCTCTACTGACCCAGAAAAAAACGGCACTCAAGGAATGTTAAAATGTAGACTTTAAGATTAAACAAAATGATTCCAAACAAGGTAAAAGTATCAATACCTTGATAATAATTGCACTAAAGTCAGTCTCACATAATTAGGACTGGGGCATATGGCCAAAAAATGAAATCAGAAAAATGATTACTTTTTTGGCACACTTGGGTGATTTTGCAAGCATACTTTTAAAATGTAGTTTTAATGGAAGTCATCATTGACTTTTTAAAACAAAGAAACATTGTATGCCCACCTTTTCAAAAGCCTGTCTCTACAGGCAGTCTACCCTATAGTCCCTTTGTAAATATTTAATATTTGTACCTATTACTATATTTTTATATTTAAATTCTCTTCATATAAAAAAGTGAAAGTTTGCTCACATAGGGGCAACAGTAGATCAGTGTTTGTCCACTGAGCTGATTTAGCGGTTCAAATTCCTGTCTCGACATAAACATCATTGGTAAAGTGATCAAATCCACTGACCCACAGGCTGGTGGTGCAATTCCAGGTCCCACAGGTGAATAGTGCTGTTGTGTCCTTGGTCAAGACACTTGCCCCCAGTGTATGTGTACACTGGTGTATGAATGTGTGTGAATGTGTGAGTGGTTCCTTGATATAATATTGATTCAGCCGATATCCTGCTTGGGCTTTTAATGTGATTTCAGAAGACAATTTACTGGCTGATATAAGCCTAGAGGGTTTCATCAGTGGTGCATCCCTAGTCAATAGGACATAGGACACTTTTCCTAACCCTGCACAGACAGATGGATTCTCAGAATATTTGTTGTTCACAAACTCTCAAGAATCCTTCTGGGCTCATGCTGCTGCATTAGGATTAGGTGCTGGTGGCCCGACCAATCACAGAGCAGCATTGAGGTATGGGCGGGGCCAAAGATGAAGCGCCCAAATGAACCAAAACAAACATGATGACACTGACAGATGTACTTCAGCTTATTGTAGCCAAAATACTGGCTAGTTTGTGAAAAACATGCAGAACGAAGTGCCAGGGCAGTAGACGGGGGGTACAAGGGGGTCTGTTGTCTCAGGATTTTAAGGTCCTATTAATTTATATTAAATGTGAGACTTCTTGCCCCGGGCCCCCAAATTTCTGTTGACAGGCCTTGGGGGTGCTTTCTGCATTTGAGGACAAGAAAGATGTCTGCTTTTCTCTCAAATGGATGTAACTAAAGTTGAGGGTTTTTTTTTTCAGCTTGTTCTGCTGCTAAAATGGTCTTTTCTTTGAAAAGAATGGCTCTAGGATGTAACAATTTTGCTATTATAAAATACAAATTAATCAAATTAAATGTATCACCTGGCCCTAATAAAAGACAGGATATTTAGTTTACAAACTATTTGTAATGTTTGTACTTACTTGTGACCATTAAAACGGTGATTCATTTGCAATAAATCTTGCATCTCTCTCTCTCTCTCTCAGTCTCTCTCTCTCGCTCTCTCTCTCAGTCTCTCTCTCTCGCTGTCTCTCTCGCTGTCTCTCTCGCTGCCTCTCTCGCTGCCTGTCTCACTTATTCTCTCTGTCTCTTGCTTTTTTTATACTCTCTTCCCCCACCCCGTCTCTCCTTGCTGGAGGCAGGCTATGACTCAGTAGCCTCAGCAGTAGGATTGTCAGCACAGCACTTTGGAACTCCCTGTTCTGCCCACATGGGCCCATCTGTGGGCCTGTCTGTGGGCTCCCTGTCATACTGGTTCTTTAGGGTACAAGTCTCCAGCCAATGCAGTGTCAGGAAAAGCATGTGGAGCACAGGATACAGAATGTTGTCTTTAAAGGGCATTAAAACTCAGCTTGGCTTTATGTTATTGGAATTGGCACTGAAAAGCCATTTAGTTATTTTTAAGAAAAAATATTTGACCAAATTGTGATGCTTTTTTTACCATATACCCCAGCACTAAAGGCACGTATCGCACAAAGCCAGTGTAAAATATTTTAAAATGATTAAAATATTGAATAATTTTCAAGCTGTGTCCTGTAGGTCTGTTGTCTTTATTAAATCTTCTGGGCTAAACTACAGTCCCTGACAAAAGTCTTGTCGCTTATCCATTTTGTAGAAACAAAAGCTTATAACCTGACTTTAAATTAATCAGTTGGTTTTAGAAATGTCTCATATGAAAGCTAAAACCCTCCAAATTATGCTCAATATACTAAAATAAATTTGCTTCACTGAAGAAAGATTGATCATTTAATGAACACAGAAAGGTCAGATTTTGGCAAGACAAAAGTCTTGTCGCCTTGTCATATGATGCACCCAATCCTAGATTACAGCCTCACCTGTGATCAGTTACTGATCAATCAATTAGTGGGTGTGTATAAAAAGAACCCCAGCACACCAGACCTTCACATCAACTGCAACTTGACCTCTGACAACATGCCTAAGATCCATCCTGAGACCAAAGCGTTAATTATCAAGAGGCTGAAGACCAGATCCACTGCTGAGGTGGCTGACACCTTCAATGTGTCTCAGCGTCAAGTACAAAGAATAAGAAAAAGATCTGAAAAGACTGGAGATGTTTTTGACAAGCCCAGGTCCGGCAGACCCCGCAAGACAACTGCTCGGGAGGACCGTTTGTTGATTTGAAAATCCAAGGCCAGCCCCTTTTCCACTGCAGCAGAGCTCCACCAGGCCTGGTCACCTCAAGTCCCTGTGTCAACCAGAACAGTTTGTAGAATTCTCTCGAAATGGCCTCCATGGTCGAATCAGTGCACAGAAACCAGCACTAAACAAAAGGCAATTAAAAAACCGTGTGGCATTTGCCAAGGCCCACAGCCTGCTAAAAGGATGGACACTGGAAAAGTGGCAGAAGGTGGATTTCTCAGATGAATCCTCGGTTGAATTACATCACAGCCGCCGCAAATATTGCAGGAGACCTACTGGAGCCCGCATGGATCCAAGATTCACCCAGAAAACAGTCAAGTTTGGTGGCGGAAAAATCATGGTCTGGGGTTACATCCAGTATGGGGGTGTGCGAGACATTTGCAGGGTGGAAGGCAATATCAATAGCCTAAAATATCAAGAAGTATTAGCTACCTCTTACATTCCCAACCATAAAAGGGGTCAAATTTTGCAGCAGGATGGTGCTCCATCACATACTTTTATCTCTACATCAAAGTTCCTCAAGGCGAAGAAGATCAAGGTGCTCCAGGACTGGCCAGCCCAGTCACCAGACATGAACATCATTGAGCATGTCTGGGGTAGAATGAAAGAGGAAGCATGGAAGGCAAAACCAAAGAATCTTGATGAACTCTGGGAGGCATGTAAGACTGCTTTCTTTGCTATTCCTGATGACTTCATCAACAAATTGTATGAATCATTGTCGAACCGCATGGATGCAGTCCTTCAAGCTCATGGAAGTCATACAAGATATTAAATATGGATCTCACAGCACCACTACTTAATTCACTGACATTATGCAACATATTTTTGTATTTGAAGTAAATTATTAGTTCAATTTTCTGTAGGCGACAAGACTTTTGTCTTGCCAAAATCTGACCTTTCTGTGTTCATTAAATGATCAATCTTTCTTCAGTGAAGCAAATTTATTTTAGTATATTGAGCATAATTTGGGAGGGTTTTAGCTTTCATATGAGACATTTCTAAAACAAATCGATTAATATAAAGTCAGGTTATAAGCTTTTGTTTCTACAAAATGGATAAGCGACAAGACTTTTGTCAGGGACTGTACAGGCTACAGCAGCTTTGACACACAACTTGATCTTTAGCCTACACAGAAGAAGCACAAACTAAAGAACTTGTCTTGTAATGTGATGTGTTGCAATGCAGAGCCAGCTGAGATGAGTGGTCCTGAGGTGGCCAAGACACCAGGAGGAGGGGCCCCAGGGAAGGAGGGCAAAGAGCCGGTGGCCAATGGGCATGCAGGAGATGGCAACGACGCCAATCCCTTTGCCGAGTACATGTGGATGGAGAATGAGGAGGAGTATAACAGACAGGTGGGTCCCTGTGAGGTCATCAGGCCTCTATACCGCCGGGATGAGGGGCCTACCACTTGTGACTTCATGATGATCTTGAAGTCATTTTCACAAATGTTCCTGCATTCTGTGGAGCGACCCCAGTGGCACTAGATTTGCTGTTTATTTCAGTGTTAAGTTGGTCCTTGGTCACATGCAGCACATCACCCCAAACACTGTCACCACAGATTGGGTACTCACAGTAGGAGAGCTCCAGATGGCGCTGTTGGATTCACACTGGCCTAAGCTCTGGGATCAGAAGCTCTTTTAAGTCACCCTACCCTAGCCGTGTGCAAAACGCTTTGAACTGAGGGAAGCATATTGAAACTTAGCAAAGAGCCACAGATTATTCGTTAACACAGTGAAGCTTTCAGATTAATGCATTTAAAAGAGCTTTGATAGACCTACTGCACTTTTAATGAGCATACATTTTACATCTGTATCACAATGTAATATGCTGTTGTTGAGGTAATGGTGGTAGAATTACCCATGATCATTTGGGCCAATTCAGTAGGAGGTCTGGGCCATAGTTTGGACACCCCTGACCTCTGACCTAACTAGTGACCTTACTACTGGTGTCATGTTAGCACTATACGGTGCAGAGTTAGGCTAATGCTGCTGCCTGTGCAGTGTGCAGATGCTACACATCAGTCTCTTACTGCCACAGCTCCACTCGTAGTTAAATGTGTACAAGAGATGGATCTTTGTACTTGGATCACTCATGACACAGTTAAGGGCTACAGTAAATAATAATGAGGAACCCAACCCAGCGTGTGTGTTCCTTAGGTGGAGGAGGAGCTGTTGGAGCAGGAGTTCTTGGAGCGTTGTTTTCAGGAGATGTTGGAGGAGGAGGACCAGGACTGGTTCATTCCCTCACGTGACCTCAACAATGCAGGAGTGGGCCAGCTGCAGCAGCAGCTCAACGGGCTGTCGGTGAGCGAGCAGCACAGCAGCCCGGAGGAGGTGGCGGTGAGTGCTTCCTAACACAAGCTTTAACATTAGCTCCAAGCCTAATGGGACCATGTCTGACACTGTCTCTGTCTCTGCAGAGGAAGAGTGTGTTGAACCCTGAAGCCAAGGAGTTTATCCCGGGGAAGAAGTACTAGAAGTCCCCCTCACCCCCGTGGAGCCGCACGCACGCACGCGTACGCGCACGCGCACACACACGTGCACACGCGCACCCACACCACACACACACACACACACACCACACACACACACACACCCACACACCCACACACCCACACACCCACACACACACACGTACACACACACACACACGTACACACACACACACACGTGCACACGTGCACACATACACGTGCACACATACACGTGCACTCTCATTCTCAGAGACTCTGTCGGCTACGCCGCACTCACTGACCACATGGGGGCGTGTGGGCCCAGCCGGGGGGTGGGGGGACTGCTCTTTCTGTTTTTGTTTTTTTTTTTTTCCTCTTTTTATTTTCTGTTATTTTCTTGTAAACTGAGGGTTGTTGGGGTCAGGGGTGGGGGGAGTATTACCAGCACCGCCCTGGTGAGGGCGCTAGCTCATCCTTTCAGCAGATAAGGCACACAGAACTCAATGTCCCCTTTAAACTAAGGCAGCTACCGGCGGCATGATGTCAAGGAAGTCCTCAGACACAAGGCCACGTCCGACTATGGTCTCCAGCATAGAGTCAGAGAGTGCTTTAGAGGAGCCTCTGAGTTCTGTGTGTGACCTGCTCTGCTCACAGCCACACACAGGCAGAGCTCCAACCCAACACAAGAACCTGGCCACAGCGCTAATCATAGAATACAACCGCAGGTGCATTATGTGATCAGGTGGGGGTGGGTGGGTGGTGGTGGTGGGGGGGGGGGTTAGGGGACTGAGAACTTGACTGATGTTTTGACAGGGGTGGTGTTGAGTTTGGAGCTCTGTGCTGTGCTCTGCAGAGACCACTTGGTGTTTCCAGTATTCGACCAAGAGTCCGTATCTGATCAGGTTTTCACAATTTCCTCATGTTTTGGAGGACGATGTGTGCGTGTCTCTGCTGGTACAGTAACCTGGAGTCCTTCAGCACTTCCAGGACACTCTGATGACCTCTGAGCTTTCATTGGGCTGGAAGAGTCAGACCTGCCTACTGTAAGTCAGACACAGCTTGTCTGTAAGGTCATGTGTAGGTTGTAAGGTTGTCACATTTTTTGGGTAAAGTTGGTCTATATTTTTAGTTGACAGTGCTGAGTGGTAAATTCTGCTCAAAGATGCACTGAGCAGTGGGGGCTGGAGTGAGTCGAGCCTCCTGAAGCTGCTGAGTGACCCCTGGTGAAGCCAATGGAATGTCCGCCAGGTGGATATGTACAACATGGAATCATTTTGTGATTTAGTTTTGTTAGTGACCCAAGAGTCTGAGGTCCAGAGACAGAGTATGAATTTCATTACAATAAAACCATGAAAAAAAGATCAATAAAGTTGTTAAAGACAAAGCGGTCTGTGAGTGACTTCATGTTCTTTCCTGATCTCTGTATGGTCTCTCATTATTTTATTTTGCATCTATAAAATCAAAACACATTTCAAGTGCACACAGGTTGCACGTATTTGACATCAGTTGTGTGGCACTTCTGGAAGAATTCTTAATAAAAGGAAACTTCTCTGTCATCAATACTTCAAACTTCATCCAAAATGCAGAGACAGTTTATGCACCACAAACACTATTTTTCTTATGTTTACAGTGTAGCTTTGGTTGGTGGATTTGCCTCTGCATGTTCAACCAGCAAGTCAAATCATCAGCTTTAAAAACTTAAAACTGCTGTGTTAATGATTTTTGTATTTTAATAACGTGCACTTGCAACATGCACTCAGCTTTGGCTTCAAACGTTTTTAAAGAGGAAAGAAACTCTTGCAGTTAAATTCTGTATGCTTTATTTCCTATTTTATTTAATGTTTAATCATTTTCACAATTTATCCATTCACAAACATTTTAAACGGTGGCATTGTTCACATGCACACCAAAATCTGATTAGTCTGATTTATTATAATAAATCAGATTTATATTATTTATTATTATAATGTATCGTGATGTGAGAGCTACTGTGTCCAAATAATTTCACTTGTGGATAAAGTTTGTCTAAGTCTAAAATGATATGTGCCATTTAAATAATCCACAAATCGGATAATGAGCTGATTTGGAGTGTGCATTTGACTGCATCATTACAGTTTTGGCACTTTTATCTATTGAAAATGGACATTTGCAAAACGGCTCACATAAAATCCTAAACAGAATTTTAGTTTTCCTAAATGAGTTAATCTCAGCAAAATGAAGATTTTCATTCAAACTGATCGATCATCTCCCAAAAGCAAGTTTGACCATCCAAACTCAGACTGTGCTCATGTCTTTCTGTGCTCGTTCAGTCATGTGACAGCAGCTCACAAGTTTTAGTTCTGCTCTCAGTTCAGTGCAGTCAGACTCTGGGCTTCACACTTTACAGATACATTTTGGACAGGAAAAGTTTAGCTTGAAAAAAACCTGTCTGTATTGTGTTATGTCAAATATAAATGTACACATTACCAGCTGCAAAGTAGATTTTGAAGTATTTGATTAAAAATATTTATGCTGAAGAAAACTGAAAGAAAAAATACATCAACACTTTTGTACTGTAATTTGTAATATGTTCTTGAAAATGTCACAGTGAGATGTGTATGTAGTTTGTACAGTCCGTTTGATTTTTAGTGCTCACAAACTGTAGAATTTTGCCATTATGTTTGAGTTTCTATATTGAAAGTGACAGTTTGGGCCGAAGTCCTTTCCCACGTGTGAACAGACATGTGGTATTGACCTGTAGTATTGAAACAAGGTGAATTCACTGATCATGTGTGTTTGTGAATGAGAGCTGTGCAGTGTTCTGAGAAAGAGCCTGAGAACTGTTTGCCTGGAGAAATCCAGACTCATCTGTATAAAAAATACAGAGACATATCCAAATGATTCGGCCACCTGAGCCGCTGTTCAGATACACTTTGAATCAAATGATTAAACTAAACAAAGATTTTTTTTTTTTTTTTTTTTTTTTTTTAAGTGCTAAAACCATTGGAAAATAAACAAGAATAAAGCAGGTCTGGGCTGAAGCTCAGCCAATCACGGAGCAGCCTGTGCGCCACACTCGACAGGGATTGGCTTAGACCCAGGAGGACCCCGCCCTTGTTCTGCGTTCCGAGCGTGGAGTGGCCCCGAGGCCCCAGGGGCGGTCCCGGAGGCGGTGCAGAGGCTGCACGGTGACCGCGCACTGTGGATTGGACTCACAAACGCGCCGCAGTGCGAAGTGGGGATCAAAACAGGAAGTGTGAGATGGCGGAGGTTTTCGGCGGAGTAGAAGGGTAAGACTTTTCAACTATTCCAACAAAAAGCCAAAGCGCAGGTTTAGACTGGTGATGTCTGCGCCTGGACCGTGGCCTGCACCGGTCGCGCTCTGGACTTCCCTGTCCCGTGATCAGGCTCGGTGATAAACTGTCCCTGCGCACATCCTGCTATTCGGAATCGTTACAGTGCTGTTCGGTCCCTGATAAATACTATTTGTAAAGAGACAGTCTGTGCTGCTGAATACAATGATGCCCAGGAGAGACTGGGGTAAAGATAAGATATAAGATAAGATATGCCTTTATTAGTCCCACAGTGGGGAAATTCCAGACAGAGCCAAACTGAGCCATTAAAGCTGCAGAACTATACTATTATATAAGCATATGAAATGATAAATTGAAAGTATACTAAATCAATTCATAAATTAATAATAATAATAATAATGATAATAAATGCCCTCAAAATGTGGTCAAAATTATTTGAGAAAAAAAATGTTTTTTATTTTTATATAGAGCCATTTTGAGTAAGTTTGCAAGCTATAAAACATATATGAACAGATTAGGTAAATTTCTTTCCTTAAAAATAATATTACTCAATCCAAAACTCGATCCAAAAAAGTCACTTTGGTGTAAGATGAGCCAGGGGTGGTTGGGTAAGTTGATTCACTCCAACTTCCATAATAAACAATGGCAGGAAAATTATGGAAAACTATATTTCTAAATAAATGAATACATTTATCGTTTGTACAGGTTAAAGGACCCACTATCACGCTATTTTCTGATCTGTTCTAATGTCGTTTCCTCATCACAAACACACCTGGAGTTGTGTTTTGTTTCATTCACACATGTTTAACACACAAACCCTGCAGATTTAGTCTGAGTTCTTCTCAAACAAACATACTATCACATCTTGTGATGTCATGTGGTAATACAGGAAGTGCTCCACTGTGTTTTTAAATTCCACACACCTTCACTAGAATCATTTTGATAATTTCAGCTCTGTTATTGCCATTCTCTATTGAACTAAAGGTAAAAGGAGCTGTTCACTTGAAAACCCCCGCTTCATGACATCACAAGGTGGAACAGAGCATTTTGAGCTTTAGAGATGTAGACAGACTAATATTACTCAGTACTTAATTACTCTAACATGTGAATGAAATAAAACTCCAGGCATATTTTTGAGGCGGTAACAACATTATAACATGGTTTAAAGCTCACAAGAGACAATTTGGTTAAAGAACCTTTAATATGAGTTTTTTTTCAAGTTAATTGAAATGCTTTCTTTAGATGTGTATCTTTTAGGTAGCTCTCTGGGGTTGCATGTTAACAAAAATATTATATAGGCCTATTGTATTTATTTTCTGTATAAAATCTCACCTACCTCACAGACACTTGAAAATTACAAATAAAAATATTATTAGTTTGGTCCACAGGTCAGGCTTTAATCTGGTGAGTCAATTTTTCAAGACCTGACCAAAATCTTTTTTTTTTATTTTGAACGCCAATTTCTTTAAAACTGTGTGTCACAGAGTGTTTTGAGACGGCAATTCTGCATATACCAAAAAAAAACAAAAACAAAAAAAAAACAAGATACAAAACTGTACACAGCAACTTCACAAACATTGATGCAATGTGCAGTAGTTTCATTAGTGGGATGACCACTGATTGTGTTGTGATAGCTAGGGTTGTTCCGATGGACGATGACATTGTCCATCGTCATTTATGACCCACCATAGCGATGGATAGTAAACATCGCGATCCCCCCCCTCCCTTTAAAAAAAAAAAAAATCAGAAACATGCACTGACCTTCTTTAGCTCATTGACCTAAAAACTTACCAGGAATTCCACGTTTAATGATCAAATCACGAATAAAACAAATATGCATTAGAGTTTAAGTCAGACATAACAATTAAAATACTGTGTGGCTACCAAAAATAAGCCTTATTCTATTATTTTCTATTATTCTATTATTTATTATTATTAGGCTATCATTATTTATATCTTTAGACTATAGCTTTCCAAAAATGTGTTCATGAATTTCACCAATCAGTTCCCCCGTCCGCCGACGATATCATCGTCCATCGTGATGTTTCACTGTAAACATCATCATCTGCCAATTAAGGAGACATCCCCAACCCTAGTGATAGCGTTCTGAAGGGGGAGTGACTTAACATGGAGAGCAAAGGGAGGAGGGACTGAGAGCGCCAAAAACTTGTGAAATTTCTAAAACATGTTTTTTTCAGAACAATAAAAGGGAACATGGTGATCTAAATATGTTATGTGTTAGCAGTTAATAGCCCATACAAGTAAAATACCCCTATTTTAAAGACAGAGACATAGACTGCATAGACAGTGCCTCTTTCATGTTCTTCTATTTCTGACTGGGTTTGGTGGACCATACCTGTGGTCAATGCTCCTCACAGTTTTACATCAGTTAAGTGGAAGCTCGTTGGAGAAAGTTGAGAGGAAAAGTACAAAAATACAGGAAGCAGCGCTGAGTTCTAAAACAAAGTCCCTCTGCCTATGTCATCAACATGGAAAACTCCATCCAAAATGCAAAGACAATTTATGCACAAGGAAGGACTTTTTCTGACTGTTCAAACCTTCATTTAACAAAATACAGAAAAGATGTTGTCATTTATTTTTTTTATAATTCTAATCATAACTATAAAATTTGTGGCCCTTTTTCATTATGGTTGCTAGTTAACAGTTATGGAATTACCTCTGTGTATGTCATATCTGCTGCCCATGTGCAAAAAGTCCCTTTGCTCTTGACATTAAGTCACTCCCCCTTCAGAGCACTATCACAACACAATCAGTGGTCATCCCGCTATTGAAACTACTGCACATTGCATCAGGTTTGTGAAGTTGCTGTGTTCAGTTTTGTATCATGTTTTTGGACATTTATGGAGAATTGTCGTGTGGGAGCATTGGTGATGTAGACTTGAAGGGCGGAACTTTGTACAGGCTTGCACTGCTAATCATGAGGAGGGTTAAAATAGGGCCCAGGAAAGATCGCTAAAATACTCAATCATGCATGGCTGACATCTAAAACCTCTTCAAGCATGTTTTGGATAAGGAAACTTTATAAAATGGTAGAAAGCTACAAAAAAATCAATTTTGCATAATACCCCCTCTTTAACAAAAATAAAAAAAACTAGAAAAAGAGGCACTGTTTTAGTCATTCTTAAATATAATGGTGTTAACTATGTTTTTGTGAAATCAGTAATCGAACCTTCTTCTGCTCCTCTCCTGTGCTGCTGACTGTTGTGCTTGTGTGCAGGGGGGGCAGTCACTCGGTGGCTCTGCTCGTCTCTGGAGATGGTCGGATCCTGTCTGAGACCCAGGGACCCTGCAGTAACCACTGGGTGCGTTCACACACAGAGCTTTTCTATAGACACTGCGTTTACATGCACGCCAAGAAAACCACACAACTGGCCTAGTCCAATTTAAACTGATTTGTCGAAATGCATGTCAACCCAGGAACTAAGATTGACGTGTCAAGATCCCAGTAACACTTGTGGAGAAGCTGGTATGTCCTCAGATACCTGCTGCATGTAACAGCACAGTCTGATTTACATTAGGAACAGATAAGAGAGGCATTCAACTGCACAAGGTAAGAAACAACCACGAAAATATTAGATGTGCGTGGATGGTTCTCACTCATTTTAGATGAAGGTGAAAATGAAACTGAGCTTGAGTGTATTTATTTGTGCTGTGCAGAGCAAACCTGTCTGACTGAAAATTAAATGCTTATCTACTTCAGCTAAAAGTGTGGGTATTTTTATGATAGTTGGTTAGTAATTTATAGCTGCAAAGTTTTAGAGCTAGACGCCCCTGAACGCCTCGCAGCCCCTGTTCACACCTGTTCAGTTCTGTGCCCTGCTGTAGACTGGGACAGGAGTCTGACTGGTTTGGGGACAAAGACCATTTGAATGTGGTTGTTTAGTGCAGTGTGATTTCCCTGTGCATGTGAACACAGTGAGACTCCAACAGACCGTGGAGGAGAGTAATGGTAGTTAGCTTCTTACCATCTTTTAATCAGGCGACTAATTAAGGGTGCAGTCGGTTCAGTTGATATCCCATTTTGATCTATAAATTGATGTATGGTGATTTTACAGGACAAAACACCTCGTAATTTTTTCAAAGTTGTTCTGTATTTACCATAGACTGTATACAAAAGTGAACTGAGGGAGTGTGAAGTCACCCGCAGCGTTCTGCTCCAGTCAAATGAAGCTCACGAGGCTAGCAGTTATAGAAGCGAATTTGGAGGCGAGTTCCATGTTAGAAATAAGAATTTATTTACGGACAAAATAGCGAAATAAAAACACCAGGATCATGTAGAGCGGGTTAATACAAACAGGTTAAGACCAAAATGAAGATGCTCGCTACAGCAGTCACAGAGAGGGGCCACAATATTCCAGTGTAAGTCAATGGGAGCCAGGGTCAGAAGGAGCCGGAAGAGCCGCATGCGAACTTCCTATTTGGAATGCGATGGCTAGCTCCTTAGCTATGTCCATTTATATATATACAGTCTATGTATATGATACGTCACCACTAATGCCGGTGACAGTTCTGAGTATGGCAGTTAGCAGCCTGAACTTGTCAACATAAATACATCTCACTTATAAATTGTCTGATTCAAAGAAATTAAATTGTCATACTTGAAGTAAGATGAACTTTACAAAAGTAGAGAGGGTCATGTCTCCTCCTCCTCCCTGTGTCTGTGCAGTTGGTGGGTGCAGACCAGTGCATCCAGGTGATCCACGACATGGTTCAGAGGGCCAAGACTGAAGCCGGACTGGACCCCCACACGCCTCTGCGCTCCCTGGTAACACTCACTACTACTAAAGTGGAGGGCGGGCTAGAGTGACTCAAGCTATATTACAATATTAATAATATAATAACAACAAGATAAACATGTTGAAATCAAATATGGCTTTTATATGGCTAAAAACAACTGTAATGCTGATTTATCCTTAATTACAAAAACATTAGACATGATGGCCAAGTTGTTTACATTGTAATTTGGTGTTTTTCTGAAGATGATTATCCAATCATAAAGCAGGATGAGCCTCACATAACAGTCTCATTTGGGTCGCCCGTTTCAATGCTGAAATCAAGTTTAAACCTAAAATGTCTTTCTCTGATCTGAACGGTCACTACCTAAACCTCAGCACCTGCACCAATCCTGAGTCAGTGCTAGTCCAGCCTCTGCAGCTCAGGGAAGGAATTCTGGAGGTTCTGAGCTTCACATGAGGCCTGACCTGTCCATATACTGAGAATGAGACACACTTGCATGTGTCCTCTGTCTCCAGGTGAAGACTCTGGTGACACAGGTTCACTTGTGATTGTAGTTTTGTAAAACAGTAATATACAATACATACATTTCCTTTAAGCTATGTGGTGTTGATTAATGGTTAAAGGTTTTGCCTCATTATTAGCTTACTCTAAGTTGTATTTTGAGTAGGGCTGTAATCTAAATTGGAATCATCTTGACTAATCGACTGTTAAACTAATGGTTGGCTATTTTAATTGTGAAGTGAATAGAATTATTATGAAACAGGTATACTCTTGATTTTCTGACTTACAAAGCAGAGTTATGGTGCTATTAAACTGTAAAAAGTGTAATTCTAATTTAAACTATTAAAATAAAAAAAAAATAATAATAATAATATTAAAATAAAATTATGTACAATGGAGGAAATAAGTATTTGATCCTTTGCTGATTTTGTAGGTTTGTCCACTGACAGAAATGAACAGTCTATAATTTTAATGGTAGATTTATTTTAACATTGAGAGATAGAATATCAAGAAAATCCAGAAAATAACTTTAAAGGAGGGAGGGAAGGACATTTCACTCAAGATTTTAACGGTACATGGCTCCGTCGATCCTCCCGTTGACGCGGTGAAGTTGTCCTGTGCCCTTGGGAGAAAAACACCCCCAAAGCCTAATGTTTCCACCTCCATGCTTGACGGTGGGGATGGTGTTCTTGGGGTCATAGGCAGCACTTCTGTTCCTCCAAACACGGCGAGTTGAGTTAATGCCAAAGAGATCAATTTTGGTCTCATCTGACCACAGCACCTTCTTCCAATCATCTCTCTAAATCATTCAGGAGTTCACTGGCAAACTTCAGGTGGGCCTGCCTTCTTAAGCAGGGGCACTGCAAAAATTTTAATCCATTGTGGCATAAAGTGTTACCAATGGTTTTCTTAGCATCTGTGGTCCCAGCTGCCTTGAGATCATTGACTAGCTCCTCCCGTGTAGTTCTAGGCTGATTTCTCACTGTTCTCATGATCATTGAAACCCCACGAGGTGAGATCAACTGATGGTCATTTTGTATTTCTTAAGTTTTCGAACAATTGCACCAACAGTTGTCTCCTTAACACCAGCTTCTTGCTTATGGTTTTGTAGCCCATTCCAGCCTTGTGCAGGTCTACAGTCTTGTCCCTGACATCCTTTGACAGCTCTTTGGTCTTGGAGAGTTTGGAGTCTGATTAATTGACTGATTCTGTGGACAGGTGTCTTTTATACAGGTGACTAGTTAAAACAGGAGTCTAATTCAGACTGACGAGTTGACGAGTTGATTAGGAGTGTCTAACTGGTCTGTGGATGCCAGAACTCTTAATGGTTGGTAGGGATCAAGTACATATTTCACACAATGAAATGCAAATCAATTAATATATTTTCTATAATGTGATTTTCTGCATTTTCTTTTTGATATTCTATCTCTCAATGTTAAAATAAACCTACCATTAAAATTATAGACTGTTCATTTCTTTGTGAGTGGGCAAACCTACAAAATCATCATGGGATCAAATATTTATTTTCTCCGCTGTATCTATACAGATGTAATTGAAGGCAGTTTAGAATAATTGAAGCCATTTTACAATGTATTAAATAATAGCATATGATAAAAATGAAAGTGTATAGGGCTTCCCCCTTTTGAAAAAGCAGTCATTGCTCTGACTCTGATGTGTGTGCATGTGTGCGTTTGTGTTTGTGTGTGCAGGGAATGTCTCTGAGCGGAGGTGAGCAGAAGGAGGCCATTGACAAACTCATCCAGGACATGAAGGAACGCTTCCCCAGCCTCAGCCAGCACTACCTGATCACCACAGACGCTGTGGGAGCCATTGCTACAGCAAGCGACAAGGGTCAGACTCTCCCCCTCTGTCCTCTGTCTGACCTGAGGGGAACTTTAGGGGTGTGGTGCTCACCGCTCGTATGGGGGTGCATATACTGTCAAATGTTGGCTGCACGTTAGTTTCCCCAGTTTTGGTAAAGTTTATATTTTTACTTCCTTGTTGGACATGAGCCGCAGATGTGACTTAGACCCTGTACCAATACCCACACTACACACTACACACTTCAATGAAGTGTGTATTTTCTGTTAGTGTGTACTGTGCGAGTGCACAAGGGGCAGGGTGAGACTTGGGACAGTCCACACTTCAGATGACTGGAGTAATACTAATAATGTGTAGTGACCGTACAGTTCATTTCATCAGCCGCAGCCTGTAGCCATGTTTTAATCATTTGCTGAATTGAACCAAGTAAGATCTGTGTTGTTTTTACAGTGCTGTTACCTGGACTGTTTGTGTATTTGTTTAAAAAAAGTATTCATAAAGCCATATCTTTCCATTGTATTCAGTTCGCACTTGCTGCTAGGTTGCTAATTCGTTGCTATGGTCTGAGCACTGTGCTGTTTGACAACATTCCAGTCAAATACATTGTGGGGAATACACTTGCCTGAAGTCTGAATGGCATCACACTTGCTGAGGTGCGGAGAGAGTGGTGTGATGAAGTCTTTGTTTTCTTGCTTACAATCCTAGTTTCCTTGGTTACAACACCTTGGTTTCATGGTTACAGTCTTTGTTTTCTTGCTTACAATCCTAGTTTCCTTGGTTACAATCTTGGTTTCCTTGGTTACAGTCTCAGTTTCCTTGGTTACGGGCTTGGTTTCCAGGTTACGCTATGTGGTTATGTTCCATTCTCATCCAGTTGAAATGATACAGCGGAGCAGAGAGCCAAGTGCAGGTTGTGTGTGAACAAACCCGGCAGTGTTCTGGGACTGGGGCCAGTGTGAATGGGGAACACTGCTGAGTGTTCTGGTATTTTGTACCTGGCAATTTACAGGGACCAATGTGTGGAAGTACGAAGGGAGAAGAGATCTAATGATATCAGATCATCATCTATATATCATCTCAAAGGGCAAAGTCTATGTGTGTGTCCTGTGGTATTTATGATACTGTGGTGACGCACCCTTGACTTTATGGGGACAACTGTTCGATTCTGATGAAGTTTACTTCATCCTTCAACAACCTGGTTTAAAGTTCAGACATGCCTTAAAATAGGTTAATGTTTAGATTAAGGTTAACTGATGACAATGGTTAAATTGCAGCAAGTCTTGATTTGGTGTGATGATACCTGTGATAAGTATTTATCATAGTTTTGTGAAGTGTCTGGCCGTCAAAAAAAAAAAAAAAGCCCCAATAAGTATCTGACCACAATCTGGTCCAGTTAACACCTCAGTATGTCCCTGCAATAAAGAGGCAGCCTGTCACCACTAGGACTGTAAGGAAGTGGAGTCAGGAAGCCAGCGATGCCCTTCAGGACTGCTTTGAGACCACAGACTGGAATGTGCTCTGCCTGCCGCATGGGGACAACATTGACAGCATGACGGACTGTATAACGGATTACATCAACTTCTGTGAGGATACAGCCGTCCCCACACGCACTGTCTGCTGTTACCCCAACAACAAGCCCTGGATCACCAGCCAGCTGAAGGATCTACTTAATAAGAAGAAGTGGGCCTTCAACTCTGGTGATAAGGACGAGGTGAAGAGGGTGCAACAGCAGCTGAAGATCCAGCTCAGACTAGGGCAAGATACATACGGGAAAAGGCTTGAGGCAAAACTCCAGCAAAATAACACCAGGGAAGTGTGGCAAGGCATGAAGGCCATTACTGGCTTCAGCCCTCGATCGAAGCTGCAGGACAATAGCCCAGACAGATCAAACCTGCTCAATCTGCATTTTAATCGCTTCTCATCCCCTGGCACCCCCACCTCTACACCTCCCAGACGCCCAATCCACACCACCACAGACCACTCAGACGACCATTCATCAGCCCATCACCTCTGCTCCCACACTTGCTCCCACCCCCACGGAGGAACCCAGCTCTTTGTGTTTGTCACCTGCGCAGGTGAAAAGGAAGAAGTTGGAGAAAATTCACCATAACAAGTCTCCTGGACCAGACCAAGTCAACCCCCGCGTGCTGAGGACATGTGCTACACAGCTCACTGGGATCTTTCACTTTCTCTACACACTGAGCCTGAAGCTTGAGAGGATACCGGTGCTATGGAAGACCTCCTGCATTGTGCCTGTGCCCAAGAAGACTATTCCATCTGGACTTAATGACTTCAGACCAGTGGCTTTGACATCTCATGTCATGAAAGTGTTTGAGAGACTTGTTCTGGCTCAGCTCAGACCCCTGGTGGCACCATCCCTGGATCCTCTACAGTTTGCCTATCAGTCCCACATTAGTGTGGATGATGCTGTAATCTGTCTTTTGCAGCGGGCTCACTCTCACCTGGATAGTGTTGGGGGCTCTGTGAGGATATTGTTCTTCGATTTCTCCAGTGCTTTTGACACTATCCTGCCCTTTCTGATGAGTGAGAAGCTGATCAGGATGGGTGTCAGCTCCTCCATTGTCTCCTGGATTAATGACTACCTGTCAGGCAGGCCTCAGTACGTGCGACTGGGGACCACCCTGTCTGACACTGTGGTCAGTAATGTAGGAGCTCCCCAGGGTACAGTCCTGTCTCCGTTCCTGTTCACTCTGTACACCTCTGATTTCCAGTACAGTTCCGGGTCCTGCCATCTGCAGAAGTTCTCTGATGACTCTGCAGTGGTTGGGTGTATCAGGGATGGACAGGAGCTGGAGTACAGGACACTGATTACAAATTTTGTGGAGTGGTCCCAGGCAAACCATCTGCTCCTGAACGTTGACAAGACCAAGGAACTGGTGATTGACTTTAGGAGAAAGAGGACACCTGTGGAGCCCATTACCATCCAGGGCCAGGACGTGGAAATAGTGGACTGCTACAAGTACCTTGGCGTACAGGTGAATAACAGACTTGACTGGAGGGACAACTGTAATGCTGTCTACAAGAAGAGCATGAGCAGACTCTACATCCTGAGAAAGCTCAGGTCGTTCAATGTGTGCAGCAAGTTACTGGAGATCTTCTACCAGTCTGTGGAGGCCAGCGCACTGTACTTCGCTGTGGTCTGCTGGGGGAGCGGCACCAGTAAAAGAGACATTGGGCGGATTGACAAACTGATCCGTAAAGCTGGACACGTGATCGGCTGTGAGCTGGAGACATTTGTCACAGTGAGGGACAGGAGGTCACTGGACAAACTGCTCTCCATCATGGACACTCCTGCTCACCCACTGCACCAGACTATAGAGGGACAGAGGAGCTCATTCTCCAACAGGCTCCTACAGCTCCGCTCAAATAGTGAGAGATTCAGGACTACATTCATACCATACGCCATACAGCTGTACAACAACTCACCCTTATGTAACAGATAATACTCCCTACAACTGTACTACAAGTTAATCTCAAGTAATGGATTACCTCATACCCTGTCTGTCAGCATAGTATTTGCACTGTCGTTCTTGTCTCTTGTATATAGCTGTGACTATATAGTTTATTACTTTATTACTTATATTTCTATTTTATTTTGACTTGTACATATACATTTTTAGAATTATGTCTCATTTGACACCTGTCTCTTACTCTTTTTGCTATACCATCTATTTTTGTTACTCTATGTTATTATATTATATTGTGATGAGTGAGCTACTGTATCCAAATAATTTCCGTTGTGGATCAATAAAGTTGGTCTAAGTCTAAGGGTGCGTCCCAATTCTCTGTCTTATCCCTTCGTCTTACCCCTACCCCTTGATCTACGTCTTTGTCTTACCCCTCGATATCAAGCTGTAAGGGCTAGGGGTACGAACGTTCCCCTAAGAATTGGGACACCACTCGATTACCGTTTGCGTCATTATCCCTTGCTGCTACCTGGCTGCTACGTGTACAGAGGCGACAACAGTTGACTCAAACAAACGAAGATGCCGTCCTCTCAGGTCATGATGTCGATTGCCTGGGTACGTGGACGGGTACAGCAACATTTTAATCACCGCCATTCAAAGGCACGCAGCATAATTGAACGGGCCTTTGGGGTAATGAAGACAAGGTGGAGGTCAACTCTTTTCCGGGCACTGGAAGTCAAGCCTACCTTTGCCCCTCAGGTAATTGCTACCTGTGCATTCCTGCATAATGTGTGCTTGGACAATGGAGACACACTGGATCCTGACGAGGATATTGGCAGGGACGATCTTGACCTCCAGCCTCCCGAAGAACCAGTGGCACTTAATGAGACCTCTGGGAATGCTGTTAGAGACACACTGGCTGCTCAAGTTTCCAGGGATGCGCAGGTCCCATAAAAACATATGTTGTATTGTTTGTTAACATGACAGTTGTACAGTCCCTGACAAAAGTCTTGTCGCTTATCCATTTTGTAGAAACAAAAGCTTATAACCTGACTTTAAATTAATCGATTGGTTTTAGAAATGTCTCATATGAAAGCTAAAACCCTCCCAAATTATGCTCAATATACTAAAATAAATTTGCTTCACTGAAGAAAGATTGATCATTTAATGAACACAGAAAGGTCAGATTTTGGCAAGACAAAAGTCTTGTCGCCTACAGAAAATTGAACAAATAATTTACTTCAAATACAAAAATATGTTGCATAACGTCAGTGAATTAAGTAGTGGTGCTGTGAGATCCATATTTAATATCTTGTATGACTTCCATGAGCTTGAAGGACTGCATCCATGCGGTTCGACAGTGGTTCATACAATTTGTTGATGAAGTCATCAGGAATAGCAAAGAAAGCAGTCTTGCATGCCTCCCAGAGTTCATCAAGATTCTTTGGTTTTGCCTTCCATGCTTCCTCTTTCATTCTACCCCAGACATGCTCAATGATGTTCATGTCTGGTGACTGGGCTGGCCAGTCCTGGAGCACCTTGATCTTCTTCGCCTTGAGGAACATTGATGTAGAGATAGAAGTATGCGATGGAGCACCATCCTGCTGCAAAATTTGACCCCTTTTATGGTTGGGAATGTAAGAGGTAGCTAATACTTCTTGATATTTTGGGCTATTGATATTGCCTTCCACCCTGCAAATGTCTCGCACACCCCCATACTGGATGTAACCCCAGACCATGATTTTTCCGCCACCAAACTTAACTGTTTTCTGGGTGAATCTTGGATCCATGCGGGCTCCAGTAGGTCTCCTGCAATATTTGCAGCGGCTGTGATGTAATTCAGCCGAGGATTCATCTGAGAAATCCACCTTCTGCCACTTTTCCAGTGTCCATCCTTTTAGCAGGCTGTGGGCCTTGGCAAATGCCACACGGTTTTTTAATTGCCTTTTGTTTAGTGCTGGTTTCTGTGCACTGATTCAACCATGGAGGCCATTTCGAGACAGAATTCTACAAACTGTTCTGGTTGACACAGGGACTTGAGGTGACCAGGCCTGGTGGAGCTCTGCTGCAGTGGAAAAGGGGCTGGCCTTAGATTTTCGAATCAACAGACGGTCCTCCCGAGCAGTTGTCTTGCGGGGTCTGCCGGACCTGGGCTTGTCAAAAACATCTCCAGTCTTTTCAGATCTTATTCTTATTCTTTGTACTTGACGCTGAGACACATTGAAGGTGTCAGCCACCTCAGCAGTGGATCTGGTCTTCAGCCTCTTGATAATTAACGCTTTGGTCTCAGGGTGGATCTTAGGCATGATGTCAGAGGTCAAGTTGCAGTTGATGTGAAGGTCTGGTGTGCTGGGGTTCTTTTTATACACACCCACTAATTGATTGATCAGTAACTGATCACAGGTGAGGCTGTAATCTAGGATTGGGTGCATCATATGACAAGGCAACAAGACTTTTGTCTTGCCAAAATCTGACCTTTCTGTGTTCATTAAATGATCAATCTTTCTTCAGTGAAGCAAATTTATTTTAGTATATTGAGCATAATTTGGGAGGGTTTTAGCTTTCATATGAGACATTTCTAAAACCAATCGATTAATTTAAAGTCAGGTTATAAGCTTTTGTTTCTACAAAATGGATAAGCGACAAGACTTTTGTCAGGGACTGTATATACCCAGTACATTTAATAATTTTTTAATGTTTTAATGTTCTTTTCCTTGATTTATATACTGTTGTTTGTATTGTTGTATAGATATTACTGTATTGTGTTCACAGTAGGATATTGTGGAGGGATTTTTGCAATTGTTAGCAATAAATGTTTGTTTTTTTAAAACACACCGCACATGTGTATTGAGTATTACTGTAGAATGTATGCACATCTACAACAGCCTTTGTACAAGAACATTTATTGCTCAGCTGTAGCAATGAATATATAAACATTAAAAAAAAATTTCAAGTATAACAGGCAACAATAAATATATGTATATAAATTCTAAACAGTAACATGTTAATAAAACACAAAACTAAAAACTATTTTACATTTTCTCCACCATCTTTTCAAAGAGGTCTAGAAACCTCTGTGTCTTGGCCTCACTTTCCTCGTGCCGCCTTTGTTACTTCAGCGCCTCCTCGGCCAGAAACTCCAAGATGGGGTTGGACCTCCTCTTCGTGGCGTTGGCTGCTGGGGTGCTGGGCTCTGGAGTACTGGGCTCTGGAGTACTGCGTGCTGTGGGGCTGGCCTCTGAAGTGCTGGCTGCTGTATCAAAGAGGAAACTGTCAGAGGTGGAGGGCTCCACAATATCCTAAGGGAACAAGGCAAATCAGATTTACACATTTTCAAGGAGTATGGAGTATGGAGGAGTAATTGTGAATCTGATGTCAGCAGTATTAATGGAAGTACTGAATTCCAAGGTGAATGTTACATTAGCCTCACCAGGAGTAGTGAGACCGTTTCCTCGGCTCCTGGCTCATAGGATGCCAACACCACAGGGGCCATTGCTGGCCTGGCACTCAAAACCTCATGCATGTCGGCATAATACTGCCAGGTAGCAACGGTCACCTCACCCAGGTCGGTTCCAGAGCCCGTTTTGGGAGTCCTCAATTCCTGAAACACAAATACACATAAGAAATACAAATGGCTAGTGGATACATGCATCTCTCAATTGGAAATTATGTTAAACTGTACATCACATAGGCTTACCTTGTATTTTTGTTTGAGGTTCTCCCACTTCTTGGAAGCCTGCTGGCCCGTAACCTTTCCCTCCAAACCTGCCTCTTTTACAAATTTCCTGCATCACAACCAACAGTACAAACATTCAGTATTTGAAGCACAACACAGAAATTTAAACAAATCAGAAAACAGACACAAGAATATAATGAAGTTCTATTTCCCCCTCTCTCTCTCCCTACGGAATATGTTGTTTGCATAGTATTGTTGATTGACTTCTGATGTATACGTATTCGTACGTATTCGCACGTATTCGTATTCGCACCCAAGCCAGACGAGCAGCACGACAAAATTATTTAACAATGAATTAACGAATTACTCACTCCCACTGTTGCTTAGCCCCCATTTTTGACTGCATGAACCGCTTTTCATTGTCGCTCCGATATTTGATGAGCCGCCGAGTCTCCGCTGGCGTCCCTGAGGGAAAACACACGCTAGGTCAATCACGTAATAAGCTAGTTTTACCATAATCAAACCGGTCCACCAGTAAAAAAACAATCACACTGATTTCACCTAAAAAGTACCATGTCAAGGATTATCGGGTACCTCAGCAAAAAACTAGCTTGTTTATACATGAAAGTTCGATGAAAATGATAGCGTCGGCTAAACAGAGCTAAAACCGCAACAACAGTTCACTAAAGGTAACGTAGCACATAACCGTCATAATTGTAAACCTGCTAAACTATTAATTGATATTTACAACTGCTGAAAATACTTACATTTATGAGACTCCTTGGCTGATTGATGTGATGCTGCCATCCTGATCCCGACACCTGCCCGAGCTTGTGGGCGTACCCCTTCGTTTCAAGTGTGGTCGGGAGCTCACTTCGTTTCAAGGGGTACGTAGCCCTTGGTCTTAGCCCTACCCCTTGATCAAATTTAGAATTGGGACACCACTTGGTCTCACATGAATGCGCAAAACCAAGGGGTAGGGCTAAGACGAAGGGGTAAGACAGAGAATTGGGACGCACCCTAAGTCTAAGTATCACTCTGAATGAGGCAGCGACTGACCTGAAAGATAAGATCATGGCCCGAATGAACACAAGGCAACCCTGACGCCAGTTACAGAGGCTAAGTACCATCTGAAAGTCTCCTAGAAGATGTGAATGCAGCACTGAGAGCGATCCCTACCACAACCATCACTGAAACCAATGAGCTGATATACACTTCAGCAGCAGTGATCCTAGAGGTGCTGGGCTATAAGAGCAACCATGGGAGCCATGAGAGACAATACCCACCATGGAAAAGATGGTTAGAGGCCAAAATCAAAGAAGCATGGAGAGAAGTGAGCCAATTGTCAGAGGCCAAGAAAGGTGCGATGAAAAAGCAAGTACCCAAGAGGTACAGCCAGATGCCCATAGCTGAAGCACTCGAAACTGCCAAACAAAGGCTACAAGCCTTAGCCAGCTGCCTAAAGAGATACACGCGAGATAATGAAGCCAGACGAATAAACCGCCTCTTCGCAACACAACCTGCGAAAGTGTACGCTCAATAGCAGGGGAATAACACCAGAGCAGACCCCCCAAGGCTGGAGACTGAAAGGTACTGGAAAGGCATATGGGAAAGGGAGGCATCACATAACACCAATGCACAGTGACTAGTGGCTCTGAGGGAAGACCACAGCAACCTCCCTGAACAAGATCCAGTCACCGTCACAGTGGCAGACATTCAGGAAAGAGTCTCAGGCATGAAAAATTGGACAGTGCCAGGCCCTGACATGATCCACACATACTGGCTAAAGAAGCTCATTGCACTCCACGAGCGCCTGGCAGCACAAATGAACTAGCTGCTAAGGGATGGGACTCACCCTGAATGGCTAACCCAAGGGCATACGATCCTGATCCTGAAGGATCTCTCAAAGGGTCTAGTCCCATCCAACTATCGGCCAATAACCTGTCTCTCCACAACATGGAAGCTCATGTGAGGCATCATCGCGGCTAAGATTAGCGGGCACATGGATCAATACATGAGCACAGCAGAGAAGGGGATCGACACAAGGGGAGCCAAACACCAACTCCTGGTTGACCGACCACTCGCCCGTGACTGCAGAACCCGTCAGACCAACCTGTGCACTGCCTGGATTGATTACAAGAAAGCCTGTGACTCAGTGCCACACACATGAATCACTGAGTGCTTGGAGTTGTACAATATCAATCGGACTCTAAGGGCGTTCATTGCAAACTCTACGGTTGTGGAAAACCACCCTTGAAACCAATGGCAAGCCACTTGCACAAGTGTCCATCAAATGTGGCATATACCAAGGAGATGCACTGTCCCCACTGCTGTTCTGCATAGGTCTGAACCCCATCAGCCAAATCACTGACCACACTGGCTATGGATACCGACTCAGAAACGGGGCCACCATCAGCCACCTCCTCTACATGGATGACATCAAGCTGTATGCTAAGAGTGAGCGAGACATCGACTCACTGATCCACACCACCAGGATCTACAGCACAGACATTGGAATGTCATTCGGGCTTGAGAAATGTAGTAGGATGGTGACACAGAGGGGGTCTCACTCCCAGAGGGAACAATAGCAGACACTGAGCACAGTTACAAGTAACTTGGTATCCCACAAGCAAATGGCAACCTTGAAGAGGCAACAAGGAAAGCGGCTACAGCCAAATACCTGCAACGAGTAAGGCAAGTCCTAAGAAGCCAGCTCAATGGCAAGAATAAGGCACAGGCAATAAACAGCTATGCCCTGCCAGTGATCAGATACCCAGCAGGAATCATAAGCTGGCCAAAGGAGGAGATACAGACCACAGACGTTAAGACATGAAAGCTCCTGACCATGCATGGAGGGTTCCATCCCAAATCCAGGCCGAGGACTAGTGAGTGTGGGAACCACTGTCCAAGATGAAACATCCAAAATCCATAAGTATGTCAAGGATAAGGCCCCTACAGATGATGTGCTCAGGGAATGCCTCAGACAGTGGAGGTCAGAGGAAGAGGTACTGGAGGGACCATCATGGCAAGACAAGTCCCTACATGGGGCGTACCACCGAAACATAACTGAAGTGGCTGATATCAAGAAATCCTACCAATGGCTGAAAAGAGCTGGTCTGAAGGACAGCACGGAGGCCCTCATCCTGGCTGCACAGGAGCAAGCTTTGAGCACCCGAGCAATAGAGGCCCAGATCTACCACACCAGACAAGACCCAAGGTGTAGGCTGTGCAAAGAGGCTCCTGAGACAGTCCAGCACATTACTGCAGGGTGTAAGATGCTGGCAGGGAAAGCATACATGGAGCAACACAACCAAGGTGCGGGCATAGTGTACAGAAACATCTGAGCAGAGTACGGGCTGGAGACCCCAAGATCAAGGTGGGAAACACCTCCGAAGGTTGCAGAGAATGACCGAGCCAAGATCCTGTGGGACTTCCAGATACAGACTGACAGAATGGTGATGGCGAACCAATCAGACATAGGGGTGGTGGATAAGCAACAGAACAAAGCTGTGGTGGTGGACATTGCAATACCAAGCGATGGTAATATCAGGAAAAAGGAACACAAAAAACTAGAGAAATACCAGGGGCTCAAGGAAGAGCTGGAGAAGGCCTGGAAGGTGAAGGCATCAGCGGTGCCGTTGGTGATCGGAGCACTCGGGGCTGTAACCCCCAAACTGGAGGAGTGGCTACAGCAGATCCCAGGAAAAACATCAGACATCTCAGTCCAGAAAAGTGCAGTACAGGAACAGCAAAAATACTGCACAGAACTCTCAAGCTCCCAGGCCTCTGGTAGAGGGCCCGAGCTGATGAGGGTGAGAGAGACCAACCACCGTGGAAGGTGAGAAACACATTTATATATATATATATATATATATATATATTATATATATATATATATATATATATATATATATATATATATATATATATATATATGAAGCATGAGTTAAGAGTTGTCCTCTTTCATTCACCATCCCTACAGCACTGCGGGCCTCAAACCTCCATCTGGTGGGAGAGCCCATTCTACTACAAGTGTCTCCACTTCATGGGCAGCTATGAGAGGGGTCCCTTTGGAAACAATATGTGCTGCCAGATCTTGGGCTACGCCGAGCACATTCACCATGTTCTACAATGTCAGTGTGGCCTCTCCTCATCATCTTGGCGTGGTTCTTAATGAATCTCTGGACTCTTTTCAGTGATGTATGTCCTCAGGATTCTTTGTAACTTAGCTGTTATTAGTCATTCAGTGCTTTCAGCGCTGTCGGGGACAGTACCTCTGGACTGGGAGACTGGGGTGGTGGTCCATCTGTTTAAGAAGGGGGACCAGAGGGTGTGTTCCAACTACAGGGGAATCACACTCCTCAGCCTCCCCGGTAAGGTCTTTCCAGGGTACTGGAGAGGAGAATCTCACTAATAGTTAAACCTCGGGATTCAGGAACAGCAGTGTGGTTTTTGTCTCGGGGAACACTGGACCAGCGCTATACTCTCCATCGGGTGCTCGAGGGTTCATGGGAGTTTGCCCAACCAGTCCACATGTGCTTTGTGGATCTGGAGAAGGCATTCGATCGTGTCCCTGGTGGGGTCCTGTGGGGAGTGCTCTGGGAGTATAGGGTCCGGGGCTCTTTGCTAAGAGCTGTCCGGTTCCTGTATGACCGGAGCAGGAACTGTGTTCGCATTGCGGCTGTAAGTCGGACCTGTTTCCGGTGCATGTTGGACTCCGCCAATGCTGCCCTTTGTCACCGGTTCTGTTCATTGTATTTATGGACAGAATATCTAGGCGCAGTCAGGTTTGGGGACCACAGGATCTCATCTCTGCTGTTTGCAGATGATGTTGTCCTGATGGCTTCATTGGACCAGGACCTCCAACATGCACTGAGGTGGTCTGCAGCCGAGTGTGAAGCAGCTGGGATAAGGATCAGTTCCTCCAAATCAGAGGCCATGTGTCTTGACTGGAAAAAGTTGGCTTGCCCTCTCCGGTTGGGTGGAGAGTCCTTGCCTCAAGTGGAGGAGTTCAAGTATCTCGGGGTCTTGTTAACGAGTGAGGGGAGGATGGAGCGTGAGATTGACAGGCGGTGCAGAGTCTGCAGTGATGTGGTCGCTGTATCGGACTGTTGTGGTGAAGAGGGAGCTGAGCCGAAAGGCAAAGCTCTCGATTTACCAGTCGGTCTACATTCCTACCCTTACCTATGGTCATGAGCTTTGGGTAATGACCAAAAGGACAGGATCGCGGATATAAGCAGCCAAAATGAATTTCCTCCGCAGAGTGGCTGGGCGCTCCCTTAGAGCTAGGGTGACGAGCTCAGTAACATGGGAGGAGCTCGGAGTAGAGCCACTGCTTCTCTACGTCAAGAGGAGCCAGCTGAGGTGGCTCGGGCATCCTTTGGGGGGCATGTCCCACCGGGACGAGGCCCCGGGGAAGACCCAGGACACAGTGGAGGAACTGTGTCTCTCAGCTGGCCTGGGAACGCCTCAGGGTCCTATGAATCCTAGATGACTACCAGGACAGTAAGGATTTTTGTGTTTCAATGAGACAAGGGATTTTATTACCTCTGGGGCGTCACCCGGGTTCACAGATGTGACTCAGTTGGTATAGGCTCTATTCACGCTTACTGGAAGAAGTTTGGAAAAATGTGGATGATGACTTACGGTCTAGTTATTGACACTGGGCATGTGATAAAACCATGGATTCAGCAGCAGCGGTCTTCACAACCTGCCACAGCTTTCCATTGGGGACGTGACTTTAATCGCATCTTTGATGTCACTTACAGGCAGCTGGTTGTAACTGGTGATCTGCCAAACATAATGGGACGCTACAATGACATCTTTTTTTTATTATTAAATTAGACAAATTATAATGCACAAATTAATAGAGAATTTATAAAAGGAAAAAAAAAATATACAATGACATCTAGATGAAGAAAACCGGGCCATTTTCTCAGTTAACTGCTTTGATCACCACCCTCTGGTGGTCATCCGGGATTCATAGAACAGTAGTTACATACATAACTTTCTATTTATTTTGACTTGGGGCAACATGGGGACACATTTTGCTCAAAAGCATGCACTAAAACTATGTTTTAGTGAAACAAGTAGCATCGTTGCACATTAAGATTTGGATCATTCTCTGGAAAATTTAATTTTTTTTTTTCTTTCTTTACTACTATCTACATTTTATATCCTCACAGAAGACTTCACATATATTGTGTAAGATAAATGGAATTATGAAAAAAGTTAAATAACTACTAAATATTTTGTATACTTCATATTCAAATCCTCTGACTATCCACCCTTTGCTTTAACAACAGTGCTGCAACCCCTTGGCCTTCTCTCAATGAGCTTCATGATGAAGTCTCCTGAAATGGTTTTCACTTCACCACTGCGAACCAGGGTTCAAAGCAAAGAGTGACAATTGTTTTTTCAAATCTAAATTAAACTTTGAAATCTAAACCTAAAGTTTGGAGATATATGAAGTTTAGTTTTTGTTACATTCCATATGTGTTATTCATAGTTTTGATGCTTTTTGCGAGAATCTACAATGCAATTAGTTGTGGATATAAAGAAGAAAAATGAATGAAAAGGTCTGTCCTTGTGACTGGTGTTGCACATTGATGTGATGGCCTGAAAACCTGATGCATGTTTGTGCGTTTGTTTGTTTGTGTGCAGGGGGGGTGGTGCTCATTACCGGCACTGGCTCTAACTGTAAGTTGGTGAACCCAGATGGCTCTACGGTGGGCTGTGGAGGCTGGGGTCACATGATGGGTGACGAGGGCTCAGGTACTCTCTCTTCTGCAGTTCCGACCATGAAGGATTTATCTATACTACTATTTCTATCAATACAAACCCATGTTTTAGAATTAAAGAATTAATTCCTCTACATTTAACAACTTTCAATTTAAACAAGCCTTTAAAAGAACTTACTAGTACAAATTCATTGAAACTTTGTTTTAAAAGGCCTATATTATGCTCATTTTAATAATCTGTTTTTAATGTATCCTCATCACAAACTTACCTGGAATTGTGGTTTGTTTCATTCACACATGTTTAACACAAACTCTGCATATTTAGGCTGAATTTTTCTCAAATGGAAAACACTCCACTGTTCCTCTTCCACTTTGTGATGTCATGTGGTAATAGGAAGTGCTCCACTGTTTTGAACCCCTTCACTAGAATCAACCTTGTTGAAATGACTTAACTTCACGGATATTGGAGACTTTCTGTGGTAATCTCAACTGAATAAAAGTTCACAGAAAAAAACATTTTTAAGACAACAATGGCATTAACTTAAGGTTATTCTAGTATATTGTAGCTGTTAACTTTAAAACTACCACTTAATGACACCACAAGGTGGAACAAGGTGGCTACAGCATTTAACTCTAACCCTAACCCTAACTGATTTAGTCAAGAAGAAAAAGTCTGTAAATATTAAACCTTATCATTATTAGTGGTTAGATATTGCCTCCACAAACTGGCCATATTGATTTTATTGCTTAGAATCCTTTTAACTGACATGAGTTACAGAGATGGGAACTATAAAGTGGGTCAACACCAGTGCAATCTGGCATTTAAATGGCAAACTCCACCTGAGAGTTCTGATCTGTCTCAGCTCAGGTCAAACTAGAGGCATTCTATGTGCTGATATCAGTCGACTAAGTGTAAACCAGCTTATGTTATGTTTAGAATTCAAAATATGAAGTTATATATTGCACAATTTCAGTTAAACTTGTACACAGATTTAATAAAATAATCCAGATTTCTTTGTGCTTTTGCCTTAAGCGTACTGGATTTCACATCTGGCCATGAAGACTGTGTTTGATGCCAAAGACAAGCTAGCCCCGTCCACTCATGATGTCAACTATGTGCGGAGGGCCATGGAGGAATACTTTAAGGTGAGCTTCTCAAAAGCTCAGTTGTTTCCAGTTGCTTCTGAGTGAAAGTCTCAGGCGTGTGCTGTGTCCAGGTGAGCGATCTGATGGGCATGTTACCACACCTCTACACAAACTTCCAGAAGGATTTTTTCGCCGGTTTCTGCAAGAAGCTTTCTGAAGGTTGGTGTCAAAACACACACATGCCCAGTCACTGAACAGCATACATTAACACTTGAGGTATGGCTGGTGTCTTGCCCAGTGGCAGCACAGCCCACAACAAGTTCTGTAGAACTACAAATAAATCAAGGACTAAAACCTGTTTAAAGCAACAGCGGCGATAATTACAGTAAAACATTTTATTAATTTTATTATTTTTTTTATTTACCGAAAAGGGCCAGACCAGGGACCAGGACCTCCCCAGGGTTCACTTCAGACCCTCAAATGGGCTGATATGGTCCACTTACAATGGTGATACATTTTCAGGTTGTACTTGTTCTAACGCAAACCAATCAAAACAAGACTTCCTCAAAAAGCATGGAAACCCAATATATATGTATGTGTGTGTGTGTGTGTGTGTGTGTGTGTGTGTGTATATATATATATGTGTAAGTGTATGTATGTGTATGTGTATGTGTATGTGTGTGTGTGTGTATGTGGGTGCCATGGCGCGTGAAGCCCTCTGTAAATGTGTGTGTGTGCAGGTGCCCTGGCGGGGGATGCCCTCTGTAAACACGTGTTCTTGGAGGCGGGAAGGGTCCTGGCCAAACACGTGGTGGCCGTCCTGCCTGCAGCGGCTGAGGTGAGATGGGACTTTCTTTACTATGCACACACATTCATGCACCAGAGTACACAGACCCAGGTGGGTTAAGTGTCTTGCCCAAGGACACAACTGTGGGAGCTGGGATCGCACCGCAAACCTGTGGGTCAGTGGATCTGAATTTATGGAATACGATAAAGATATTTATTGACGGTGGATAGATGAGATGGCTGAGGGGAGACTCAGGGTCGGGGCTCCGTCTCCAATCCAAAATGGTCACCCAGCTGGTTCAGAACCCCCAAAAGATGGATTAAGATGAGTGAATGAGAAATGAGCTAATGTTCGTGAAAAACTGCAAGAAGATAGTGTGTGACGCGAGTTGGTAAGTAAGGCTTTCTGCTAGTCAGATACATGTTAAGATGATGGAACACGTAGTTGATGGAGGAAAGGTATTACATTGTAGATGGTGTTGCTTGTTAGAATGAATGACTAATTCAGAATGCCCCTTCGAGATTAGTCAGACCTCCAAAGAATGGGGAAATGGTAGGGCAGAGTTCCGATGAAGCTGAAGACTAATTGTGCAACTCGAGGGGCTCTGGAAGCTATGCGGAAGCCAACTACTGCCAGGGATTATGCGCTAGAGAAATTAGAGCTGCGTCGTGAAGGTGCGAGAAGAATGAGTCAGGAGTGATGTAGAGAGACCGTGACGTGGAGGGTCTTCTCCCCTGACGAAGGAGCTGGACCTTCACTGAAGTGGAGATGTTGGGGTTGCACGTACTGGCACGGATCGTTGTCAGAGGTGACCATGATAGTGCTGATATGTGTTTTTTGGCATGGGTGCGGGTGGCAAGCATGGGAACCTGCAGGTGAAGGAAGCATGGCTCGAATTGTTGAATTGTGCAATGAGGGACGGATGGATGAGGAATGAGAGAGGGAGACCCGTCGTGGGTCGGTCGAGAGGGGGACCCGACGTGGGTCGGTCGGTGACCTGATGTGGGTCAGTTGGCTCGGAACCTGTGGGACGGCTGAGGACCTGAGGGTAGAGGTGCATGCCGGGGGTGTTCGCGGGGCGGCTACAGGTTGGATGTGGGATGGCAGCTGGACGAATGCGAGAGGGCGAATGTGAAAATAGTATTAGTTGTCGCAACATGAGAGCAGAGAATGATGGACTGCGATTACTGGCAGCTTAAGCTAGCATGTAATGAATGACATGAGCCGTGCAAGCTATAATAGCGTGAGCAGACATGAGGTAGCAAGGACCGGAATACGAGTTAATGGCGAGCAGGTGTAAAGACAGCTAGCGTATGTCGAAATTGCATGAGCTAGCTTGGTCTGGCACAGCATGAGCGGCACGAGCTGGAATAGAGTGAGCGACATGAGTTGATGGATGCTGAATATTGGATTAGCAGAGAGCGGGTGTAGAGATTGCTTAAGCTAGCATGTGTTGGAATAGCATGAGCTAGCATGAGTTGCGTGAGCTAGAATAGGCAGACGCGAATCGGCAGGGGAGGTCAAATACAGAGATGGCGTAGTATGCAGGCGTATAGATGGGTTAAGCGATCAAATGCATCGATATGACATTCTGGAGTACGAACGAGAATAGTGAGAGTGGGCATGATGACTCGTGTAGGCTGTGCAACGATATGGGAAATAAAATTTGCGTGTTGGGGAAGGGGAGGAAGGGGGTGGGAGGGGAAAAGGGATAGATCAGAAGAGGAGAAATGGGTTAGAGGTTTACCTGTTGTTGGTAGAGCGTGAGAAGCCATCTAGCTTGTGATGACTAAAAGAGAAAAAGAAGAAGGGATGGAGAGAAGATGCATGTGCGTGGGGAATTGTGCAGCCTGCAAGACGAGGATAAGACGAACGGGGCGACCTGATTGAGGTCCAACACAGGGGGAGCAGGCACAAGGGGAGAGATGACTTGCTCCCTCTAAGGAGGGGCTGTGGAAGCAGGCTGAGATGGATGCAGGGGGATTCAGAAAAGACTGCACAGTAAACAGAATATATTTACTGGCCACTGGTGGTGATGCTACTTATGAAACTGTAGTAGAGGAGAGGTGAGAGTGATGACATCGGCAGCTGCGCTGAAGAAGCAACTTGGATGAGCTGCAAAAACGTATTCGGCCAAATAAACTTTTGGCCAATTGACAAATTGAATTTCTCCTTTTGCCATGGATTCTACCTGGACAACTGAGGGATTCTACACTAACCTGGTCATGACTTCCTGTCCCTAAGCCTCCTCTGGTTTACCATTGCCATGGTGGCTGGTTTCTGGGATCCACTGATACAGTCTTCTGTCTTCTGCTTAAACTCAGGGTTTACTATCTCAACCTGCTTCATGAATCGGTAAACTCTTTGTCTCAGGGGAGACTAACCCTGTGTTTTAACTCTTAAAGCCAGAGTTAACTGAACTTCCTTTGTTAAACAGGGCCTACCTCTCTTGTCCCTTATTAATTTCTCATTTAGGCTTGTCACGATAATTACTTTATTGATGTATCATTCAATACATGAGAAATGGAGCAATTATTTTTGTGCTCAATAGTTATCGTGGGGACTCCTTTGCACTACTGGCAAAATGGTTATTTTTCTGTATTACGGGTAGATTTAAGCTGCAGAACTTCTATGACTCATAGAAACAAACTAACTACTTAAGTGTTGTTCTTTATTTATTGCAGATCATATTTTTAACAATATTCTGCATTTAGAATACGTTTTGGGAATAATTCTGATTTATGTAAAACTTTAGGGGGCAAGAGTGCTACTTAGATGTGTAGAGATTGTGAAAAGATGTCCTTTTGGTGCTTTTCAGAATAGGGACCAGTCTCGCATACAAAGCTGAAAAAGCTGGGGCACTCAAATAAGTACAAAATAATTAATTTGCCCTGAGGAAGGCCAAAGGGCCGCAACGTGTGATTTTAACTTTATCTGCCATGTGGTAATAAAGGTTTTTAATTATTTTGTACTTTTTGAGTGCCTCAGCCTTTTCAGCTTTGTAATTCTGATTTATGGTTTGGTTTCAATATTATCGTTCATCATCTATTCTTACTTTAGCAATACATCGTACTTCAGAATGTGTTATAGTGACAGGCCTAACCTCATTGTTCAAAACATGTGGTCCATCTGTAACACCACAACTGTCCACTAGATGACACTAAACAACACACAATAATACTACAGGTTGTGTTCTGCACATTTTCATGCATGAGGTGGGTACCACTCTATCTACTAAATCACTACCAGATTTATAGATTTTAGTCAATTTGTTTTCCCCAGTAACTTTTTTACTCATGAGTAATTTCTTGGTCCACTACTTCTTCTTGAGTATTATTATTTTGAAGCAACTGGGTACTTCTTGAATCTCTCTCTGTGCTGTTCTGACAGAGCCTGCTGACTAGTGCTCTGGGGCTGCCCATCCTGTGTGAGGGTTCAGTGTGGAAGAGCTGGGAGCTGCTCAGGCCAGGTACTACTACTACTATTACAACTACTACTACTACTGCCACTGCTGCTACTATGACTGCTGCTACTATGACTGCTGCTACTACTACTACTACTACTACTACTACTACTACTACTACTACTACTACTACTACTACTACTAGTACTACTACTAGTACTACTACTACTGCCGCTACTGCTGCTGCTACTACTACTGCCACTGCTACTCCTGCTACTACTGCTACTACAACTACTGCCACTGCTGCTACTATTACTGGTACTACTACTAGTACTACTACTAGTACTACTACTACTGCCGCTACTGCTGCTGCTATTAAATTAAATTTCTCCTTTTGCTATGGATTCTACCCCGACGACTGAGGGATTCTACACATATCTCAAGAACAACTACGAGCCAACCATCGTTGGACTGGTAAGAAAGCTGGAAAAGGACACTAAAAGGTTAGCAGAGAAGAGGAATCATTTACGCTTTGAGATGTCGACAGAACCAACTTATTCCCAAGGCTTTACAGAAGAAATCACCGGAACCAGGGCACAGGACAGCCAGGTTAACCCAGCGTTACCTGAGAGGGATGCTCAGCCTTAGAATCAGCCGTCTCAGTTATGACATTGAAAACTTAAAATTTGAAATAGACAATTTATTAAACAGGTTAACGGTGCTAGTCCCAAAAGAAATGTTTCAAAGGATTAACGACTTCATAGCCACGGGACAGTTGAGACTACACAACAAAACCAAAGAACGGCACATAAGGAAGTTTACACAACTCCAAAATCACCATCAAACTAACCCCAAGGATCGGAGTAACAAAAGGAAGGAGGATAAACCTAGCCATAAACCATCTTGTCTCCGCTGGTGGGTAACACGGAGCACCACATTGAGAACACAGCCGAATTTGTGAACAAAATCAAGCATCTCCAGTTTCACCGGGATGAGACTATGGTTTCCTTTGATGTGACCTTTCTTTTCACTTGTATCCCTACATCGGTAGCTGTGGAGGCAGCAAGGAGGAGACTACTGGAGGATACAAAGCTAGAAGAGAGAACCAAACTTTCACCCAACCAAATCTGCCAACTGCTGGAAATTTGTTTAAGTACCACCTATTTCCAGTTCAGAGGAAACTTCTACAGACAAATCCACGGCTGTGCAATGGGCTCACCGGTCTCCCCTATCATTGCAAACTTATACATGGAACAATTTGAACAGAGTGCCCTGGCCTCATATTCAGGCACTCCACCCACACACTAGTATCGCTTTGTTGATGATAATTTCTCAAAAATCAAAATTCAAGATTTGGAACCTTTTACTGCACATATCAATTCTGTAGATCCGAACATCAAATTCACACGTGAAGATGCCAAGGACAACACATTGGCCTTCTTAGATTATGCAGTAACGATAAGAGAAGACCGGCGACTCCAGGTCGAGGTCTTCAGGAAGCCCACACACACCGACCAATATCTGCTTTTTGATTCACACCACCCACTTCAGCACAAACTGGGAGTCATTCGGACATTACAACACAGGGCCCAAGTGGTTCCTACAAGCGCAGAGGGAAAGGAGAAAGAAGAACAACACGTGGAGAAAGCCCTCTCCATTTATGGATATACTAAATGGGCTTTCAATAAAACAAAGAGAGCCAAGAAACAGGACAACAGAGAACCAGAACCCAGGAGAAAGGGTGTAACTATTCCTTACCTGGCTGGCGTTTCCGAAAAACTACAGAGGATCTTCAGACAACATGAAATCCCAGTCTATTTCAAACCCACAAACACTTTAAGACAAAAACTGGTCCATCCTAAGGACAAAACACCGAGCCACAAACAAAGCAATGTGGTCTACTCCATTCAGTGTAGTGAAGACTGCAGTGAGCGCTACATTGGAGAAACAAAACAGCCACTTCACAAAAGGATGTATCAACACAGACGGGAAAACCAGGGTGTGCCGCAATCTGCCGTACATCTCCACCTAAAAGCCACAGGCCACTCCTTTGAGGACAGCGAGGTCCAGATCTTGGCCAGAGAAAAGAACTGGTTTGAGAGGGGAGTTAAAGAAGCTATTTTTGTCAAGAAAGAGAATCCTTCCTTGAACAGAAATGGAGGTCTCAGACATCATTTGTCTCCCATTTATAACGCTATCCTCAAACCTAAATCAAAACAAACAGAGAAAACAATGGGACTAGCCAGGACATGTCCAGAGGTGTGAAAACACCCATCATGGCCCTGAATGGATATGCTAACTACTCCCCCACTCCCACTCCATATTGAATAGACACACCTAACTAACAGAAACTGTAAACAACTCCATATTGAATAGACTCACCTAACTAACAGAAACTGTTAATAAATATGTGTTGTCTCAGAGTAATTTTCATTGTAATTAAGCTCCTCCCTTCAAGCAGATATAAAGCAGTGTCCGCCAGCATCTGACCAGAACTGAAGAAGCAGCTTGGATGAGCTGCGAAACGTATTCGACCAAATAAACTCTGTCCAGTTGACAAATTAAATTTCTCCTTTTGCTACTACTACTGCCACTGCTACTCCTGCTACTACTGCTACTTCTACTACTGCCACTGCTGCTGCTACTACTACTACTACTACTACTACTACTACTACTGCTACTGCTACTACTTCTAATTTCCAAGACACCTAAAGTGCTTTACAGAGCATTGTTCATTCACTCCACAGTCTGTGGTGGTGACAAACTGTTGTGGCCACAGCTGCCCTAGCGAAGACAATCTCTAAACCTTAGTGATTTGATAGTTAATGGGCAAATTCTCTCATAGTATATGTCCTCCAGGTCAGTTTTACAGTGTCCATAATGTGATCCCACACTAACCCAACATTTCAAATGTCATCAGAATATTCAGATTTCCCAAATGGAGGCAAAATGAAGTCGACTACAATGCAATCAAAGAAGTAATTGTGGGCTTAACATTTCTGTATTTTTGCGGTCAAACCTAAAAATCAGGATTTTGCCTTCATCAAAAAATGCCAAGTGTCTATCTTCACCTCCTATTAAAGTCTTTGGTTAAAGAGGGAAAATTATGCAAAATCATTTTTTTTTTTGCTTTCTATGTTCCATGTTATCACATTATTCCTTCATCAACTACACAGCAACTTGACAAATGCGATGTACAATAGTTTCATCAGCGGGATGCACACTGATTGTGTTGTGTTGTGCACTGAAGGGGGAGTGACAGCGTGAAGAGCAAAGGGAGGGGGGACTCAGAGCGTCAAAAATGAAAATGAAACTTCTAAAACATGTTAAAATGTTGTTTTCAGCAAATATAGCAGTTAATACCCCCTTAGTAAATAAAATGCCCCCTTTAAGGCCACTTCTTTCACTGCTTTTGCCTCCATGCCAGAATTAACATCTACAGTGAATACCATCAGAACAGTATTGCTAACCAGAATGCTTGAACTTGACTCCTCCTCTGTCCAGGTTTCACTGAGGTGTTGTGTGACGCGGCATCATGTGAGCAGTTCAGAGGTCGTTTCCATGGTTACAGCCTCCTGACCTTGCAGCACTCCTCAGCTCTGGGCGGGGCAAGTCTGGGTGCTCAGGCACTGGGGTCCTCCATCACAATGGACTACTCAGCCAATGCCAAAGTGTTCTACAGACACACCTTCAACAGCAGCCAGTGAGAAGAGAGAGTGGAATCACTCTGGGCTCTAGACCATCCCAAAAAATGCACCTCAAAGTGAGCGTGTCATTCAGTCATAGAGCTCCTGCTCTGTCTGTCTGTCTGTCAGGGTGCCATGTTGGCAGTGGTGAATTATGGGTAATGAAGGGCACCAAGTTGCTTTTGGAGTTTTTTTTTAAATGTTTTTAAATGAAATTGCAGACAATGATTTATCTCAAAACTGATCAGATTAAACATGAGTGACCCTAACCTGGCACAGGTGTGATTTTAAAGAGAATAAATCTAGTTTTCCCCTTAACTGCAATATCTGGACATCTGGTTTACTTTTCACTTTCTTATATCATCAAAAAGGGTCCTTGGAGATGTTTGTTATAAAGCCCTGTGCCTATAATGTTTTCTCATACTGACAGTTTAAATGATGTGAAATTGATGAAATGACAAAAATACAATATCAGTGTAATAAACACAAAAATCATTGATCCAACTTAAACTTATGATTTTATTTTCCTCAATCTACATTTCTAAGCAGTGAACAGTGTTTAGCAGAAAGTATTTGGGATTGTTTCTCTTCAGTCTGCTCTCGTCTCATTAATAGACTATTTAATGCTAATCAACAGTACACAAATGTACAGTTTTTGAATCGTTATGAGACAATGGCTGAATCATTTAAATAAAACCAAATTTTAAAAACCCAATATCAATGTAAAAATACATAGCTTAATTAAGGTATAGCTTGATTAGCTGCTAACCCTTTTGGCTGCAGAAATCCTCTTGTACCGTCAGCCTGGAGCTGTGTAAATCTGGTAAAAGACTCAGATTTCTTCTATCTTTGATAATGTGTTCATTCTGGTGTGGAACAATTATCCACAACCTCTCAAACTCCATAAAGTTTGTTTATTATGACCCACGCCGTTTCTATGGGAATTCTCTGCCGCTCCACTGCCAGTGTGGGGTTTGGAGGTGCATGCTGGGATTGCGTGACTATAATTGTAGGAGCTCTACAGGACATATTTTTTCTCACAGACCCTTGTTTCATTGTGTGAACTTGCCGCACCTCGATTTGTAAGCATTGGGTGACATGTGGAAAAGAGCCCCTCCTCCTCTGCCGCCACAGAGCCCAGAAGAAAGCAAAGTACACATTTCTCCAAAGAGAATTTCAGCAGCACAAACTTGAAAAGCATATTAACAGAGACTTTCTAATATGAGGAGACAGAGAAATTGTCCATTGAAATCTATAGAGGGATTTTCAGACTACGTCACTTGGCGGTCTACTATGTCTGCTGCAGAAAGAGCCGCTGTCCTGTTTGGGATCATGTCTGTCTTGGAGGATTTCAGCAGATTTCAGTTTCCATCAGAGTGGATGTCCGGTTACTGAAGTTTGGACCATTTCTTCTTGTCGTTTACGCGCTCACCTGCATTTAACACATATGGGTCATTAAGTTGCTAGCTAACATTGCAATTTCATGTTAACCGCACAGACAGCGGCGCTTTCTGCACGCACCACTGTGTTCATAAACTAATAATTCGTCACTTCATAACAGCAATATGACGAGTGTCCAAAAATATCCCGCATGTTCCGCTGCCAAGAGCCAATCATGCTGAACTGTACTAGTGGCGTGCCAGTCATGTTGCAGCTTCGTGCGCCGATGTTCTTCTTGTGTCGTTAGTGAAATACTGCACGTGCGCAGTGTCAAAATAACCTGTGAGAAAAGTGGCTTTTAAAGCTTTATCTTCATACAAAGCAGCCAACTTTTCAAGCCATTATAATTAATGATATAATTTTAATTATATAATATATTATAATTATAATTATATAACATAATCAATAATATAATTATAATCGATAGAATAGACAAGTTAAGGAGTAGGGGCCCTAGAGTCCACCCCCACACACACACCAGAGGCCACGTCGCCCCTCGCGTACCCTTGTCACCTTTTTCACCTCTGACCCGTTTTCATGCCCCCGCCCCACAGCTCCATAAGTAGAAACGCCTCCTCCCGCCTCCTCCTTAAGCTTACGCTGTTTGTTTATAGCCGGTGCGCGTTCAGAATCACTGTTACTGCTGTAACTATACGTTTTCAAATGATAAGCAGAAGTTACCTTCCAGAAGTAATTTAGCGACCAACGCGTCAGTCTTTAGACCCTCTGCTTCAGTGACGCCATCGCTGGAAGGAATCTCCGAGAGTCACCTTAGTTTAGCTTCGCTCCTTTTCCCCTTCTCTTCTTCTTTCAGTGACCTCAAAAACGGACTTTCTTTTGCGGCTAACTGGTAGTGGATTCTTGTCTGCCGTTGCAACAAACTTTGTGCAAACTGTGAGGAAGCTACAGTTGGAAAAAGCCGCCAAGAACCGTAGTGTTGGTTGAGTAAACAGCTTTTTGCGTCAGTGGAATGCAAAAGAGGAGTACGTAAAGCACATAATCCCAGTGCGCCGGTGAGTCAGTTACGCTAGAAGCATAGGGAGTTTGATTGACAACCTAATAGCTATTGGCTAATATTTATCTGGCCCCACCACGTCCACAGCTGATGGATTTTCATTCTTTTTTTTTTTTTTTGGTCATCATAATTACAAGGCTGCTGCATCTCTATAATGCTATTTTGACAATTTGAAACAAAAAAATCCTCCATACAACTTTTAACGTTTTTGTCCATTCTGTCTATAGTACTTATGTATGCTGCTGTGTTCGTGTATGCAGGGTACTTGGTCATTTTGATCAGGCAGTCAAATGTAGTCTTTGTAGGTGGTGTATTGTCAGGACTGTGAGATGTGGGTGCAAATATACCTGGAGTAACTAGGTATATTTGCACCCACATCTCACAGAATGGCTGTTAAGCAGAGATATCTGATCAGAGAAACGTGCCTGCTTGGCTTGTATACATTCACAATGTCTATACATCTGTATGTAATGCTATCTGCATAGGAATGTTCACATTCACTAATGGCAAATAGTCTCAGTTGGTAATGTCTTGCTCACTGGTACTAGGGAACTGCTTAATACTGACTCAAAATGAAAACTATGACGTGACTGTATGATGTATCCTAAATGATCACTGATTACAGGTGATACTTCAATGAAATGATGAAGCAGCAACCAAAGTCCAATTCAAACATTTACTGAGGGGTTTGTAGTGGCTTATTGGGCTTTGGTGGGAGAGGAGAGGAGTGGGGCAGTGAAGCAGGTCAAGTATGATCATACATAACACACATACATAACACTTAAGTGTGTTGGGAAGTACAAATCTTGAGCTGAGTTTTGTAGTAAAATTGTGTTATATGTATTTTAATTAGGCTTTACAAATGTATCTTCATATTAAAATAAGATAATGGTGATTGTTGGGCTTTGGGACAAAACAGGTTTGGAAAATGACTTTTCTCAAAGCATTTTACATTTATGAGAGTGGTTTATGTTTGTAGAGTGAGCTCTGAGCTGTACAGAAATGCAAAGGAACAGGTTCTAATACAACTCAATTATTGTCAAATTATTTTTTAATGTTATAAAATACTTCTGAGGCCTAAATCTGAGGCCATGGCTCTCCATAGGAAAAAGGTGGCGCCCTCTCCAGGTGGTGGGGGGTCCCTGCCTCAAGTGGAAGAGTTCAAGTATCTCAGGGCCTTGTTGACGAGTGAGGGAAGGATGGAGCGTGAGATTGCCAGGTGGATCGGTGCAGCAGTGTCTGTTGTGATGCAGCGTGTGTGTGCCAGATGTCCTCCCAGCATCTGCAGTGATGGGGTTGCTATATTGGACCATTGTGGTGAAGAAGGAGTTGAGTCCAAAGGCAAAGCTCTCGATTTATCGGCCAATTGACGGTCTACTCTCAGCTATGGTTATGAGCTTTGGGTAATGACAAGATGGCAGATACAAGCAGTCGAAATGAATTTCCTCCGCAGAGTGGCTGGGAGCTCCCTTAGAGATAGGGTGAGGAGTGCAGTCATGCAAGAGGAACTCGGAGTAGAGCTGCTGCTGCCTCTGCGACCCTGCCCTGGATAAAGCAAAAGAAAATGGATGGAAAATACATTTCTGTAAATAATCAGCACAAATCAGGCTGTAGATTTCAATATCCTTGAACCACATAAACTGATGTTTCATTAAAAAAACTCATGTTTCATTAAAAAAAAAAGTACAAAAACACCCTCCAACTGCTTGGATCTGATGGAGTTGACAAAATATGTGGACACTGCTGAAAACTGAACAATTGTTTGAAACCAGATGAAAACAGACACTACAGGTTTAACACTGACTTTACAACACTGACATGTATTTATCTTCCAACTCTAGGAGAAGAAAGTCCACTCTCCTCCTCCTTCAACCCCCTGTCTCTGAGTCTGCATCCACCATTTATCCTCCTCTTCCTCTCCAGTGCTCCTCCAGTGTTTCTCTTCCCTTCTTCTCCCTCTCTTCTGCCCCTCCATGAGTTTATATTCTGACAGGCGATTTTACAGGTTTTACTTTGCATTAGACCCTTTGAAGTTCTAGTGTCATTACATGATTGGGTTATAACAGCCTCATAATATAACTGACAACTGTTCAAAAGATGTAAAACCATTTCAAAAGATGTAAAATGTAATAATCTATTCAATGATACATTTTTGTTAGGAAAACTGCTAATTAAACCTTAAATTCTTTAATCTGTCACACATTCAGCTTGATTGAAATATGTTACTTATGCTATAATAAATATACTATATTATATGAAATGGTACTTTAATCCATTTCAAAGTTAAAATGTAATATGTTATTAGCACATTTAGAGGCTACAGGTGGATTTGTCAACTCCACCAACAAAAGTGCAGGTTTTTCTTAAACATTCATATTAAACATTCATGTTCACTGTAGCTGCTTTCTCGGAACGCTGTGTATTAGCTGTCTTTATGACCTCACTCAGGACTTAGTCTCACTACAGCAGTGTTTAAAGAAATGGATCATAATGGACTGATAGAGTTGACACTTTCCAGCTGTGACAGCAGGAGTTTTGTCATTATCTGTCTTAAATATGAAAAAGTATAAAAGTGACCAGACTGTGTGTGGTAATGCTGTGTTCAGTGGAGTAAGAGGAACAAACAGGACCCTCAGGGATTTAGATTACTGCCTGATTTAATGAAGTTTTTCAAAATGTCTGACAGTTGACAAAAAGGTGGGACGCTGCTTTGGCCCAATCCCAATTCTCCCCCTTAGCCCTCTGTCTTTGTCTTAGCCCTACCCCTTAGCCCTACCCCTCTGTCTTTAAACAGAGGGGTAAGGCAAAGGGGTGTGTTTTAAACCCTTAGAAATGGGACACCCCTTTGCAGTCGCAACAATATGACATTATTTTTAAAATTTTGAAGTATTGTGCTCCTTTTGAGTTTGTTTTAAATGAACTTTGCAAAAAGTCAAATTTTTTTTTATTTTTTAATTTGTTAAAATTACTATACTCTGTACAACATATGTAAATCAAATTTTAATCAACTGTAACACAAAATTAAAATGCTGCAGAGGTGGATGGAGTTGTAGAGGATGCCTGGTACACACAAAAAAGAAAACAAAATTAATACATAGTCATAAACATATATAGTTGTTCTGGTACCTACAAATATTATAGAATGTAATATACTTTATATTTTATTTTCAAATTCTCCCACTTTTTTGAAGCTTGTTGGGCTGACACAACTCCAACAAGTCCAGCCTCCTACAAGAAATTTTTAAACAAAATACAAATGTGATTAATAACATGTCATTAAATAGGGGATAATTTACAAGGCGAAACGAAACAATAATATTTTAGGCCATGCATGTTCGTAATACTTTACACATTCTACCGTAACATGTGTATAGTTCTAAAAGTGCATGAGACGAGTTACGAGGCGAAATGAAAACATATACAGATACAGCGATATATTTTACACATTCTAGTCTAACATATATGCGTATATAGTTCTTTTAGGCCATGCATGTTCGTAATACTTTACACATTCTACCGTAACAAGCGTATAGTTCTAACCGGGCATGTTACGATAAGCCGTATATGTCAGAAAGCGTAAATGCAGGCGCCATGAGTATACCTACAACTTTTCAAAAGTTACTATAGTTTTATACAACTTTTTATGAGGTTCTTGAGTGCAAATACTCACATTTGTCCAATTTCTTCCCGATTGCTCGACACTTCCCGATTTCCGTGTTGCTTTTTGCTGCGACTTGCGTTAAACCACGCCTATCCCCTTTGCGCAAAGGGTGCATCTGAAAAAGCTCTGTTCAGAGGGGTAGAACAGCCCTTCCCCTTAGCCCTCGCACTTACAGAAAAGAGTATTGGGATACCCCTCTGTCTCTCGTGAACGCGCACAACAGAGGGGTAGGGCTAAGACAGAGGGCTAAGGGGGAGAATTGAGACGCAGCCTTTGACTTTCTAAATTTTGAAGAAAAATATTGTCACAAGTTTACTGTAGGCATTTTGTTTTAAATTATCAAAGTCTTTTAATTCAATCAAGATAAGATAAGATAAGATAAGATATGCCTTTATTATTAGTCCCACAGTGGGGAAATTCCAGTGTTGCAACGCACAGTTCAAGAACAGCAGGAAAATGGTAACATGCAATAAAAACAAGATAATAGATAATGGCTAAGAAATAATTTAAAAATAGACTTAAAATAGACTTTAATGTAACACACTGTTTCGGTGGAGCAAAAATATAAAATACCAGAAAAACTATTATGTACAATAAAAGTAATAGTGCAGCATATGAACAGAATAAATCTCAGTAAAGTGACTTCAGTATATTATAATGTTATTTACAATAATATGACTATGTTTATGTACAGCAGCATTCGGATAAATATCAGTAAAGTGACATAAGTGAATTGTATTGCACAGTATTGCACAGGGATATAGTTGAATGACACATGTTCAGTGTTAACAGTGTTCATTGTACAGTCTGACAGCAGCAGGAAGGAAAGACCTGCGAAACCTCTCCTTCACACAGTGAGGGTGAATCAGTCTGTCACTGAAGCTGCTCTCCAGAGCAGACAGGGCGTCCTGCAGGGGGTGACCCTCATGGTCCAGCATAGAGATGACCTTAGCCAGGACCCTCTTGTCCCCCACCTGCTGCACTGAGTCCAGAGGACAGCCCAGGACGGAGCTGGACTTCTTGATGACCTTGTCCAGCTTCTTCCTCTCCCTCTCTGTGATGCTGCTGCTCCAGCAGACCACACCGTACAGGATGGCTGATGCCACCACAGAGTCATAAAAGGTCTTCAGGAGTGGCCCCCTCACTCCAAAAGACCTGAGTCTCCTCAGGAGATAGAGCTGACTCTGGCCCTTCCTGTACAGTGCATCTGTGTTGTGAGTCCAGTCCTGTTTGTTGTTCAGATGAACACCCAGGTACTTGTATGAGTCCACTCTCTCAATGGCCCTTCCCTGGATGTTCACCAAGGGGACAGTAGAGTGGCGTCTGCGGAAGTCCACCACCATCTCCTTGGTCTTCCCTGCATTGATGATGAGGTGGTTCTGCTGACACCAGTCCACAAAGTCCTGCGTTAGTCCTTTGTACTCCACATCGTCGTCATCCTTGATGAAGCCAAAGATGGCAGAGTCATCAGAGAACTTCTGCAGGACGCAGCTGTCCGTGTTGTGTCTGAAGTCTGAAGTGTAGAGGGTGAAAAGAAAGGGCGCGAGGACAGTGCCCTGGGGCGCAGCCACACTGCAGGTCAGTAGGTCAGACACACAGTTCTTGGCTTTCACAAACTGGGGCCGGTTTGTGAGGTAGTCCAGGATCCAGTCTGCCAGGTCACAGTCCACACCGGCGGTCTCCAGTTTGTCCCTCAGGAGCAGTGGCTGGATGGTGTTGAAAGCACTGGAGAAGTCGAAGAAGAGAATCCTCACAGTGCTGCCGGGGTTCTCCAGGTGAGACAGTGAGCGGTGCAGCAGGTAGATGACGGCGTCCTCCACTCCGATGCCAGGCCGGTACGCAAACTGCAGCGGGTCCATCGCTGAGCTCACGGTGGAGCGGAGGTGGCCAAGGACCAGTCTCTCCAGTGTCTTCATCAGATGCGATGTTAGAGCCACCGGCCTGAAGCTGCTGAGGTCGTTAGCGTGCGGTGTCTTAGGCACTGGTACCATGCAGGAGGTCTTCCAGAGTTGTGGTACCACCCTCAGCTTAAGGCTCATGTTGAAGACATGCTCCATAACTCCGCACAGTTCATCTGCACAGGACTTAAGGAGCCTGGAGCTGATGCCGTCTGGTCCTGCTGCCTTCCTGGGTCTAATCTTCTTGAGCTCCAGTCTCACCTGGGCTGTAGAAAATGACAGTGGCAGGCTGGGAGGATGGGTGAGTCCATGTGTAGTGGTGGGCTGAAGAGCAGAGGCAGAGGTGTGAAGAGGTGCAGGAGTTCCCCATTGTCCAGCTGGGGAGGTGAGAGCTGGCAGCTGGGTGGGGGGAGGGGTGGGTGATTGATCAAATCTCAGGAAGTGAGAATTGAGCTCGTTTGCCCACCGCAGATCCCCCTCCGTCTGGGCAGGAGGTGCTTTGAAGCCTGAGATAGTCTTGAGACTTCTCCACACCCCCTGGATGTTCTTCTGCTGAAGCTGCTGCTCCATCCTTCTCTTATGGCTGGCTTGGCTCGTCCTGATTTTCCTCCTCAGCCTCTTCTGTGCAGCCTTCAGCTCCTCCTTGGTCCCTGACCTAAAAGCTCTCTTCTTCTCCTTCAGCAGAGCTTTTATGTCAGGGTTAATCCACGGCTTGTTGTTTGAAAAACACCGCAACGTCTGGGAGGGGACGATGTTTTCAAAACAAAAGTTGATGTAGTCCGTGATGCATTCTGTCACTGCATTGATGTCCTCCCCAAGTGGGTCACAGAGCTCTGTCCACACTGTGGTGTCAAAACATCAAATGTGTGATGTTTAAATGTTTTTTAAGTCAGCTCTTAACCCTGCTGTGTTTCAGAGAGGACCTGTTTTGTCCCAAGTCTCAAGAATCACAGATACATTTCCATATTTCTTATATAAAACCTGACTGCTCTGTCCATAGCATGGGCCACAGTCACATGACTTCCTATCCTGCTAAGATGAAGCCTGCTCTGGTTTACTGTTGTCATGGTGAATCCTCTTTTCAGGGATCCATTGAAAAAAGTTTTTTATTTTTGGTTTTGGCACATATTATGAAGCCAAAATGTACTGTGAACAAAAGAAATAAGGACAGTTTTATAAAATACAATGGCAACCCTGATATCAGAAAAATGTAAATGGACAATTAATACAAATTTGTGCATGACAAAAATAACTCAAAGTAACGCAAAGTAGTGTAAGTCAGTTACATTTTTGGTACAGTAATATTTATGTAAAATCCCTCAGTCGTCCAGGTAGAATCCATGGCAAAAAAAGGAGAAAATTTAATTTGTCAACTGGACATAGTTTATTTGGTTGAATACGTTTCGCAGCACATCCAAGCTGCTTCCTCAGTTCTGGTCAGATGCTGGCGGACACTGCTTTATATCTGCCTGAAGGGAGGAGCTTAATTACAATGAAAATTACTCTGAGACAACACATATTTAAATACAGTTTCAGTTGGTCAGGTGATACAATATGGAGTTGTTAACAGTTTCTGTTAGTCATGTGAGTCTATTCAATATGGAGTGGGAGTGGGGGAGTAGTTAGCATATCCATTCAGGGCCATGATGGGTGTTTTCACACCTCTGGACCTGACCTGGCTAGTCCCATTGTTTTCCCAGTTTGTTTTGATTTAGGTTTGAGGATAGAGTTATAGATGGGAGACAAATGATGTCTGAGACCCCCATTTCTGTTCAAGGAAGGATTCTCTTTCTTGACAAAAATAGCTTCTTTAACTCCCCTCTCAAACCAGTTCTTTTCTCTGGCCAAGATCTGGACCTCGCTGTCCTCAAAGGAGTGGCCTGTGGCTTTTAGGTGGAGATGTACGGCAGATTGCGGCACACCCTGGTTTTCCCGTCTGCGTTGATACATCCTTTTGTGAAGTGGCTGTTTTGTTTCTCCAATGTAGCGCTCACTGCAGTCTTCACTACACTGAATGGAGTAGACCACATTGCTTTGTTTGTGGCTCGGAGTTTTGTCCTTAGGCTGGACCAGTTTTTGTCTTAAAGTGTTTGTGGGTTTGAAATAGACTGGGATTTCATGTTGTCTGAAGATCCTCTGTAGTTTTTCGGAAACGCCAGCCAGGTAAGGAATAGTTACACCCCTTCTCCTGGGCTCTGGTTCTCTGTTGTCCTGTTTCTTTGTTCTCTTTGTTTTATTGAAAGCCCATTTAGGATATCCACAAACGGAGAGGGCTTTCTCCACGTGTTGTTCTTCTTTCTCCTTTCCCTCTGCGCTTGTAGGAACCACTTGGGCCCTGTGATGTAATGTCCGAATGACTCCCAGTTTGTGCTGAAGTGGGTGGTGTGAATCAAAAAGCAGATATTGGTCGGTGTGTGTGGGCTTCCTGAAGACCTCTACCTGGAGTCGCCGGTCTTCTCTTATCGTTACTGCACAATCTAAGAAGGCCAATGTGTTGTCCTTGGCATCTTCATGTGTGAATTTGATGTTCGGATCTACAGAATTGATGTGTGCAGTAAAAGGTTCCAAATCTTGAATTTTGATTTTTGAGAAATTATCATCAACATAACGATACCAGTGTGTGGGTGGAGTGCCTGGATATGAGGCCAGGGCACTCTGTTCAAATTGTTCCATGTATAAGTTTGCAATGATAGGGGAGACCGGTGAGCCCATTGCACAGCCGTGGATTTGCTTGTAAAAGTTTCCTCTGAACTGGAAATAGGCGGTACTTAAACAAATTTCCAGCAGTTGGCAGATTTGGTCGGGTGAAAGTTTGGTTCTCTCTTCTAGCTTGGTATCCTCCAGTAGTCTCCTCCTTGCTGCCTCCACCGCTACCGATGTAGGGATACAAGTGAAAAGAGAGGTCACATCAAAGGAAACCATTGTCTCATCCAGGTCAAACTGGAGATGCTTGATTTTGTTCACAAATTCGGCTGTGTTCTCAATGTGGTGCTCCGTGTTACCCACCAGCGGAGCCAAGATGGTTTTTAGGTGTTTGGCCACATTGTACGTGATGGAGTCTGTGCTGCATACAATGGGTCTGAGTGGTACTCCTTGTTTGTGGATCTTTGGGAGGCCATAGATGCCAGGGATGGCGTCACCAGGGTACAGTCTGTAATATAGCTGTCGATCAATGACTTCTTCCTTCTCCAACTTCTGCAAGCAATCAATGATCTTCTTTTTGTACACATTGGTGGGGTCCCGTTTTAGTAATTCGTAGGTTGTGGTGTCACTGAGTAGGCTGTTAACCTTAGCCTCATAATCAGCTGAGTTCAGGATCACAGTGCATCTCCCTTTGTCAGCTGGGAGGATGTTGATGCTGTGGTCCTTCTCCAGAGCAGCGATGGCCTTCCTTTCCTCCGGTGTTACATTGGAGGGTGGAGGTTTGGCATTGCTCAGTGCAGCTGTTAATTTCAGTCTAAGGTCTCCAGCTTCTGTCTCCGTGAGTTTGTTGTTCCTGATGGCAGTTTCTGCTGCTGTGATGTAATCCACCGTGGGGATGCGGTTAGGAGTCACAGAAAAATTCAGGAAGCAGCTTGGATGAGCTGCGAAACGTATTCAACCAAATAAACTATGTCCAGTTGACAAATTAAATTTTCTCCTTTTTTTGCCGTACAGTAATATTGTTATACATAAGTATACTACAGTCTTACTGCTATAACTAGACTGCTCAAAATGCTCAGTGGGAAATAGTTAGATATCTATACAAATATGGACAAAAGGATGCCACCTCTTTGAATGGAAATGAACAACAGGTGCACTAGAGTGGCAACAATGAGACAACTCCTAAAACAGGACTGGTTTTGCATGTGGAGGTCATTTCAAGTTTCTCCCTCTTGGTCTTTTTTGGCTTGTTTTCCACTAGTGCTCCTTTGGCTACAGTGATCATTACTACTGAGAGTATGAGGCCATTCCTTAACCCTACAGAAGTTGCACAGATTGTACAACTTTTCCAGGATGGCACATCTGGACGTGCCAATGCAAAGAGATATATTGTGTCTTCCAGCACAATCTCAAAAAGGAGGAGATTTCAGGAGACAGACAGTTACTCTAGGAGAGCTGGGCAGGGCCGTAGAAGGTCCTCAAACCATCAGCAGGAGCCATATCAGCTCCTTTGTTCAGGAGGAACAGGTTGAGCACTGCCCATGCCCTATAGAATGACCTCCAGCAGGCCACTGGTGTGAATGTCTCTGCCCAAACAATCACAAACAGACTTCATGAGGGTGGCTTGAGGACGCCACATCCTGTAGTGGGCCCTGTGCTCACCACCCAGCACTGTGGAGCTTGATTGGCATTTGCTAGACAACACCAGAATTTGCAAGTTTGCCACTGGTGCCATGTACATTTCACAGATGAGAGCAGGTTCACCCTGACCACCTGTGATAGACGTGAACGAGTCTGGAGAAGATAAGGAGAACGCTATGCTGCTTGCATCATCATTCAGCATGAGTGGTTTGGTGGTGGATCAGTGATGGTCTGGGGAGGCATAAGCAACACACAGACCTTATTAATAATAAAGACTGAGATTTAGAAAAAAAGGATTCGGAATAAAAAAATAAAAATCAATCAATCAATAAAAAAGATAATGATAAAATAAATACATTCAAAATAATATTTTTAAATTAAATAAACTAAATAAAATGTTAAAGTGCAAATGACACAATAGCCTTATAATCAGCAAATTCATTCATTCAGTAATTGGTTCAGCAGTCTTCATTTTCCTATGGCAGAACCAGAATTTACTCTTTATATTTTGAACAACAATTAAATCACTGAACAGTCAAAACAGTCAATATTTAACAAGCTACAACAGTTTTTTTTTTTTTTTTTTTTTTTTAAATCTTCACCTCTTAATGAGATACTTGGGCCTGCCTCTGAGACACAATCAGATCCAGTCTGGGTGGAATGGGGAAAAGGCTCACTCTCAGAACAGCCTCCAGCGTTTCTCTGAGTCTGTTTGGGGCTTTGGTCTTAGTTGTGGCCACAATGGAGAATCCTGATTCACACAAGTATGTAGTTGTGAGTGGGAGGAGGAGTTTCACAGCCCTCAGTGCAAGACATGGGTACTCTTTTGAGACAGCGATCCAGAAAGAGCCCAGGTCCAGTTTATCCCACTTCAACTTTAAAGTGCTGCCGGTGGAAACTTCCAGAAGCTGGGATTCCAGATGTGAGGGCAAGGCAACATCATTTGCAGTGGGAACCACAGAAAATGGGTCCAAAATCCACGTGTCCCTGTCTGGGGACCTCAGGAAAGAATTCATCAAATTTCTCTGCCAATTGTGAGAGGTGCTGAGAGACTGAGTCACTGATCTTCACCTGAGGGGAATTTTCCAAAATTTCAAACTAAAGTCGAAACATGTCCATCCTCTTTTCCTGGGCCCTCTAGGTTCACAAAACAAGTTTCCTCTTGAAAGCTTGAACTTTGTCCACAACAAAAAATATGTTGCTGTTTCTTCCTTGAAGAGAGATGTTCAGCTGGTTCAGTAGTGAAAAAAATGTCACAGAGGTAGGCAAGTTTAGCTGTGAAGTGTGTGTCGGCATAGTAATGTGCAAAAGGAGATTTTTTCTCAGTGAGACAAGTGAAGATCTCATTCTTCAGTTCTAACAAATGCTTGAGAACCAGTCCTCTTGAGAGCCGTGATAGAGCAGCTGGACATGATCTGTGTCCTCACAAAGCTTGGCAAAACATCTGGAGTTCACAGCATTGTTTTAAATGGTGACATCCTTTTCGCAGCAAGGTTTTCACGGTGAAGAAAAGTGAAGTGGCCATTTAGCTTCTGGTGCATGGTCGAGTATCTGTTTGATGACACCGTGATGCCTGCCAGTCATTGACGCTGCACCGTCACTACACACCCCGACACAGTTCTGCCAGTCCAGGCCATTCTTAGTGAAGTAGTTATCCATGCAGCAGAAACATTCCTGAGCTGTAGCACGTGTTGGTAGTTCCCCACAAAACAGTATGTCTTCGTGCACACTACTGTCCCAGCGATAGCGAACAAAAAACAGCAGTAATGCAGCATTCACAACATCCGTGGACTTGTGTAGTTGCAATGAGATAAATGGGCTACTTTTTATTCTTTCAAGAAGCTGCTGCTCTACGTCTGAGGCCATATCCGCAATACGGTGACTCACAGTGTTGTTGGAGAGTGGTATGGTCAGAAGCTTCTTTGCAGCAAATTGTTGCAGTTTTGCTGTAGCATTTCCACTGTGCGTTTCAATGTTCTTTGTGTCTCAGTCAAAGGTCTCAGTGCAGTTTAACAGGTGGACTGGCCAGGGAGGGTCAGCAGATCTGTGTCAGGGCAGTTTGAGGAGAGGAAGAGCCAAAAGTGTCCCTCCTCTGTGTCCTGCAGCATCACAGTAATGCCCAAGGGCTGCCAGGGGAACGCAACAGGAAAGGCCTCGTTCTTAGGCTGAGTCTCAATTCTACCCCTTAGCCCTCTGTCTTAGCCCTACCCCTCTGTTGTGCGCGTTCACGAGAGACAAAGGGCTATCCCAATTCTCTTTTCTGTAAGGGTAAGGGCTAAGGGGAAGGGCTATGATACCCCTCTGCGCAAAGCGTTTTCAGATGCACCCTTTGCGCAAAGGGGATAGGCGTGGCTTAACGCAAGTCGGAGCAAAAACCAACACGGAAATCGGGAAGTGTCGGCAATCGGGAAGAAATTGGACAAATGTGAGTATTTGCACTCAAGAACCTCATAAAAAGTTGTATAAAACTGTAGTAACTTTTGAAAAGTTGTAGGTATACTCATGGCGGCAGCATTTACGCTTTCTGACATATACGGCTTATCGTAACATGCCCGGTTAGAACTATACACATGTTACGGTAGAATGTGTAAAGTATTACGAACATGCATGGCCTAAAAGAACTATATACGCATATATGTTAGACTAGAATGTGTCAAATATATCGCTGTATTTCGCCTCGTAACTCGTCTCATGCGCTTTTAGAACTATACACACGTTACGTAGAATGTGTAAAGTATTACGAACATGCATCGCCTAAAATATTATTGTTTCGTTTCGCCTTGTAAATTATCCCCTATTTAATGACATGTTATTAATCACATTTGTATTTCTTGTAGGAGGCTGGACTTGTTGGAGTTGTGTCAGCCCAACAAGCTTCAAAAAAGTGGGAGAATTTGAAAATAAAATATAAGGTATATTACATTCTATAATATTTGTAGGTACCAGAACAACTATATATGTTTATGACTATGTATTCATTTTGTTTTCTTTTTTGTGTGTACCAGGCATCCTCTACAACTCCGTCCACCTCTGCAGCATTTTAATTTTGTGTTACAGTTGATTAAAATTTGATTTACATATGTTGTACAGAGTATAGTAATTAAAAAAAAAAAAAAAAATTTAAAAAACATTTGACTTTTTGCAAAGTTCATTTAAAACAAACTCAAAAGGAGCACAATACTTCAAAACTTTAAAAATAATGTCATATTGTTGCGACTGCAAAGGGGTGTCCCATTTCTAAGGGTTTAAACATACCCCTTTGCCTTAGCCCTCTGTTTAAAGACAGAGGGGTAGGGCTAAGGGGTAGGGCTAAGACAAAGACAGAGGGCTAAGGGGGAGAATTGGGATTGGGCCTTACTCCGCTCTGGTGTTTCGGTTGGTGATGAAATGGTTCATTCATTTAAAGTATTTTCTCTGGAAGATCTTCTGACACATTTGATGCCACATTTGTTTTAAAACTCCTATAGCATCTCAAATGTCCACAGCTAGCTAGCTATGGCTAAGTAGCTCCTTAGGCTAAGAAGCTACTTAGCCAGCCTCTTGCACAGTCTTAATGGATACAAGAAAAACAAACACTTCATTTCACACAATCCAACAGACTCTTGCACCTGCTACACTTAGCTGGGTAAAATCTCATGATATGATCTTAAAAATTGAGCTCAAAAAACAAAAAGTTTCAAAAACTGCTCAGTGTGTGAGGCAGGCAGCCACAAGAGCAGCCAAGCACTCTATTTGCCATGGGGAATTGGGTTTTTCACATTAGTTTAGTAGAATATGGACCTCAGACACAGTACAAATACAAAAAGCCCAAAGTATTAGATAGTTTAATCTGTCTTTTGCAGTTGGCTCACTCTCACCTGGATAGTGTTAAAGGTTCTGTGAGGATATTGTTCTCCAATTTCTCCAGTGCCATTAATACAATCTAGCCCTTTCTGATGAGTGAGAGGCTGCTCAGGATGAGGGTCAGCTCCTCCATTGTCTCCTGGATTACTGACTACCTGTCAGGCAGGCCTCAGTACGTGCGACTGGGGACCACCCTGTCTGACACTGTGGTCAGTACTGCAGGAGCCCCCCAGGGTACAGTCCTGTCTCCGTTCATGTTCACTCTGTACACCTCTGATTTCCAGTACAGTTCCGGGTCCTGCCATCTGCAGAAGTTCTCTGATGACTCTGCAGAGGTCGGGTGTATCAGGGATGGACAGGAGCTGGAGTACAAGACACTGATTGCAAACTTTGTGGAGTGGTCCCAGGCAAACCATCTGCTCCTGAACGTTGACAAGACCAAGGAACTGGTGATTGACTTTAGGAGAAAGAGGCCACCTGTGGAGCCCATTGCCATCCAGGGCAAGGACGTGGAAATAGTGGACTGCAATAAGTACCTTGGCGTCCATGTGAACAACAGAAAGCTCAGGTCTTTCAATGTGTGCAGCAAGTTACTGGAGATCTTCTACCAGTCTGTGGTGACCAGCGCCCTGAACATCACTGTGGTCTGCTGGGGGAGCAGCACCAGTAAAAGGGACATTGGGCGGATTGACAAACTAATCCGTAAAGTGGGTTACGTGATCAGCTGTGAGCTGGAGACATTTGTCACAATGAGAGACAGGAGGACACTGGACAAACTGCTCTCCATCATGGACACTCCTGCTCACCCACTACATCAGACTATAGAGGGACAGAGGAGATAATACTCCCTACAACTGTACAACAGCTCACCCACTGCACCAGACTATAGAGGGACAGAGGAGATAATACTCCCTACAACTGTACATCAACTCACCCACTGCACCAGACTATAGAGGGACAGAGGAGCTCATTCTCCAACAGGCTCCTAAGCTCCGCTCAAACAGTGAGAGATACAGGACTATATTCATACTATAATACTCCCTACAACTGTACAACAACTCACCCTTATATAACAGATAATACTCCCTACAACTGTACAACAACTCAGTCTTATGTAACGGATAGCCTTATGTCCTGTCAATCAGCATATCATTGCACTGCCTTTCTTGTCTCGTTTCTAGCTGTGATTTTATATTTGATTTTATATTTTGTTACTTATTTTTCTATTTTATTTTAACTTGTACATATACATTTATTTATATAATTATGCCTTATTTGACACTTGTCTCTTTCTCTTTTTTGCTGCTTATTTAGAATTTATTATTACCATTTATTTTTTATTCTTTGTTATTATATTATATTGTGATGTGTGAGCTACTGTGTCCAAATAATTTCCCTTGTGGATAAAAAAAAGTTGGTCTAAGTCTAAGTCTTTAAAGTGAAAATTAAATTTAAATAAAAATGGTAAGTTTTTGAGTAGAATTCTACACTCACAACGTCTGCTTGTACTGGACATTCATTACTGTAGGTTACCATGGCGATATTCTCTCTATTCTTTTATCTTTTGTACACCTCATTGGTCCAGATGCCTGTAGAGTTTGATTCATAACAAGCACGGTGACCAGGCAATGGAGAGCTCTAGAGCTGGACTGAAGTAAGACCGGGCCTGAACAGCCTTCAGACCATGCTATGCTGGTGCCCCTCGACAGACCCCATGAAGGACCCTTTGAAGGACCCCCGAAGCGCCCTCAGACATGTGCAGGACCAGGCCAGGCTGCTGCAGGTACACACCTCCTCACACAGGCTGCACTATTGTGTTTTAACACTGAGTTAGAATGTTTTGGCTTGAATTGCACCAGAAAAGCCAAGGTTAAATCATGCATTATTTAACATGCATTTTACACATTTTGGGACATTTGTGTGCAAAGACCTTTATCTCTGCTTCAGCTCGCTCACTTAGTGCAGATGCTCCCAGAGTAATATCAAATCAAACACTCCCTCACACACAAATGAATGGTGAAGCCAGTCCCCATGTTAAAGTATAGAACCTGTTTCTTTCATGATATTTCTGTCATGTCTCTGCTCTCCTCACAGTCACATTTAATAGAGGAGCTTTACTGGTCAGTAGTTCACCAGAACCAGTTCACCAAATCACCAATGAAAATTTGTGAGCGTTTAGCTCCCACTTTTGTGCTAATTATTATAAAACACCAGGTACCATATGTGCTTAGCCTACCATATCAACTCAGGTACAAAAAGTCCTTTTCATGACACAGCAAACAATATTTACAATATCGTAAAAAAAATAAATAAATAAAAAATTATATTATATATATATATATATATACACACACACATACATATATATATATATATATATATATATACACACACACACACACACACACACACACACACACACACACACACACACATATATATATATATATATATATATATATATATTTTTTTTTTTTATTATTATCCTGTATTTATCCCTGTAGGGAAATTATCCTCTGCATTACCCATCCTTATTCAGGAACAGTGGCCATCTCCATGATCTTATAGCGAGGCTTGTCAGGACCTCAGCTGGAGGATTTTTACCTATTGTGCATGTTTTTTTGGGTTAAAACATATTATATATATATAATTGTTTTTAATTAATAGATAATGATTTGTGGAAATATAACAAGGCTTTTTATGTCAACCAAAACTGAAATTAAAGTAGATAATAAATAAATTGTTGAAAATGTGTTGAATGAAAATGAAATGAAGGTCTGAGTCCAAGAATTTCTTTATGCTGGATTTTAATGCAAAAGGGGACAACACAGAAGGAACAATGGTGGTTCAGTGATGCCCAGAGGGGGGTGCTCTCAGACTTTTCTACACAGAAATGCTGAGGTGAAATACAGATACAAGTGAGTGTATCAGCAGGGACAACTGTAACAGTGCATAGAACAGTACAGGATCTGATGTGTCTAATAGAGAACAGGTTTTTCCATTACAGAGGCTGGTGGTGAATGCTTTAGCTAATAAAAGGTTATTAGTGATAACTAGCTTCTTCCTACATTTATATTTATTATGACATCATTCATCTGATTGGATGTTTTTTAGTCCACTCAAACAGAGCAGTGCCTTAAAGACTCATTTCTCTAAAGCATATTAACAACATTATATTTAAGATTTCACTAAACATTTTGCCTAGTCTGCTCTAGATTTTTAAATACTAGTTTGGTGAAGTTTATAATTTTTTAACACAAACAGCAGATATGTCATACATATGGGTATGTTACTTAGCAACCATAATGTTGACAACGGCCAAAACCATTCTAAATTACACAACACCTTTATACTTAAACTCATGGTTAAACTGGTCCTTCCTTGGTGGCTACCAGGCTCAAACACTGAGCAGATTTTAAAACATTTTGTTTTCTGAGCTCAGTTTTTAACATCCTGTCATGAGATTTTATCAGCTAAGAAATGCAGCATTTGCAATTTGGAACAGTCAGTATTACAAGTGCATTAATGCTGTTAAGTACTTGATAGCACTGGGATACCTTTATTTCTGGGATACATCTAAAATAGGCTAAATTACCTTAAAGTTTCAAAACCAGTGATGAGATATGTATTATTAATTATTATTATTAAATATTTTTATATTGACCAAGGATTACATTTAATCCTTGGTCAGCAACAACCTGGAGCTCAACGCCCAGAAGACAGTGGAGATGATCGTGGACTTCAGGAAAGTCACAGCCCCCCTGCCTCTCCTCACCCTGACAGACTCCCCCATCACCACTGTGGATTCTTTCCGCTTCCTGGGCACCTGCATCACCCACGACCTCAAGTGGGAGCCGGCCATCAGCTCCCTCATCAAGAAAGCCCAGCAGAGGATGTACTTCCTGCGGCAGCTGAGGAAAGCCAAGCTGCCTGCTCAGATGATGGTGCAGTTTTACACGGCCATTATTGAGTCCATCCTCACCTCCTCCATCACTGTGTGGTACGCTGGGGCCACTGCCAGGGACAGACAGAGACTGCAGCGCATAGTGCGCTCTGCTGAGAAGGTGATCGGCTGTAGCCTTCCATCTCTCCAGGACCTGTACGTCTCCAGGACTCGGGGGCGAGCAGGCCGGATAGCAGCTGACCCCTCTCACCCTGGACATGGACTATTCCAGCCACTTCCCTCTGGCAGAAGGCTACGGTCCATACGGACCAGAACCTCTCGCCATAAGAACAGTTTCTTCCCCTCTGCTGTTGGACTCATAAACACTTTATGAACACTTGTAACATCTGTACTAAGGACACTTTATAATACCTGTACTAAGATGGACACTTTATAACACCTGTCACCTTAAATAAGTCATGTCACGTCACTTGATCTTTTGCACTGTCAGTTTGCACTGTTGTTCTGATGCTCTGTATATACTTGACTATTTTTATTTTTTTATTATATATCTTAATCTTTTGCATGCTCTTACTTTATTTTTAATAGTGATACTTTATTATTATATTATCTTTTTTATTGTGCTATCTCTACTTTATATTATTATTATTATTATTATTATTATTATTATTATTATTATTACTATTCAGTGTTCTATGTTGCACCTCATCACCAAAGCAAGTTCCTAGTCTGTGAATTGTGTTCACTGACAATGGCAATAAAAGCTTTTCTGATTCTGATTCTGATTCTGATGTTGCCTAACATAAATCCTTATTTAAGAGGGGTATTTTACTTCTATGGTGTATTAACTGCTAACACATCTGTAGTGGACCTAACAAAAAAAAAAAAAAAAAAAAAGGCAAAGACAAGGTATAAAAAATATGTTTAAATTGAATAAAGTCAAATAAAAATGTAATTTAACAAAGGCTCAAATTAATTAAATCATTAACAAAAAGTCAGGCCCAACTGGGGTAATTTAAATCCAACTGAACAGAACAAAAACTAACCCCAGACAGAGAACAGGTGTGTTTAAATAGATGAGGGCGACTAAACTGAACACAAGAGAGGGGGAAATGATATGAAATAATTAACTAAAGCTACTAACTTAAAGTACTTAAAGTAACAAAAAGGCAAATACTTATAAGAGAAAACAAGCAATAATAAAATAACCGCAAACAAACTAACTTAGCAAAATTAACTAAATAGTGCTCCCCCCTTTGTTCGGCATCGGTGGTCTCCTCCAAGGGTCACTGCCCGGCAACTCAAAGAGAAAAAACAAGTGTAAGTAATAATTCAGACTTATATTAACTAAAATGTGTGCACCCAAAATTAGAAAATAAAAGTCTAAATAAAGAATTAAATTCAACTATAACTTAATGAAAATGTAAATAAAATGAAATGTGTAACACATGCAATAACCTGTGCAATAACCTGTGCAATAGCCCGTGCAATAACCTGTAACCATGTCACCTCATCAGTAACCGCCTCCACTGTCCTCAGATTATATATTTATATATTTGTATATTTGTATTCTTTTACATATATATATATTATATAAGAGATATGTTTTATTATATATTTACATTTCTTTCACTCCCTGTACATAAGAGCTACCTGATGTTGTAAATATGTTAATATTTATTGTGATTTTATTTTTTAATTACTTATTGTTCTGAGTGTTTGCACAATTTTTCACAACTTTTTGCACTATACTGTCCCCTGACTGAGCTTCTGTCACGAGTGAATTTCTCCTCTGTGAGATCAATAAAGTCTTATCTTATCTTATCTTAAATACTAACACTATGGAGTGGTGGCAGACGTATCCATCAAAACATCATATATTTAGATCACCATGTTACCTTTTATTGTTTTGAAAATGCTATATTCACTGAAAACAACATATTAACATGTTTAAGATGTTTCACTTTCGTTTTTGACGCTCTGAGTCCCCTCCCCTTACTCTCCACGCTTTCACTTCCCCTTCAGAGCACCATCACAACACAATCAGCGTGCATCTCACTAATGAAACAGCTGCACAGGTTTGTCAAGTTGCTGTGTACAGTTTATGGAGAACTGTTGTGTGGGAGCATGGGTGACATAAACTTGTGGGCAGAGCATTGTGCAGAATCTTAGGGCGCTTTCACACCTATGGTTCGATTGCTTTGGTCCGCACTAGTCAGAAAAATGTTACAATGTAGCAAACAGACGTGGGTACGGTTTGCTTTCACATATGCATAGTTCTAAACGAACCAAAACCGGTGACGATGCGAAGACCATCGTCACCGGAACCGGACTAAAAAACGCGCTTTCGATCACCATGGAGGAACAGCTTTGCCTTGCGCTCCTGGCGCTGATCATCATACATTATTTTGTACGTGTAGGTAATTTTCTGCACGTACTTAATTTCGAACATGTTTCGTGGCTGCGACTCCAAAGACAACTTATAAGTTATTCGACTCGCCGACGGCGCATTGCACGCCTCTTCAGGGAGAAGAGACGTGCCCTCCTCCTGAATTATCATTTGGTCGCTAGCCGGCGATCTTCTTGCAGATCCATCAGGTAGTCCATTGGTCTATCAAAACAGTCTAGCCACACATTTTCATCACATTTTGAATACAGAGAGGCATAGGCTGGTTTGGTTGCTTTCACACCAGATGAACCGTACCAAAGTAGGGCAGATAAAGCGATCCGAGACCACCTCTTTTTATCGGTCTCGGACCGGTTGATTTGGTGCGCACCAAAGTACCGAGATTGCATTCACACTAACGAAAACGAACCAAACTAAGAACTTTTGGTTCGAATGGGCCATTTGGTGCGCACCAAATGCTGTCAGTGTGAAAGCACCCTTACACTAACCATAACAAGGGTTTGAATGGATCGCTAAAATGCGCAAACATGCATGAATGACATCTAAAAACTCATCAGGCATGTTTTTGATGAGTGAACGTTATAACATGGTAGAAAGCTCCAAAAGATCAATTTTGCATAATACCTGCCCTTAAATAATCACATTTTTGGCACATGCTGTGGCTCCAAAACTAGTACTTATATTTGACATACTAAAATAATCTGAATGCAACCAATAACAATGCATTGCTTTGAAAAGAAAATGTTATATTCTTTTGTCTTTCCCCAGTCATCCAGCCCTATGTTCCTTAGCACATACCAGAGAGACTTTGTGCGTTTTGACCCCCACCTGCTTCAGCCCCCTGTGAGGAGCAGAGGTGAGCTGCCCCCTGATGGAGAGCTGCCCCCTGGTGGAGAGCCCACAGCATTGCCCATCCCCTGGTCCGTCTTCATCCAAAACTTCTACAAGACCTCCAACAGCACTTACGGCTCCTTCCAATTCAGCAACACACAACCCTCCTCTGCTACACTGCCAGCTGTAATACCCCTGTCCTTCCGACAGAGGGCAGCAGAGAACTTGAGCACCGCGCACCAGCAGAGGGCAGCAGAAAGCCTAGGCACTGGGCCTCAGCTGGGTGTGGGGGACCGGGGCCAGCTCACATACATATTCGAAAACCAAGGTACTGCAGTGTAACAATATGGAGCCTTTTCAACAGACTGGTCCATGGAGCTGACCGGATTCGCTTGTGTTACAGCGGGGGGGTCAGAGAAAATGCCCAGAGAGGCTGAGGCAGCATGCTCCACACAGGGCCAAGAGGAGGAGGGTATGTCTGCACTACTGTAAGACTTATACATGCTTTTCATGTTCATTAACCATTAGATTTATAGAGCACCTTTTAGCCACAGCTGCCCTGGAGCAAACTGACAGAAATGAGGCTGCCAACACTCAGGCACACTCATACTATGCAATGTGGGTGAAGTGTCTTGCCTGAGGACACACCAACAGTTTTTTGTTGGCGCCCCACTGTGGCACCTAAATCCTGCGCGTATCACTGAAGTACAACCGAGAACCAATCAGAGTCGGGGAGCGGTGTTTTGCAACTATGTTTACTTGACCAAAATGTTCAGATGGTGGCTTCACTACTGCTGAGTATGATCTAACACATAGCTTATTTAAATCACCGCGGTACAGTGTATTCAAAATGCTATATTCACCTGTGACAAAGTGGGCCTTTGTCCCTGTATACTCACCTTAATTTAATTTCATATTTGTTAATTTCTCCATAAATTCTCCATCAACTGAACTACTAGATAAAACTATCCCGGGTTTGTTTTATTTAGTTTGTTTAGTTCTTTTAACACAACACAACACACTCAAGTTAATTTAAATATATTTTATTTGGTTAGATCTATTCAATTTAGTTAAACATGTCAGACACTTACCTGTTGCTCCACATTGTCTGGAGACAAAAGAGGGGGCGTGTCCTGAGATAGACATATTTATAGCCTATTGGGGGAGGTTTTGGGACAGACCATGTGGAGGGGGGAATTGGTTTCAGTTCCTTTTGTTTGTTAGGTTTTGTATATTTGATTTGGATGTTTTAGTGTTTATAGATTATGTTAAACACTTTAAGTTAAAGGGGACTTAGGCCCATGTTGTAGAGCGAGAGGAAACTCTAGATGAAAATGATGTTGCCTTGCAGCCAACCTGATGAGAGATCTTAGAATTACCTGGAGGGAGGAGCTTCCTGTGGGGAGGACTATAAAAGCAGGGCAGCTCAGCCTCTCAGTGTAGTTGGGTACATGTGTTTTTTTTTTTCCTTAGTTTCATTAGTTTCTGTTGCTTTTGCCTAAGTTGGAGCACAGTTATTTTTTGTAAATATGTAATTTTTTTTGTTGTGTTTGCCACGAACACTGAATAAATTTTGGGACAACACAGAAAATTTTTAGAGTCTGCCTCCTACTTAAGACCACTTTGGCCAGCTTCCCCACATCACCAAAAACAATGTATTAACATGTCACAAGTCACTCCTTCAGAGTACTGGGGACTGAGGACTGAAACTGTCTCCTGTCTCCCTGATTTCAGATAAGCGTGACTATTGGTGTAACCAATCAAGAGAAAAACATGGTCTCTGTGTGTCCAAACAAACATAGAAGGGACTGGCAAGTTTTTCCCTCATCATGAACTATCTCCCAGTTGTATTTGAGTGATTCATGTACATTTGGGTAAAGGCCAGTGGCCAGTGGCGTGAAGCTGTGGTCAGTCAAACACAGGCAGTACACTTGTGTGTGATGTGTGGTTAACAGACTTGTTCTGGTGCTTTCTAAGAGCTGTTTTCCTGTGTTGTCCAGGCGTGATCATAGTCTCCTCCCATGCGGGTGTGGCTTGCTGTGACCACTTCCTTCAGTCAATTTACAGAGCGGCCGGACTCGAACATTTGCTCAGGACTCCACAGTGCTCCACACAAATGACAGGTACTACACACTTTCTGAGACTTGGACTTAGACAAACTTTATTAATCCACAATGGAAATGACTTGGAAACAGTAGTTCACACATCACAATATAATCTAAGAACAGAGAGTAAAAAATATAAATGGTAATAATAATTTCTAAATAGCAAGAGACTGATGTCAAATAAGGCATAATTATTTAAATGTATTTGTACAGGTAAAAATAAAATAGAAAATAAATAAGTAATAAAATATCTCAGCTATATACAAGAGGTCGTAAGGAAAACAGTGCCAACATGATATGATGACTGACAGGACATAGGGTTATCTGTTACATAAAGGTGAGTTGTTGTACTGTTGTAGGGAGTATTATCTGTTACATAAGGGTGAGTCATTGTACAGTTGTAGGGAGTATTATAGTATGAATGTAGTCCTGTATCTCTCACTGTTTGAGCGGAGCTGAAGGAGCCTGTTGGAGAATGAGCTCCTCTGTCCCTCTATAGTCTGGAGCAGTGGGTGAGCAGGAGTGTCCATGATGGAGAACAGCAAAAAACTAGAAGATGCTTTCCAGCTGACCTTAAAACTTGCACTAACTCCCACACTTTCTCTCATGGGGTAAAATGATGTCTTCTGAGCAGCAGGCGTGTCAACATTAGGCTTCTTCAAACATTTAAACAATCTGACTGATTGTACTGTAGATGTGTTGTGTAGATGTAGAGGTGTTGTATTTGACTAATAACATTTGTCTTGATGATGTTGTTGATGAACTGTATTTTAGAGGATAATAATAATACTGATGAATTTGGAAGACATTGGTGACAATGAATTTGAGTATTTTAAACTTCTTAGGTTCTTTTTAAAGACAATACAGTAACTTGTATTTACCTAGTTGACATGTTTGGGCTGCAAGCTGCGAGCCATCTTCAGAACTGTCACCGGTGTTGGTGGTGACGTGTCGTATATCAGCAGTTGTTACTTCCTGTAGGCGTGGTCAGCCTGATTGACCTGGCAGGTCGCTCAGACTGACCACGCCTCCCGTCGCCTGGTGGTCTCTGGAGGAGCAGGAAGTAACAACTGCTGATATACGACACGTCACCACCAACACCGGTGACAGTTCTGAAGATGGCTCGCAGCTAGCAGCCGAAACATGTCAACAAGGTAAATACAAGTTACTGTATTGTCTTTAAAAAGAACCTAAGAAGTTTAAAGTACATAAGAAGACAAAATGAACATTTTCGGTTTTTGAATTTGAGTATTTTTAGATAATGATGAATTTGAAATTTTGTATTTATGGAAATTAGAATTAATGAATTTAATTGTTTTAAATGTTTAATGATGAATTGAATTCAGATTATTTTAAGGAGTTTATTGATAAAATGTTGTTGTAAGAGGTGGTTTAATGTAAATGGTTTCTTTAATGTCTTTGTACCTGTGCGAAGACTGCAGATGGAAAGTAGCTTGTAGCTAAATCTGCAGAACATCTTTTCTCTCTGAGATTAATGTTTTCTGTGCACTGTCCTTGTTTTAAATAAATAAATAAATAAATAAATAAATAAATAAAAGTGGCTTAAAAAGTCCAGGCTTATCCTGAAATCCTGAGCTGAAACTAGCTTCATCTCCAGCTTAAGCCTCAACTCGTTCCATGACAGAAATAAGCCTGAGTCTGACCAAAGCTAATTCAGGCCTGAAGTTTAAGCTGCACTTTGTGTGCGCTAACGGTGCCTCTGAGAAGGACAGAGCAATGGAGCAACGACATCACAGAAAATGTGCTAAAAGTGTGATGTTTTGAATTATCTGACTAAACAAGAGGAGGACAATAGTTTGATTTGGGATTTGGGACACCAAACTTTTCCATTCATTCTGATCTGAAGAGTGAGTGAGAGAGACTCCCCCATCCTCTCCTGTTCACTCCCCCCCTCCCCCCGTCCTCTCCCTCCTCCTCTCCCCTGTCCTCTCCTGTTCACTCCCCCCCTCTCTTGGTCGCTCCATGGGCAGAAAGTTTACCTGATGTGCAGCAGACTTTTGCGTGTGGAGATCGTTCCACTGTGTGTAAAAGTAAAGTTACAACATAACAGATGTGATAAAGGAGCGCACAGATTGAACTCAATGAAAACAAGTTCATCCTCAGAGTTTTCAAATCAGCATTTGTCTGTGCTCCTCACAACACAAGACACATGCTCAAGATCATTTTAACCTTCAGTCCTTGTTTGGACAAATTTTCGGGAAAGGAAAAGAACATATAAATTGAGGGTTTTCTCAGCCTGTACATGGCCCACATGGATGATCTTGGTGTCTAAGTGAAGCTAAGACTTTAGTGCTTTCTGTTTGGTGTTAAATAATGACATTATATGACATTAGCAATAAGTACACTAGACTCAAACACAACTCCTTCAATTCTGCCTAACAAAAAATATAAAATTAAAACTGAAAATTGCTTTTTATACTTTAGATGTACCTTCTGGGACACCAAGGAATTGTAAACATGAGATCAGATGCAAAATTTGGTGCAGATAAAACAAAATATGTACAGTTTACACTGTTTTTAGTAGGAAATAGTCCAGGCGTCCTGAGCCTATCTGGAGCATCATCAGATTTGGTCAGAATAAATAAACATTTTTTTAAAGTTATAATGAAATTTGAAAATTTTTTGGCTGCACCTTTTGACTTCTAGTTTGGTTATAGTTAGGGATAGACAAACACATATGGCATTGATGGATTCAGGTGATTTTATGTTTCCATTGATATATAACTTTCTAGGTTGTGACTTTTGGGGACATATTTGCTCTTTAATTGAGCTGTGTTCATTTAATCTGAAAATGATTGATCTGGCTGTTCGGCTGAGTTTCCTGTGATTACACAGATATATGTTATGTTGGGGATGCTATTATCAGATTTTTTATGGGCACACTGGGCATGGCAATGGGTGGGATCTGGGCCCCCCTTAATGAAATAATGGTCATACGCTTTTATTATTATTTGTGCCTATTTGATATGGTTGTGCCAAAGATCGAAAAATAACAATCTTGAGCGTGGTGCTGACGGGGAGTTATGCTCTCTTGTTTAGGAAAAAGCAGCCTGACCCCCAGCGCTTCTCTTTGTTTCCTCATGTTTCACAAGTTTTTACTTAAATCTGCACAATTTGACTAAATGTCCAGTCTCCTTTGCCTCTCTCTGTGTGCGGTGCTGTCTGATGTTCCCCATGTTCCCCCTCCCTTTCTCTCTCTGATCCAGCTCCTCACCTTTACTCCTCTTTCTCTCCTTATAATCCAGATTACCAAAAGTAAACAACTATTTTCTCATTGTTTATGAGTGAAACTTAAATCCTAATTTAGTGCACGGACATCGCACGTGTTTCTGTTGTTAGCAGTTGTGCGTGTGTGCATGCGTGTCTGCCACGAAATGAAAACTGTAGTGATCCTGATACCTCTGCTCTGTATGCTTGAAGTGCACAAGTCTTGTTTTCAATAAGATGGAAGAGAATCCAGATTGATCAATATGATTCTTTTTTTCCCCCATATCACTCAGCCCCACTATTTGATGAGTGCAGCGTCCACAGACATGTGTTGTTGGAGCATACAGCTGGTATAAGTTTCAAGTGATATGCATTTATCCATAGTGGTAGCTTGTCTTTGTCTGTGCTTGTAATAAAAATACTATGACAATATTACACTATTTATGAAGAAATGAGCATTTTAGTAAAGTATTAAAATGTAATACAATGCCTGTGTCCCAGTGCTCACTGTGTGTTGTGTGTTGGAGGTGCTGAATGGGAGAGCTCTGAGAAGTGGCAGGCCTTTAGAGAGGCCCTGAGCTCTGCAGGAACCAGACTACTGCAGAGCCCCAGGTGAGGACGCACACACACACACGCACGCACGCACACACACACACACACACACACGCACACACACGCACACACACACACACACACACTCTGCCTACCTTAACCTACATGAATTACAAGTATTTTCTGGTCTGTAGCACTGGTGTGTGGAGGAGCCTGGACAACTGCTTCCAAATGCTTCCCCCTCCTCTTCCTCCAGTGAGTGTAAGGCCCACCGTCAGAGTGGACCACATCAGCTCCTTCAGCCCAGAGCTCAGCACCAGGCCTCTGCTGTTCCAGTACCTGAACAGCTACACCTGTGATGTAAGCCCCCACACTACACGTCTACACCCCCACACCTCTAGACTACACCCCCACACTACAACTACACCTTCACACTACACCTCCACAGCTGTGTTCACACTCGTCTCACCTGCTCTTGTCTCCTCACAGTGGGCATGACCTTGAACGCAGCGCAGGGGCATCAGTGGCAGCTTCAAGTACATTTTTAATACAGGCCCAGCTCACATACTACTGCTGTTGTATTGTCTTCCTTTTATTTTATTTGTTCAAAGTTTAGGAAAGAAATTATTTTCAGCTGTATTATAGATGCTTTTTAGATACTAAAAATAATAGTACTATACACTGGACCCAACCAACAAAGTCAAAGTATACTGACCCTTTAAAAGTCAATGTCAGCTGAGTGTTGAACAATTTTTAAATCAAGACGACTAAATCTAATTCATTTAACTGTTTTTATCATTATACAACCTTTTTCACTTAAAAATACTTGATATTTGAGGGACTGTTTAAATAGGCAAGGCAAGGCAAGTTTATTTGTAGAGCACAATTTATAACACAAAGTAATTCAAAGTGCTTAACAGAATAAGAAATACATTAAAATCACAATACAAACAAATCAAAACATAAATAATCATCATAAAATTGAAAAAAGAGAGAGGGACACCCCTCCTTGACTGCCACCTTAACGTGGTGGAGGGGTTTGAGTGCCCGAATGATCCCTGAAGCTATGTTGTCGGGGGCTTCATGCCCCTGGTAGGGTCACCCAAGGCAAACAGGTCCTGGGGGACGGGTCAGACTAAGCGGTTCAGAAGCCCTTATGATGAGTATTAGAACAAAACCAGCTACGTCGCCTGGATTGGCGTTAACAGGCCCCCACCCTGGAGCCAGGCCTGGGGTGGGAGCTCGACAGCGAGTGTCTGGTGGCTGGGCCTTCCCCCACGGGGCCCGGCTGGGCACAGCCCGAAGGAGCGACGTGGGGTCGTCCTCCCGTGGACCCACCCGCTGGAGGATCCATAGGGGACTGATGCAGAGAGATCTGGGCACCAGTCAAAGGCGGGGTCCGGATCTCCGGACATGGAGACTAGCTCTGGGGACATGGAATGTCAGCTTGCTGGAGGGAAGGAGCCCGAGCTCATGCGGGAGGTCAAGCGTTACCAACTAGATATAGTCCGCCTCACCTCCACGTACAGCTTGGGCTCTGGAACCCAACTCCTTGAGGGGGGCTGGACTCTCCATTTCTCTAGCGTTGCACGCGGGGAGCGGCGGTGGGCTGGTGTGGGCCTGCTCATTGCCCCACAACTCAGCCACCATGTGTTGGAGTTCACCCCGGTGAACGAGAGGGTCGCATACCTCTGCCTTCGGGTCAGGGACAGGTCTCTCACTGTTGTGTCGGCCTACAGGCCGAACTGGGAGGGGTACTGGACAGTGCACCGACCGGGGACCCAGTTGTTCTACTGGGGGACTTCAATGCCCACGTGAGCAATGACAGTGACACCTGGAGAGGGGTGATTGGGAGGGGGATCTGAACCCGAGCGGCGTTCTGTTATTGGACTTCTGTGCTAGCCACGGTTTGTCCATAACGAACACCATGTTCGAGCACAAGGGTGTCCATCAGTGCACATGGCACCAGGACACCCTAGGCCGGAGGTCAATGATCGACTTTGTTGTCGTGTCTTGAACACTTGGGTGAAGAGAGGGGCAGAGCTGTCAACTGATCACCACCTGGTTGTGAGTTGGGTCCGCTGGCGGGGGAGGAATACGGAAAGACCTGGCAGGCCCAAGCGTATAGTGAGGGTCTGTTGGGAACGTCTGGCAGAGCCCTCTGTCAGGGGGACCTTCAACTCCCACGGGAGAGCTTCTCCAGATTCCGTGGGAGGCTGAGGACATGGAGTCCCAGTGGGCTTTGTTCTCGGCCTCTATTGTTGATGCGGCTGCTCGTAGCTGTGGTCGTAAGGTCTGTGGTGCCTGTCATGGCGGCAATCCCTGAACCCGGTGGTGGACACCGGAAGTAAGGGATGCTGTCAGGCTGAAGAAGGAGTCTTATCGGGCCTTGTTGGCTCATAGGACTCCTGAGGCAGCTGACAGGTACTGGCAGGCCAAGCGTGCTGCAGCCCGGGTGGTCACAGAAGCAAAAACTCGAGGTTGGGAGGAGTTCAGAGAGGCCATGGAGGAGGATTATCGGACGGCCTCAAAGAAATTCTGGCAAACCGTCCGGCGCCTCAGGAGGGGTAAGCAGTGCTTCACCAACACTGTTTACAGTGTGGGTGGAGAGCTGTTGACCTTGACTGGAGATGTTGTCGGACGGTGGAAGGAATACTTTGAGGATCTCCTCAATCCCACCATCACGTCTTCTGAGGAGGAAGCAGAGGCTGGGAACTCGGAGGCGGACTCGTCCATCGCCCTGGCTGAGGTGGTTGGCAAGCTCCTCAGTGGCAAGGCTCCGGGGGTGGATGAGATCCGTCTTGAGTATCTTAAGTCTCTGGATGTTGTGGGGCTATCTTGGCTGACACGTCTCTGCAGCATTGCGTGGCGGTAGGGGACAGTGCCTCTGGACTGGCAGACTGGGGTGGTGGTCCCTCTGTTTAAGAAGGGGGACCAGAGGGTGTGTTCCAACTACCGGAGATCACACTCCTCAGCCTTCCCGGTAAGGTCTATTCCAGGGTACTGGAGAGGAGAATCCGACTGATAGTCGAACCTCGGATCCAGGAGGAGCAGTGTGGTGGGCTGCGGAACACTGGACCAGCCCTATACTCTCCAACAAGGGAAGACCCAGGACACGCTGGAGGGACTATGTCTCTCGGCTGGCCTGGGAATGCCTTGGGGTCCCCCCGGAGGAGCTGAAGGAAGTGTCTGGGGTGAAGGAAGTCTGGGAGTCCCTGCTTAGACTGTTGCCCCCGCAACCCGGCCCCGGATAAGAGGAAGAAAATGGATGGATGGATGGAGAGAGGGACATTAAATGAGAAAGTGTAGAATGAAAACCTTTCAGTCATGTGCACAGCTAAACAGAACTATTTTGAGCCTGGATTTAAACAGAGTCAAAGTAGAGGCCTGTCTCATATGTTCAGGAAAACTGTTCCAGGTTTTAGCTGCAGAAAACTGAAACACGGACTCCCCATGTTTAGTCCAGACTCTGGGTACCAGCAGGAGGCCAGTCCCTGAGGTCCTCAGAGTGCAGATGGTTCATGTGGCACTAACATGTCACAGATGTACTTTGGTACTAGGCCATGAAGAGACTTGTACACAAGCAGAGCCACTTTAAAGTCTATTCTCTGAGCCACTGGAAGCCAGTGCAGAGACCTGAGCACAGGACGCATGTGCTTGTACTTCCTGGTTCGAGTCAGGACCCGAGCAGCAGTGTTCTGGATGTACTGCAGCTGTCTGACAGTGAGCAGGCTGTGACAGTAGACTAACCTACTGGAGACAGAGAGGAGACAGAGAGGAGAGACAGAGAGAGACAGAGAGAGAGAGAGAGAGAGAGACAGAGAGAGAGAGAGAGAGAGAGAGAGAGAGAGAGAGAGAGAGAGAGAGAGAGAGAGAGAGAGACTGGGGGTGACTGCTGACACTGTTTCTTTGTTTCTGTGGGACTATGACTTCAGTCTTGTCTGAGTTTAGCTGAAAAATTGTTAGAATTGCTAGAAAATTGTTTCGCATCCACACACTGATATTGATATGTTAGATGTAGTGGTAGAGAGAATCCACCTCTACACCCTGCCAGTAAGACATAGATCTGAATATCATCATCCAAAAGAGAAGGATTTTCCAAAAGAGAAGGATGGAGCAACAGCTGCAGCAGAAGAACATCCAGGGGGTGTGGAGAAGCCTCAAGACGATCTCAGGCTTCAAAGCGCCTCCTGCCCAGACGGAGGGGGATCTGCGGTGGGTAAACGAGCTCAATTCTCACTTCCTGAGATTTGATCAATCACCCACCACTCCCCCCACCCAGCTGCCAGCTCTCACCTCCCCAGCTGGACAATGGGGAACTCCTGCACCTCTTCACACCTCTGCCTCTGCTCTTCAGCCCACCACTACACATGGACTCACCCATCCCCCCAGCCTGCCACTGTCATTTTCTACAGCCCAGGTGAGACTGGAGCTCAAGAAGATCAGACCCAGAAAGGCAGCAGGACCAGACGGCATCAGCTCCAGGCTCCTTAAGTCCTGTGCAGACGAACTGTGCGGAGTTATGGAGCATGTCTTCAACATGAGCCTTAAGCTGAGGGTGGTACCACAACTCTGGAAGACCTCCTGCGTGGTACCAGTGCCTAAGACACCGCACGCTAAAGACCCCAGCAGCTTCAGGCCGGTGGCTCTAACATCGCACCTGATGAAGACACTGGAGAGACTGGTCCTTGGCCACCTCCGCTCCACCGTGAGTTCAGCGATGGACCCGCTGCAGTTTGCATACCGGCCTGGCATCGGAGTGGAGGACGCCGTCATCTACCTGCTGCACCGCTCACTGTCTCACCTGGAGAACCCCGGCAGCACTGTGAGGATTCTCTTCTTTGACTTCTCCAGTGCTTTCAACACCATCCAGCCACTGCTCCTGAGGGACAAACTGGAGACTGCCGGTGTGGACTGTGACCTGGCAGACTGGATCCTGGACTACCTCACAAACCGGCCCCAGTTTGTGAGAGCCAAGAACTGCGTGTCTGACCTACTGACCTGCAGTGTGGGGGCGCCCCAGGGCACGGTCCTCGCGCCCTTTCTTTTCACACTTTACACTGCAGACTTCAGACACAACACGGACAGCTGCGTCCTGCAGAAGTTCTCTGATGACTCTGCCATCATTGGCTTCATTAAGGATGATGACGATGTGGAGTACAGAGGACTAGCGCAGGACTTTGTGGACTGGTGTCAGCAGAACCACCTCATCATCAATGCAGGGAAGACCAAGGAGATGGTGGTGGACTTCCGCAGACGCCACTCTACTGTCACCTCAGTGAACATCCAGGGAAGGGACATTGAGAGAGTGGACTCTTACAAGTACCTGGGTGTTCATCTGAACAACAAACTGGACTGGACTCACAACACAGATGCACTGTACAGGAAGGGCCAGAGTCGGCTCTATCTCCTGAGGAGACTCAGGTCTTTTGGAGTGAGGGGGCCACTCCTGAAGACCTTCTATGACTCTGTGGTGGCATCAGCCATCCTGTACGGTGTGGTCTGCTGGAGCAGCAGCATCACAGAGAGGGAGAGGAAGAAGCTGGACAAGGTCATCAAGAAGTCCAGCTCCGTCCTGGGCTGTCCTCTGGACTCAGTGCAGCAGGTGGGGGACAAGAGGGCCCTGGCTAAGGTCATCTCTATGCTGGACCATGAGTGTCACCCCCTGCAGGACGCCCTGTCTGCTCTGGAGAGCAGCTTCAGTGACAGACTGATTCACCCTCGCTGTGTGAAGGAGAGGTTTCGCAGGTCTTTCCTTCCTGCTGCTGTCAGACTGTACAATGAACACTGTTAACACTGAACATGTGTCATTCAACTATATCTATGTGCAATACTGAAGACCTCTGATATAATTCACTTATCTCACTTTACTGATATTTATCCTGTCTGTACATAAACATAGTCATTACTGTAAATAACATAATATACTGAAGTCACTTTACTGAGATTTACTCTGTTCATATGCTGCACTGTTACTTTTATTGTACATAATAGTATTTTTTGGTATTTTATATTTTGTATTTTATATTTTTGCTCCACCAAAACAAAATTAGAGTCTATCTTTAAGTCTATTTCTAAATTATTCTTTTTTTTAGCCATTATCTATTATCGTGTTTTATTGCATGTTCCATTTTCCTGCTGTTCTTGAACTGTGCGTTGCAACGCTGGAATTTCCCCACTGTGGGACTAATAAAGGCATATCTTATCTTATCTTATCTTATCTGCATAGTTGTGGTAAGTCACATTGTTGCTGCGTATTAACTGGCCTGTAGGGGGCAGCATGTAGAGATTGAACAAAAGGAGTCCCAGGATTGACCCCTGCTCAGGACCATGTGATCTGAGACAGTTTCTAATTTCAACCAAGTATTTCCTGTCTTCTAGATAGGACTTGAACCAGTTTAGTGCAGTACCAGAGATGGCCACCCAGTCGTCTAGTCTCTGTGAGAGGATCCCATGATTGACAGAGTCAAAAGCAGCACTCAGATCTAACAGGATCAAGACTGAGACTTTGCTTGCATCAGGGTTCAGGCGGATGTCATTTGTCACCTTGATCAGAGCAGTCTCAGTGCTGTGGTGGGTCGGAACACATCAAAGGAGTTGTTCATTTGGAGAAAGTTAGTAAGTTGTTGGTAAACAGCTTTTTCAAGGATTGTGCCAAAAAACGGGAAATATGAGATGGGTCGGAAATTGTTCAGTACTGTGGCATCAAGACTGCTCTTCTTTAAGTGAGGCTTTGGGCGCACTCACACTAGGACTTTTGAACAGTACCATACTCAGGCATGATTGTGTAGGGTTCTATGGCCCACACTCACACCTGCACAACTGAACTGGGCCACGCCCTGATAACATCATCACACTGCGCTGTTTGTTTACATGCCGGGCAGCAGAGCTAACGCTTCTAGTGAAGAAAATAAGTCCAGTGGTGTCACGTAGAGCCGAGTTGTATCAGACCTCAGATAGCCCAGCACTATCCCACCTAACACACTACCACTCTAGCTTACACATTACTTAAATATTACCACATTTTGCCTGACCCATCAGCACTCTCTCTCTCTCACATAACACATCAATGTGACCACAAGCCTTACTTCCTACATCTTACATTTCACCTCTTAAACACCACATTATAAACAGAGCCATATTACAAGCAACTTTAAAACCACACTGCGGTAGCACTTTATAAACAATGCTCACCCTATAACCCTCATATGAGCAATACCCTGTCACTACTTGTTCACTGCAATGTTAGCAATTTTCATTCTCGCCCTGTAATTTCCCTGGAAATCAAGACGTACTCACCGATTCCTGGTGATGGACACGAGCGCAGGCTCAAGCGATGGCCCCTGGTCAGAGTCCAGCGCAGTCTACCCCAAACAGTGATGCGAAGTCCACGGCTCCTGGCTATGACCCTGGCCAGAGTTCTTCATAACGATTACGAGCAGCACACTGCTCCTGATGATGGTCTCAAATAAAGTCTCTCCAGACGACAATGTACAGTTCTCAGGTTGTTTGTTTATTCGTATTTGCGCACAATACAATTTGACAGGATTCGAGTTACACTTTTCATGGTCCCAAGACCGTTCACCAGGTATCAATTTTGAGCTCTTTTGTTTCAGCCAATTTATCACTTTATAAAGTGTCCAACCTGATTCCTCAGGTGTACCCCTCAATGAGGAGAAGACACTTTACTCTATTAGGTCAAATATCCTCTCTTCAAATCAAATAACTTAGATTGATACCTGTTTACGTGTCCAGTCTTCTAGGGGCACCAACCAATGCTAGAGGATGCCCGGGGAGCCCCTAAAGTTTGGAACACACCATGCCCGATGGGAGCCGCACTCCAATCATGGGGTCAAGGCGTGAACGAAGTTCAGGGACCCCATCACCCTTATTTATACACTCAGTAACCCATTTCTCCTCCCACATAAAGTGGTTAACAATCTCACAACCCGATTCGCAAAGTTCCATATGAGGATTATAGAACGTTTCATCCCATTTATGTTAATTACATCCAATGACATTTCAGATTTACAGGTCGTAAATCTACACCTACATCTAGACCCACAACCTGTCCTCCTCTTGCCTTATTTGGTGATTAACATGCACCTTCAGTTCGTTCATCTTCATTACCTTGCGTTTCGTGACATTTTCACCAAACTTCCTTATCTCACTACTGTTTACCCTCAGTCTCAGGTTTCGCCCAGACGACCGCAAGGTCTGAAAGTACCTATGGAACTTTGCTGTTACAGTTTTTACCGTTTTCTCCTTCTTTAGTCTGCCGCCTGTTCAGACATGATAAATCACATCCTTGTCACTTTTGCACATGTGTGTATATATATATATATATATATATATATATATATATATATATATATATATATATATATATATAAAAATGTGTTCCTCACCTTCCACGGTGGTTGGTCCCTCTCACCCTCATCAGCTCGGGCCCTCTACCAGAGGCCTGGGAGCTTGAGAGTTCTGCGCAGTATCTTTGCTGTTCCTAGTACTGCACTTTTCTGGACTGAGATGTCTGATGTTTTTCCGGGTATCTGCTTGAGCCACTCCTCCAGTTTGGGGGTTACAGCCCCGAGTGCTCCGATCACCACGGGCACCACTGATGCCTTCACCTTCCAGGCCTTCTCCAGCTCTTCCTTGAGCCCCTGGTATTTCTCTAGTTTCTCGTGTTCCTTTTTCCTGATATTACCATCACTTGGTATTGCAATGTCCACCACCACGGCTTTGTTCTGTTGCTTATCCACCACCACTATGTCTGGTTGGTTCGCCATCACCATTCTGTCAGTCTGTATCTGGAAGTCCCACAGGACCTTGGCACGCTCATTCTCCACAACCTTTGGGGGAGTTCCCCACCTTGACCTTGGGGTCTCCAGCCCGTACTCTGCACAGATGTTTCTGTACACTATGCCCGCCACTTGGTTGTGTCGCTCCATGTATGCTTTCCCTGCCAGCATCTTACACCCTGCAGTTATGTGCTGGACTGTCTCAGGAGCCTCTTTGCACAACCTACACCTTGGGTCTTGTCTGGTGTGGTAGATCTGGGCCTCTATTGCTCGGGTGCTCAAGGCCTGCTCCTGTGCAGCCAGGATGAGGGCCTCTGTGCTGTCCTTCAGACCTGCCCTCTCCAGCCATTGGTAGGATTTCTTGATATCAGCCACTTCAGTTATGTTTCGGTGGTATGCCCCATGTAGGGGCTTGTCCTGCCATGATGGTCCCTCCAGCACCTCTTCCTCTGACCTCCACTGTCTGAGGCATTCCCTGAGCACATAATCTGTTTGGGCCTTATCCTTGATGTACTTATGGATTTTGACTGTTTCATCCTGGACAGTGGTTCCCACACTCACTAGTCCTCGGCCTCCTTCCTTCCGGCTCGCATACAGTCTCAGGGTGCTGGATTTGGGATGGAACCCTCCATGCATGGTCAGGAGCTTTCGTGTCTTAACGTCTGTGGTCTGTATCTCCTCCTTTGGCCAGCTTATGATTCCTGCTGGGTATCTGATCACTGGCAGGGCATAGCTGTTTATTGCCTGTGCCTTATTCTTGCCATTGAGCTGGCTTCTTAGGACTTGCCTTACTCATTGCAGGTATTTGGCCGTAGCCGCTTTCCTTGTTGCCTCTTCAAGGTTGCCATTTGCTTGTGGGATACCAAGGTACTTGTAACTGTCCTCAATGTCTGCTATTGTTCCCTCTGGGAGTGAGACCCCCTCTGTGTGGACTACCTTCCCTCTCTTTCTCACCATCCTACTACATTTCTCGAGCCCGAATGACATTCCAATGTCTGTGCTGTAGATCCTGGTGGTGTGGATCAGTGAGTCGATGTCCCGCTCACTCTTAGCGTACAGCTTGATGTCATCCATGTAGAGGAGGTGGCTGATGGTGGCCCCGTTTCTGAGTCGGTATCCATAGCCAGTGCGGTCAATGATTTGGCTGAGGGGGTTCAGACCTATGCAGAACAGCAGTGGGGACAGTGCATCTCCTTGGTATATGCCACATTTGATGGCCACTTGTGCAATTGGCTTGCCATTGGCTTCAAGGATGGTCTTCCACAACCGCATTGAGTTTGCAATGAACGCCCTTAGAGTCCGACTGATATTGTACAACTCCAAGCACTCAGTGATCCATGTGTGTGGCATTGAGTCATAGGCTTTCTTGTAATCAATCCAGGCAGTGCACAGGTTGGTCTGATGGGTTCTGCAGTCATGGGCGACTGTTCGGTCAACCAGGAGTTGGTGTTTGGCTCCTCTGGTGTTTTTGCCAATGCCCTTCTGTGCTGTGCTCATGTATTGATCCATGTGCCCACTTATCTTAGCCGCAATGATGCCTGACATGAGCTTCCATGTTGTGGAGAGACAGGTTATTGGCCGATAGTTGGATGGGACTGTACACTTTGAGGGATCCTTCAGGATCAGGATCGTACGCCCTTGGGTTAGCCATTCAGGGTGAGTCCCATCCCTTAGCAGCTGGTTCATTTGTGCTGCCAGGCGCTCGTGGAGAGCAGTGAGCTTCTTTAGCCAGTACGCATGGATCATGTCAGGGCCAGGTGCTGTCCAGTTTTTCATGCCTGAGACTCTTTCCTGAATGTCTGCCACTGTGATGGTGACTGGATCTTGTTCAGGGAGGTTGCTGTGGTCTTCCCTCAGAGCCACCAGCCACTGTGCATCGGTGTTATGTGATGCCTCCCTCTCCCATATGCCCTTCCAGTACCTTTCAGTCTCCAGCCTTGGGGGGTCTGCTCTGGTGTTATTCCCCTGCCATTGAGCGTACACTTTCGCAGGTTGTGTTGCGAAGAGGCGGTTTATTCGTCTGGCTTCATTTTCCCGCGTGTACCTCTTTAGGCGGCTGGCTAAGGCTTGCAGCCTTTGCTTGGCAGTTTCGAGTGCTTCAGGTATGGGCATCTGGCTGTACCTCCTGGGTACTTGTTTTTTCATTGCACCTTTCTTGGCCTCTGACAATTGGCTCACTTCTCTCCGCGCCTCCTTGATTTTGCCCTCTAACCGTCTTTTCCATGGTGGGTATTGTCTCTCATGGCTTCCATGGTTGCTCTTATAGCCGAGCACCTCTAGGATCACTGCTGCTGAAGTGTATATCAGCTCATTGGTTTCAGTGATGCTTGTGGTAGGGATCGCTCTCAGTGCTGCATTCACATCTTCTAGGAGACTTTCAGATGGTACTTCACTTAGCCTCTGTAACTGGCGTCGGGGTTGCCTTGTGTTCATTCGGGCCATGATCTTATCTTTCAGGTCAGTCGCTGCCTCGTTCAGCGTGATACTTATTGGGGCTTCGGACCCAATCTCTGGTTGGGGAGTTGGTGTTAACTCCCCTCTGACCTGGCGTCCTGGCTCCCCCTTGCCGTAGCATTTGTGTTGTACCTCGTCAATCTCTAGTTGTGATAGCAGTTGCCGTCTGTGGATGTTGGAACACTGAGCTACTAGTTGTTTGGCCGTTAGCTTGGACTGTGGGTTTCGAAGTAACCATTTCTCCCACATCCTGTTCATGTAACCCCTCTGACTAGGGTTACTGGAGTAGTAGCATTCCAACAGAGCCTTGTTATCGCATCTCGCCCATTTCCGCCTCATTGTTCCAGTAGCCCATTTTTCATCAAGGTGCTCTGGTTCCCCAGCACCTGACGCAGACCTTGTTTGGCCGGGCGACGTCTGAGCCGGCATCTCGTAACTGATCTCCCATCATTGTATGAGGTAGGCAGTACCGTGAAGGGTCTTGCCCAAGGACCCACACTGGTTGCTCATTGCCCCTCGGGGGGCAATATATATATATATATATATATATATATATGTATATATGTATATATATATATATATATATATATGTATATATATATATATATGTATATATGTATATATATATATATATATATATATATGTATATATATATATATATATATATATATATATATATATATATTATATTCTCCTTTCTGTTACAAAAATTAACAAGTCATTCTCTAGAATCTCTCTTTTTGTCTCGACTGCTTAGGTTTTTATCCAGTTTATGAGGTCCTTCTAGGTTTATTCCATTTCAAAAATTATTTTTCTATTAAAGTATAAATCAATCAATATGTCTTAAAAATGGCTAAACAAGGTAACCAAGCTCTCGGCAAAACACTTGACATGCATACCCAAAAAATTTTGCAGACTATTCTTTAAAATTCATACACATCATTTTCAAAATATTGTACAATTTCCTAACACATATGTTATTACTGGAAACAAGTAAAAAATAAAGCAAACATTATTAGTAGTCCAAACAATTATGAGTTTTTTTTTTATTTATTTATTTATTTTTTTTATTTTACCTTTCCTTGGTCTCTTATAGTATATTCATTTACACTCAGCCCAACATAATCCAAACTCCATACGCATGTCGTTCGGTTGATTATGTATTTCTCACGTTTATTTTGGGTAAATCTTTGTATCATATTTTGTCAGAATTCTTCATATAGCATTCTTTGTGGTTTTATTTGGAACTATCAGCCACGTCAGAAAAATAAAATATATGCATTTTTCTGCAACAATTTGAACTAAATCACTTAACTGCCATGCATTCTACCTATGCACTGCAGTTACTTAATCAAAAAGAAAAAATGTTTTTATTTTGTTCTCAACTGAAAGTCGTTTCAAAGATCAAGCTCTTCAATCGGAGCTCTCAGATCCTTATCTCTTTTTTTTTTTTTTTTCTATGTATCGCATAGTCGTGCCTAGTTTTTACACAAAAATACTTTTCTATTTCACCTGTTGCATATGTTTTGTATAACTGTAAACATTAGCTATACTTCTTATAAATGTACATGCACCCATCCAGGGTAACATGCACTGGGTAGTTCTATTTCTATTTCTATTCCTATTTCCTTTTCAGCAAACTCACTTATCAATCTAACTCCCTTGTGTGTTGTTTAATTGTTAATCCTTTATACAAAAGCTGTTTACTCAATTTAATATGCACTTCTCTAAAACCATCTCGCGAATTATTTCATCCTCAAGATTTTATTACTTGTTTTACTCTGACCTCGCATCTTTAACTTCACAAGGCCCACTTCCATTTCAATTTCAACCTCACCTGCTATAGTATTCGCATCAGGATTTGTTTCTAATCTTCCTTGGAGTTTAATCTTTCGATAGAGAGATCTCAAAACCCCTAACACTAATTATACTGCTTAATATAAGTATACTCTTATTTATTTATTTGTTGTTTTATTTATTTATTTATTATTTATTTTTAGTATATATATTTTTGAATATGAATACTTTTCACTCTGTCACTAGAGAAGGGTTAGAGGTCCTTTTGGATTGAATTTGAGTCACATACCCCCTCTAATGGCCCTTCTACTCAGTGCCGCGTGCTGCTATTAGCTAGAACTTATGTTATAGTGAAACTGTTGTATTGAAACGGGCAGATTCTCTCTTGGCATAAGTCTGCTTCAAAGTGTGGTTCTCTTTTTTTTTTTTACTTCCAAGTTTAGTTCATAATAATAAATCAATTCTTTTGACATCAAGATATTTTTCTTTAGGTTCTGGTGTCTACCTTCTAAAATGCTGCATAAGTTCTATTGTTGTATCTATATTTTAAATTAAGCAGACCAACATCACTCAACAAAAATTATTTACATATCCCTCAAATTCTCAACAAGTGGGATGAAATATCTATTAAATAGTGAAACAGATATGAGTCCTGCTGCGATACGTGCTCCTCCGTGAGTTTATGGATATAAGAACAGCACGGAGGGAGGAGTGAGGACAGCTGGAGATGAGGCTGCAAAACTTCGGTCTCTGTCACAGTCCCCACTGAAGGTAAGCGCGGATTCACCATATGTTTTGTGGCAGAGTTTATTCACTGTTTTCCTTGTATGAGTAACATCTGTGCACCTGACTGGGCTTGTATAGTAAAGTTGTGCGTGTACGAGTACATGAGAAACAGTGCCGTGCTTTGGCCTACCTCCTTCAACCGGGCCAAAGTTCGAAATGTGCCGTGCCTGGGCACAGTTTGATTGTGCTCACACTGAACAAACAAACCCCGCTTTAGAGGCTATCTGTGCTTGGGGACGGTTCTAAAGTCCTAGTGTGAGTGCACCCTTAATGACTGCAGTTTTCAAAGCTCATGGGAATGTTCCAGATTGAAGTGACATGTTAACTATGATGTTTAGATGTTTAGAAATCTACTGGGAAGACAGGAAAGAAATACCTACTAAAATCACTATAGTTACTATTCCATTTATATTTAAAAGCAACTTAAATGATTACTACTACATATTTGCAAATTGTGCACCATGCGAACAGCCAAGAAGCCACTTTTAGCAAAGTATTCTTTAGTATTTTAGTATTTTCTTACTTTTACCATGGGCACACTTTGATTTCATAATTATGTATTAAAAAGTCATAATTATGAGCAGTGTTGGGCAAGTTACTTCAAAACTGTAATGCGTTATTTATTACTTGTTACTGGCATAAGATATGCCTTTATTAGTCCCACAGTGGGGAAATTCCAGAATCGTCATGATTTTCCTCCTCAGCCTCTTCTGTGCAGCCTTCAGCTCCTCCTTGGTCCCTGACCTAAAAGCTCTCTTCTTCTCCTTCAGCAGAGCTTTTATGTCAGGGTTAATCCACGGCTTGTTGTTTGAAAAACACCGCACCGTCTGGGAGGGGACGATGTTTTCAAAACAAAAGTTGATGTAGTCCGTGATGCATTCTGTCACTGCATTGATGTCCTCCCCATGTGGGTCACAGAGCTCTGTCCACACTGTGGTGTCAATACAGTCTCTCAGAGCCTCCTCACTCTCAGCAGTCCACTTCTTCACCACACAGGGCACTACAGGCTGTCTGTGCACAATAGGCTGATACACAGGCCGCAAATGGACAATGTTGTGGTCCGCTTTACCCAGGGGCGGCAACGGGGATGAAGAATAAGCCTCCTTGGCGTTGGCAAAAAATAAATCCAATATTTTCTTGTCTCTTGTGAGGCAGGTGACATACTGGGTGTATGTAGGCAGAACAGGTGCAGGAGATGCATGGTTGAAGTCTCCAGAAATCAGGAAGAGAGCCTGTGGATGCTTTGTTTGGAGTGTGCTCGTACAGGAGTGCAGTGTGTCACGTGCAGTCTCAGCATTAGCAGAGGGAGGAACATAAACAGCGATCACAATCACATGTGAGAACTCCCGGGGCAGATAATATGGCCTCATGCTAACAGCCAGCAGCTCAATGTCTTTGTTACACAGCTGCTCCTTCACTGTACAGTGTCCAGGTTTGCACCACTTCTCATTCACAAACAGAGCCAGACCTCCTCCTTTCTTCTTACCACTCTCTGCCGTCCTGTCTGCACGCAGCAGGTGAAAGTTGTCCATAGCAACAGCTGAATCCGGGATTTGCGGGGTCAACCAGGACTCCGTGAAAAGCATGATGCTACTGTCTCTGTATTCCCGCTGATATCGTGTGAGCGCCGCTAATTCGTCCATCTTGTTCGAAATAGACCGCACGTTTCCCGCGATGACAGAGGGGAGCACAGGTCTGAAGCGTCTTTTCTTTTCCCGGAGTTTGCGTCCAGCACGTCGGCCCCTGTGCGTCTTCCGTAGCAGCTCCACCGGGATGTCATGGCGGTCTCGGGGGAACACTACAGCGCTGCGCAGCGCTAACAGCTGATCCTTTGTGTACACGATGGGGGGTCGCGGCCCCACGCACATCGCACCGGTGAAATTTGGCGATAATCCAACAAAAGAAAAGTTGAAACGAAGCAGAAACAACACCTTTCTTAACTATGAGTTAAGTACTGAGTACTGAAGTACTCATTTCAAAGTAATTACAGTTACATTACAATATTACTGTATTTAAAATTTAAGGCATTACACTACTATTGCATTACTTTTAAGTTACTCACCAAAATAACTGGAAATATGAATTTGACAATCTAAATGTAGCTCATGACGCTCACTTAGCTCATCACACGTCCAGTGGAAGGTGATGTATATCTGACTGAGCTGAACAGGAAGTAGAGTCACTGTCACTAATCTGCAACTTCACCTCGATCCGTGCGCTGTGTGGATGTAAACAGACACACGTGAGGAAATACTCTTGCCTTTTTACTTTTAAAGAACGCAGAAAACTGGATTCACAGCACTGTTTGTGGACTAGGGTCATTATTTGCGGAGGACAAAGTTTATGGATAATGTGAATGATTTGCTACAGTTTAAATTTACAACTTTACGAGAGGTGAGGAATAATTATTTTCGCTATTTCCTGAGTTTGTATCTTGCGTCTCTGTGTCCATCACTCCTCTGCTCCTGACGCTCTGTTTTGTTGGCTGTTGCCGTAGTGTTGCTGATGTTTGGTGGTTATGATCTGACAGAGCAGCTCAGAGTCACACTGACACCACACACACACACACACACAAACATACACATACACATACACACCTACACATACACATACCATACACATACAGACACACAGACACACAGACACACAGACACACACACACACACATACACACACACACCTACACATACACATACAGACACACACACACACACACACACACACACACACACACACACACACACACACACACACACACACACACACGTGTTTTTGCTACATCATGGGGACCCGTTTTTAGAGCTGGCTAGAACCTGCCTAGTGAGGACCTCACTTCAAACATATGTTACAGGCATGTTTTATCACATAAAAAAATTATTTATAGTCAGATTTTTTTGGGGCGACCTTGGTCTCCCTGAAAACACTTTAATTTTCAAAATTTCACTTTTTTATTTTTGTCAGGTCTTTCTATTCCCGTGGGGACCTTCCCATTATGTCATACCAAAAACCACCAGCAGGTGTCACTGTTGCGAATTTCTCTGAAAGCCTTTAATTTCTATGTAGAACCTTTTTAATTGTAAGCAGTGGAGTTTAATATTTATAATTAATTAATTTTTATGGCAAATAGATGCCTTCTTTACATATTTCTGTTAACCATTCTTTACTCACTTTACCCCTTCACTGAAATTGCATACTGATTAATGATCTGCACGCAGAGTTAACAAATTATTTTGGGCAACAAGTGCAGAGTCTCTTCTGCTTATTCATGAAATTACGAAGAATTCACAGTATCACAATTATATGAAATGGATAAATGAATTCAGTTCAGGCATTAGTTTCAGTAACAGCCATCTTTTTAATTCAGCTGTAAAACAGTGCTTCCAAACTTTCCAGACTCTCATAAGAGTACAAACAGTAACGCTCTCATAGGAGCAATTCAGCAAACAAAATATGTGCTTCCAAACTTCACAAGAGTACAAACTGTAACGCTCTCATAGGAGCAATTGATATTTTACGTTTTATAACATTAAATAATGTTTCTGTAAATATTAGGATACGAACTATAAGATTACACTTAGAGTACAAACTGTAATGCCCTCATGTGAGCGATTTAGCAGCTCTAAAACAAAATATGTGCTTTCAAACTTTACAGACACTGATTAGGAAATGAACTATGATGCTCTCATGTGAGCGATTCAGCAGCTCTAAAACAAAAAGTGCTTTCAAACTCTACAGACACTGATTAGGACACGAACTATAATGCTCACATGTGAGCGATTCAGCAGCTCTAAAACAAAATGTGCTTTCAAACTTTACAGACACTGATTAGGACACGAACTATAATGCTCACATGTGAGCGATTCAGCAGCTCTAAAACAAAATGTGCTTTCAAACTTTACAGACACTGATTAGGAAAATGAACTATGACGCTCTCGTGTGAGCGACTCAGCAGCTCTAAAACAAAATGTGTTCTTCCAAATGTTAGACACTCAAGTAACTATTGCACAACAAAACACCTTCGATGTTGTAGGTAAAATGGAGATTCTTCCGGTTGTGTACATTATAAAAGTCCTCGCTTACTTTTTTCTTGCTCTCTCTGAGACGTGTCAATGAGATTTTTTATGTAAAATTTTACCCCCTGCCAGGTTCTGTCTTTAAGAGCTTCTGGGGAAGCGTTGATGCAATTTAGACATTGCACTTTCCCAGGAACCTTTTCAGTCCTGATGCAGTCTATGAGAGTTTTCTCGACAGCTTGGACTTCTTCATGCGACCATTTCCTCTTTATGGTAGTTCTCCCTAAACAGAACAGGAGAGTAAAATTAATAGTCCTCTAAAAGTGAAAAATGAACACATCAGCTATAACAGCACAACAGCGCTGTTTCATCATTGACATGTTCTTGGCTTTTAAAATGCCAAAGGTGGGTAACCCATTCTTCGGTCACTACAGATGGTTCCCTGATCTTAGCAGGACCACCGCCATTTTCATGGCAGTCACCCATTGGAGGAAAAGTGATAGGAAGATGCTTCAAAAAGGTTTACCAGGGACAACAAACTACTAAAAAGTTAGTGGTACAGGGACAGCCTCGGGCCAAAAGAGCATGACTGATGCGAATGATGTGAAAACAGAAAAGGACTGACTGGAGAGATCACTTTACTTTGGAGAAGGACAACCTGTAAATGATGATTTTGGTAATAAATTAATCGGCTGATTATTTTTACGATTAACTGATTAATCGTTTAAATGCGATAAGCACATAAAAAGTTCATTTTTTTCAACATCTTTATCATATAAAATTTAAAATGCTTTGATGGAATTTACATTGAGTATTTGTAGAAGGTTCTTATTGATTAAATATAAACTAACAACTAAACATTCCTGCATTTGAAAGCTAAGAACTTGTACAATTCAGTCTCTGATCTTTAACTTCTGCACTAGCACTAATTAGGACTCGATTAGGACCAGGTACTGGGACTGTGTAATTTTATGTTCGTTTCCAAAGTATGTTAGCCTCCGGACCGGGTAACAATAAGTATATAAGCTCATTCAACTTTCTGATTGAATAATTGTGAATAGAGCTCATATTTATAACATTAACAAAAACACCAAACTTTGTCAACATTTAAAAACAAAATACTGTAGTTTTATTATCTAAAACTGTATCTTTTGATTAGGGCTGGGTACCGTTTAACGGTACCTCCTTGGTATCAACCGAAAAGCTCCAGTACCTAGTGGCACAAAAAAAATTATTTTCTTTCAGTACCTACTTTCCTCCCGACTAGGGCTGGGTATCCTTCATTTTTTTTCGATACCACTACTTTAACAGTACCTGCTTTTCGATACCGGTACCTTAATGGTACTTTTTTCGATACCTAAAAATAAATAAATATATGTAATATATTATAATCATCAGTGCGACTGAAAAAGTACAACAGAAAGCACCGCAGGCCACATCAGCATCACGAGTCAACAACAGCATATCTGCTTGTTCTCAGATGGATTTTCACTTAAACAGCAGTAATAATAGTAATGAGAGAGGCAGGACATTATTACCTTCAGAGCTGCAGAGACAGATCCACGTTATCACTCCGTTATTTCATTTAAGCTTTGTAAAGAGCTGCTGCGTGTCAAAACGAAAGTAACTTTACACGATACAAAGATATGTTTGTGAACAGGAGCCTCACTCTGCCTTCTTTTACTCAATCTTGGTGCAAATATCTTTGAAACCTAGAATAAGATTGAGAATAAAAAGCTGTATAAAGTCTGTATTTACTTTAAAAACAGTAAGACTGAAGTGTCTTGTGTTTTGAATGATCTTCGGACAAAAAAAGTAAAGCAGAGTGAGAGCTGACCTCCCAAAGTCCTGCTCATGCTGCTCACGCGGCATCGGCACGGGCAGGAGCAGATCTCAGCTCTGAGCCCCTGTCATGCCACTAAAGGTAAATAATATAGATCTTTCTTTTTGTAAACAACATCCTCATGAAGAGTCTTGCTTTAGTCCTGCTTTAGTCCGGCTTTAGTCCGGCTTTAGCCCGGCATTAGCCCGGCATTAGCCCGGCATTAGCCCGGCATTAGCCCGGCATTAGCCCGGCTTTAGTCCGGCTTTAGTCCTGGTCTGAGTTTTACCGGTTTAGCTGAAGTCCAGACCAGCTCCGCTCACAATCACCTGCATTTATCTGTGGCACTTTTAACTCTATAATTAGTGCCTTCTCCTTTTTCCTCCAGTTCTGAGGGAGATGCTGTGAGTTCATGCTTTAGAGCCGCTCTGAGGGGAAACTGATGCGTGTCGGGAAGGAGGAAGGTACCGAAACTTGGTACCGAAAGAAAATTATTTTTTCGGTACCACAAGGTACCGGAGCTTTTCGGTCGGTACCTAGGAGGTACCGTTTAACGGTACCCAGCCCTACTCCGGACATGTGTCAATTTCTCCTCAGAGCGGCTCTAAAGCCTCATCAACGCACAAGCGTCTCTCCCTCAGAACTGGAGGAGAAAGGAGAACACTAATTATAGAGTTAACTGTGTGCGCAGGTAAATGCAGGTGGTTGTGAGCGGAGCTGGTCTGGGCTTCAGCTAAACCAGTAAAACTCAGACCAGGACTAAAGCAGGAGTAAAGTGGGACTAAGGCACGAGCCTTTATGAGGACATTGTTTATAAAAAAGAAAGATGTATATTATTTGCCTTTAATAGCGTGACAGGGGCTCAGACCTGAGCTCTGCAGCTGTCCATGCCGCTGCGGCGTGAGCAGCACCGGCAGGGAAACAACAAAGGTTAAGTTTGGGAGATGAACTCTCACTCTGCTTTACTCTTTTTGTACGAAGATCATTCAAAACACAAGACTCTTAAGTCTTACTGTTTTTAAAGCAAATACAGACACTATACAGGTTTTTATTCTCGAGCTTATCTGACGTTCAAATATATTTGCACCAAGATTGAGTAAAAGAAGACAGAGGGAGGCTCCTGTTCTGTTACACATTTTTGATGTGTAAAATTACTTTCGTTTTGACTCGCAGGAGCTTTTTAGAAAACTTAAATGAAATAACAGAGAGATAATGTGGACCTATCCCTGCAGCTCTGAAGGTAATAAAGCCCTGCCTCTCTCATTATTATTATTATTACTGCTGTTGAAGTGAAAATCTGAGAACAAGCAGATATGCTGTGAGTTGTGACTCGTGACGCTGATGTGGACTGCGGTGCCTTCTGTTGGGCTGTTTCAGTCGCACTGATGATTACAATATATTACCGGTATCGAAAAGCAGGTACCGTTAAAGTAGTGGTATCGAAAAAAAAATGACGGTACCCAGCCCTACTTTTGATTTAATTTTTGTTCAGAAACTATGAATAAGCTGGAAACCAATTAATTAATTACTAAAAAAGTTGACAACTATTTCAATAAGATTTGATTACAATTAATCGATTAGTTGTTTCAGCCCTGCTTACAGATGTCATGTACATCCACATTGTGATGTGAACCATCCGATACATGAAAGAGTGGTGCTTAAATCGATGGAAGCCATTAATCAGCTGTTGTTGTGGATGGAGCTGATGCAGATCTGACTCCAGAGTTACTTGAGAGCAAAGGTCTGTGGAACTTTTGCCACAGAAAATGGTGCACAGGCTGAGCCAGAGGTTGAAAAACGGCGGACCTCGGTTCGGATCCGGACCCACGAACCATCCAAGCCCGACCCGCATCCTTGCCAGACTTAAAATGGGCTCCCACTTACCACTTCAAACCTAATTTGCACTGAGGAGTGTCCGCAGTTTAGATGAGAGCGATATGTGATGTTGAACTGTCAGCGTTTGGTCACGACGGCACTACATGCTGCTCTATTTACTTGTACATAGACACTTTTTTCGTCTTTTCTTTAGAGTGGGTGAAACATCGTGCAGTTTCGCACATGGGAAACCTACTCTGACTACAGTTTTATTGCTCGCTGTAGTCTTTTTCACACTTTTTGGATCCGCGTCTGGGACTCCATTCAGCCACGGCTCGGAGCGCATCAAGTACGAACGTGATGCGCTCCTCGGTCTACGCGGCCCCGCTTTGCTCCACACCGGGAAACCCGAGGTCCCAGTGGAAATACAGAGAAAAAGAAGAGGGTGCAGAGGTGGACGGAAAAAACGGAGACCGTATCTGCCTTCGGTGGTTATGGGAAACGTCCGCTCCATCTCCAACAAGACCGAGGAGTTCACCGCACTGACCCGGCATCAGCGGGAGTACCGGGACTGCAGCGTGATGTGTTTTACGGAGACGTGGCTGAATGAACACATATCGGACTCTGTGATTAACCAGGACGGATTTACACTGAAGCGGGCGGACAGAACTGCCGCTAGGAGCGGTAAGAAGAAGGGAGGCAGGCTGGCGGTGTTTGTGAATGAGCGGTGGTGTCACCCGGCTAACGTGTATGTCAAGCAACAGCTGTGTACCCCGGACATTGAGTTGCTCGCAGTGGGCATGCGGCCGTATTACCTGCCGAGGGAATTCTCACACGTGATCACGTATTGTGTGTATATCCCCCCTTCCGCCGATGCGACGGCGGCCTGTGAACAACTCCACAACAGCGTAGCGCTGATGCAGACCCGGCATCCCAGAGCCCTGGTTTTAATCAGCGGGGACTTCAACCACGTCTCCCTGTCCGCCATTCTCCCCACTTACACACAGTACGTCACGTGCCCCACGAGAGACAATAGGACTCTGGACCTCCTGTATGCGAACATCAAAGACGCTTACACCTCCGTCCCCCTCCCCCCGCTTGGACGCTCAGACCACAACCTCGTCAAACTGCTCTCGCAATACACACCAAAGGTGCGAAGAGGACCTGCGCGGAAGCTGTCTGTGAAGCTGTGGACTGAAGAGGCCAATGAGAGTTTGAGGGACTGTTTCCAGACCACAGACTGGAACATGTTCAGCAGCTCTTATGGAGATGACATCAATGGCCTGACCCACTGCATCACGGACTACATCAACTTCTGCGTGGAGAGCACTGTGCCAACCCAGAGGGTGCGGTGCTTCTCCAACAACCACCCCTGGGTCACCCCTGAGCTCAAAGACCTCCTGAACCAGAAGAAGAGGGCTTTCATCTCAGGGGACAGAGAGGAGCAGAAGAGGGTCCAGCGGGAGCTTCAGTGGAGGATTCGTCGGGCCAAGAAGGATTACGGGAAGAAAATGGAGGAGCAGCTGGCCCAGAACAACGTGCGGGATGTGTGGAGAGGTCTGAAGAACATCTCAGGATTTGGTCAGAACACCAGAGGGACATCTGATGGAGATCAGCGCTGGGCGGATGAACTAAACGTTTATTTCAACCGTTTTGATTGTCCCCCCATCCCCTCTGCCTCTTTCTCGGATCCCCCCTTCACACACCCCCAGGCCACTGGACACACCCCCCCTTCCCGGACCGACTGCACCCACCCCCCGCCCCCCACCACCCACGTCTCCAGCTCACTTCACACCGACTGTTCCCAGCACCAGCCCCCCTCTGCCCCCCACCCCCGGCAGTACACCCCAGTCCCCCCCTTACTCCTCCGTCTACATCACACCGGATCAGGTGAGAAGAGAGCTGAGGCGGCTGAAACAGAGAAAATCTGCAGGACCAGATGGCATCTGCCCCAGGCTGCTGAGGACCTGCGCAGACCAGCTCTGTGAGGTTCTCTGCTACATCTACAACCTGAGCCTCAGCCTGGAGAAGGTCCCTGTCCTGTGGAAGACCTCCTGTGTGGTACCAGTTCCAAAAACAACACATGCCAGGGAACCGGCCCACTTCAGACCAGTCGCCTTGACCTCTCACCTCATGAAGACCATGGAGAGGCTGATCCTCAGCTACCTCCGCTCCGTGGTGAGCTCCACTCTGGACCCGCTGCAGTTTGCCTACAAGCCCAACATCGGAGTAGAGGACGCCGTCATCTACCTGCTGCAGCGGGCGCTCACCCACCTGGAGACTGCCGGGAGCGCTGTGAGAGTCATGTTCTTTGACTTCTCCAGCGCCTTCAACACCATCAGGCCGGCACTGCTGCGGGGGAAGCTGGAGGACGCCGGAGTGAACGGACATCTCGCCGCCTGGACCATCGACTACCTCACTGACCGGCCGCAGTATGTGAGGCTGCGCGGCTGTGAGTCAGAGGTGGTTGTCTGCAGCACTGGGGTCCCACAGGGAACTGTCCTTTCACCCTTCCTCTTCTCTATCTACACCTCGGACTTCACCTACAACACGGACACCTGCCATCTCCAGAAGTTCTCTGACGACTCGGCCCTTGTGGGCTGTGTGTCTGAGGGGAATGAGCTGGAGTACCGATCGGTCATTAGGGACTTTTTGGACTGGTGTGAGCACAACCACCTGTGCCTTAACACCAGTAAGACCAAGGAGATGGTGATCGACTTCGGGAGAAGGACACTACTTCCCTCACCGGTGAACATCCAGGGACAGGACATAGAGACAGTGGACAGTTTTAAGTACCTGGGTGTTCACCTCAACAATAAACTGAACTGGTCCCACAACACTGACGCCCTGTACAAGAAGAGCCAAAGTCGCCTCCACCTTCTGAGGAGACTGAGTTCTTTTGGAGTGTGCAGGCCCCTGCTCAAGACTTTTTATGACTCTGTGGTGGCCTCTGCTCTCCTCTACGCTGTTGTCTGCTGGGCCCCGAGCAGCACAGAGCGGGACAGGAAAAGACTGAACAAACTAGTCAGGAGGGCCAGCTCTGTCCTGGGCTGTCCTCTGGAGTCTGTGGAGGAGGTGGGTGAGAGGAGGGTGCTGGCCAAACTCACATCCATCATGGCCGACACCTCTCACCCTCTGCACCGGACTGTAGAGGAACTGAGCAGCACCTTCAGCGGCCGACTGAGGCACCCTCAGTGTAAGAAGGAACGCTACCGCAGGTCCTTCATCCCCACTGCTGTCAGACTGTACAACTCCACTGTTTAACACTTACAATAACCTGTGCAATAACCAGTGCAATAACCTGTAACCATGTCACCTCATCAGTAACCGCCTCCACTGTCCTCAGATTATATATTTATATATTTGTATATTTGTATTCTTTTACATATATATATATATATATTATATAAGAGATATGTTTTATTATATATTTACATTTCTTTCACTCCCTGTACATAAGAGCTACCTGATGTTGTAAATATGTTAATATTTATTGTGATTTTATTTTTTATTTACTTATTGTTCTGAGTGTTTGCACAATTTTTCACAACTTTTTGCACTATACTGTCCCCTGACTGTGAGCTTCTGTCACGAGTGAATTTCTCCTCTGTGAGATCAATAAAGTCTTATCTTATCTTATCTTATCTTATCTTATCTTATCTTATCTTATCTTATCTTATCTTATCTTATTTATGGACACCCACACACAGGGCTGGTGGCAGTGCCGCCGCTGCCTATGCGCAGGTAACGCGCGCATGTGTCTACCATCGCTCCCCGAGTAGACCCTCTCCGGCGACAGGAGAGGCGCGCGGGGTTGCATTGTAGCTGTACTAACACTCTGTCTGCTCCTGTCGTGTCTTGTATCTGCCGCTGCTATTAGTTTTTTTTCCTCTGGCACTGAGAAATGCACTCTCCTATAAAGCCCCTATGCAGATTTTTTTTTTTTTTACTACAAATTTGGCTTCTAAAGTGCATCTGTTCCAAGAATAACATTATTAAGTTATTACAAATGCAATCCAACACAATTTATTAACTATAACACAAAATAAAATCCGTGGAAATATAAATAACAAAATATTTTATACCAAATATGCCAAAAAAGCCAAAACGAACAAAATAAAACTGGACTAGGCAGAGAAAAGTTGTTTCAAAAACATGTTCTAGGACCTTCATTAGTTGTTAAGTTTTGAATTGAGAATTTTTGTGACCCCTGGGCTAAGCGATGACATCACATGGGAACCATCTATATGAACAGCTTACCTCTTATTTGTGGTGCGACCTCTTGGGGCACTACCTCTTCATCTGGCCCATCTATTAAAATACAAAGATCACAAGATGAGAAAAAATAATAACCCCTGCACCTAGGAGTTCGTAACCTTTCAATCAACAGGTGCAAAAAAATATTTTTTTTATTCATTCTCCTTTAGCTCTTTGTTTAAAGAGCAACTAACCCACAAATGAACAATTGTTTTGGCTGTTGAGCTGTAAAATGTTTCCATGTCTTGTTCATTAAGTTGAAGTTTTTGTGCATATTTCTTTAAAACTTTGAGCCTACAACCACCCTCCCACACTCAGCCCTGACTCGTCCCAGTGCTGTGGCTCTGAATTTGGTACGAGGAACTCAAGTCTGTCATTAGCATTATTACTGACTGACAATAACACTGCTTTTGCAGTCGAAGTAAGATGCAGGGCAGATACTCTCACTGGCGTTGCTTCTAGATTTTGCCACTGCGGTTTTACAGCAGCTGATACTCCATGGACCCACACAGCTGCATCAAGAGACACCATCTGAGGGTGAGTGAGCTCAATAACTACATTTATGCTTTTCACCAATGAAGTTTAAAAAAAACTACAGCATCACAACAGCATGACAGATAGCACTGGCAGAGTAGCCTAAAACTTTGCTTAAAAATAATATTACAATTTTAAAATGTATGAGCAAAAAAGTGAAAAAGACTGATTTACTGCATATTTTAGTTTTAGCATAAAATTAAAAAAAAAAAAAAAAAAAAGTACTAAGGATGGGTAATTACAGATTGAACTTGTTTGTACTCTATATTTCAGACTGGCCTGTGTCACTACAGAGAGCAGAACGCTTCTGAAGAACGACTGCCATGCTGACCTACACTGACTAGTGCAGAGTACCTGTAAGCTGTCTCTGAGCAGCCTTTCCACACATCAGCAGATTCTTACACAGGGACAATGTGATGCCCCTGAAACACTAATTTTTCTCTGGACAGTGATTAAAAATTAAATAAAAAATGTTTTATTTCAGAGCACAAAAATATTTTATAAACATGGCTTCAACATTTGTGTTTTTTTTATTTATTTATTTATTTTTTAAAGCGATGTTTTGGGAAATTGCACTATGCTCTAGTTTGTAAGATGTAGCTTACTGTTGCTAAAATAAGATTAAATGTCTTCTGGCCACTAAAAATAAGATTATAAATCTAATTGCACTGGAAATAATAATAAAAATCTTACTCCATTGGCCAATATTTTTTCTAAAGTCAGAAACTACTCAGAATAAGGTCAAATATTCCGAATTCAAGCAACTTTTAACTTGTCAAGACGTCATTATTTGCAGTGTAATACTGTAATACTCCTGAAAACCTTTAGTTGCCCAACAGTCGGTAAAGTACATTGTTTTAACAGCCATTATAGCATCAGATAATTGGCAGGACAATAGTAAACATGCAGAGAAATTATATCCTCAGTATGACGATATTTCTTATTTATATTGGCTTAGTATTGGTTCACACTAAACATGAGAATTAAAATTAGTTGCGCTTTATATTTAGTAGTTTTGTGGACAACTGTCTCATTGGATCCACAATGTATAAACACAATTAAAACTGACGTGTTTTCATAAGGACAACTGCGTATTTCAACTTCGGTGAAAGGACACCTATTTCTCCAGAATGACAATGTTTATCCGTCATTTTTGTTTATTTTGAGACAATGTTTTATTTGACGTGTTTCATGCACTTTACTGTAAAAGAATAAAATTTGGTATAGTAAACTTAAGTGTCTATGACACATTCGTTACTGGGGATATTTAGGTGCTTTTCACATACTTCTATTCTGCTAATAGTCTTATTCCAGGGTTTCTGCCAGGGTGGACAAGCCAAATTTAAGACCTAGCTGCGGAGCAGCCTGTTTATATTGCATTTTATAATGTGTGTTACTTTCCAGCGGCTACCGTACAAAGCAATGCCATAAATAGCTTTCCTTGCAAAAGAACAGATGAGATGCCTGATACAATTCGCCGGAATTCTCCTTTAAGAGCCACTGTCCTGCATGTTTTAGATCAGACTTCTGCACAACTTCAGGAGAAGGTATTGTAGGTAAAGGTTCTTCTGCTGTCATCTGTACTTTTGGAGTTGAGTAGACATACTGGCCACACAGGCAGACTTTAAATAAACCAGTTCTTAAAGGCAGAACAATGAGGTCCCAGTGCAACTTATGACCTCCAAGATTTAAGTCTGTCCCCTGAGCTATTTTTAAACCTTAAGTATTACATAACTATTACATAACGCAATATAGTCCTGCATTAATGTCAATTAACAACATTTAGTTTTGTTATCTTATCACCCTGAACAACAAATGAACCCTGGAACCCATGAAATGTTACCTTTGGCTGGTTGTGAACCTTTTATTTTCCCACCGTCGTTAGTCGATTTCTTGTTAGCACTCGATTTTTCTGTGAACAAACGATAAGGGCAGAAAATTAATCTAGGGTTAGGCCACATAGTAACACCACAGGCAGCAAAATTCTCAGCAACCAATAAATAATCTCTCCTCTCTCTCTCCCCCTCCCACTCGCGCTCTCTCTCTTTGTTACACGCTGTCCGGAGAACTGCAGTCTATATAACAGCAAAGGCAAGTGAGAGCCAGCTCTTTGAACCGATTCGCTGATGACAGATCCGTCACTCTCCTGAGACTCAGGAGAAAGGACAGCTGCAGTTCACTGATAACCAGATGTGGCAATTTGCGGCACAAAATAAAACATGGGCACATGGGTTTTTGTTACGTGTACTTGGTAACAATTAAAGCTTCAAAAGTAGCAAATTACATTTGACCATTTCTGAAAGACCATGATTACCTTGGTTGCCATGGTATCCATACACTTGTGCCAGTTTCAATACCAGGAAGGTGGGACGGTTGCAAGCAGTTGTGCTACAAATGATGTGACCAACAGTAAAGAAAACAAGTATACAGCTTTGGTGCTTTATTTTTAGAGGTGCGATCACCTCTATTTTTGAGACCGATCACCAATTGCCGATCATTAAAATGTGTGACCAGCCGATACCAATCTTTGCCAATCTGATCACATGGTTTTAATTGACTTAAAAATTTTTGGTACATAATTTATTAATAAAATGGAAAAATATAGTGTTCTTTTCTGATTGTTATTTTGTACTGTATATATTTTATATATTTTACATTTTTTAATGGGAACAAAAGTGATATTATTCTGCTTGATCCATGCTGTTAGACCTCTAAAATGATTACTGGATCTCTTCTTTAACCTTCATTCATTGACATTTCTGTACTTCCTTTCAGGAAGAATCCGGCTAATCTGCCCATCACAAGATGGCCGCCACATTTGCCACGCTAACAGTTAGCATGTCCCATCTAGAGTAAACTACCATGTTCAAGCTAGAGGTTCTGTAATACCTATGTTGGGATATTCATGTGCAGCGTCATACGGAGAATGTGGTCAAAACAGAGGATTTAGGAGCAGTTTTTTTGTCAGAGGAGTTTTGACTTTATTTCTGAGAAGAAACTGCTCTATAAGCGGAGGAAACGATGATATAACATGGAACAAACCCAAACTCACAGACACATGGCTGAGGACGTTTACTTTCCCTTTCACCATTAGGAGCCGTTTTAGTGAGATTACATCCCGAAGAGCACATTTCACCCCGTGTAGTGAGACATGACAGATTTAACAGAGCCTAGTGTCTGAAAGTAGTTATAAACATGTATGACATTAGCGAGGCGACTGTTGTGATGTCGGGCTATACAAAATTAAATTGAATTGACTGAATTGATAGCTCAGTTTGGGAGTGGAAATTCCAGGTTTGTACCTAAGGCAGCGTCCTCCGAATGTTAAAAAGTAAACACTTTTCTCATTGCTCTGATTAGGTCCTGGACTTGGATCAGTCTCAGACTTTTGTCTCAAAGATTGGCAGGTTATCTTGACTCTGAGGTTGTTTTGGGAAGTTAAACTCTGGTTCTCTGCTGAGGGGTGCTACGGAAGTCGGTTTAGAGCGGCATTTCAAGACAGAATTATCACCCGACTGTCAGCTTAGAGAAAGTATGTGAGACCCATGTCTGATCGGCACATTTTGCCGCCTACCTTCGATCAGACCTTGTTCGGCTGGTCACGATCAGTTTGCTGATTGAACAGTGTACCTCTACTTATTTTCCTTTACTTACATCCGTTCACACTGTTAGCAGCAAAAAAAAAAATTATCACGGTATTTCAGAAATGGAATATTCCAAGGCTTGAATTTGAATTGCATTTGGGGTCCTTGTATCCACAAAAGGTAGTAGGATGTCTAGACTGGGACTTACAAGAATGGGGCCAAGCAACGCTAACATCAAAAACTTGTCACTTATATTTGAATGTTTACTACAGTAGTATTACTATTTTCTCTGGATGTGGCTGAGTGTGGGACAGGCGTTTTTCACACAGTACTACTCTCCAAGTTATCCGGACTCCTTACCAGAGGACTGTGAGGGTGAAGGTGCAGATGCAGGTGAAGCTGGAGGTGAAGTGTCCTTGTCATTCCTTGTCATGTCAGTCTTTTCGTCATCTTCACTGTCCGACACATCGCTATCTATAGATACTTCCTCTGAAGAACACAGCAAGCATATATGGATGCTCAAATCAGATTGAAGATGTAAAGCATTGTATATTAAGAACATCAAAAGGTAGAGACAGGCATCATGCACAGAAAATGAAGAAAACAAAAAATATCAATGTATGTGTAAATAAAAATATTTGTAACCCTTGTAAGATACATTGAAGAAAATGAGTATTGGAACACCCAGTGATTTTGCAAGTTTGCCCACTTATAAACTATGGAAAGAAGATCTGTGCGGAGGGGTAGGCCACAACCCCAGCATGGTTTGTGACTCAGGTCAATAACTATAGGAAACATTTGCCCTCTCTCAGTGCAAACAAAAGCTTTTGAACAAAATTTAACATCAATTTTCTTCAAATATTTATAATATTTGCTGCAATAAAAAACAAATAATTTAAAAATTAAACAATGTTGTTTCTGGATTTATCTCTTTTACACTATCTCGCGATGAGAATTTCAGATCCTCTATAATTTGTAAGTGGGAGAACATACATCCCTGAAAACATTGATCCGTCCTGCCGACGTCGGCGTTGCCGACGTATAATCTTAGACGTCAAGCCGACGTCTACACGACGTCGTGCAGCCAACGAACATTACGCAACGTCGAACCGACGTTGTTTGAAGTTCGCGATTTTTCGGTATTCCGTCATATCTGACACAGGTTAACGACGTTGGCGCGACCGTCGAGCCGACGTTTGTAATGACAATTCGTTTCAATAGAGCTCCGGGAGATGACGTCACGCTATCCCAGCATGCACCACCGGGCGCCATCTTGGCAGGAATTATTGTAAACAAACTAACTAACTAGCCTACAAAACTTCCAGCTTACAACGATGGTAGACTCATGCTGTGCCCCTGGATGTACAAACCACCGAGGACAAGTTAAAGATAAAGCCTTTTATCGCATTCCCAAAGATCCAGCTCGGAGGGGAAAATGGATTTCTGCGATAAAACGGGCAAGAAGCGCGCTGAAGAAAACCGAGCGTTGGAACCCGTCACCTAATGGATTTCGCTTGTGCAGTGACCATTTCATATCAGGTAATTTCACGTAAACATTATACATTTCATATTATCTTAAATGGTGCTGATAGTTATTGTTTTGGACAATAAATATCACCGACTAAACTGGGTGGATTGTATTTCAGTCGGACAAGCCGAAACGTCCTCAACCTAATCTACCAACCCAGTCTAGTTGGCGATATAAACCTCACTACGGTGGTTAATGTCCAGACCTAAAAACGTATTAGCTAATGGATTGCATTCATGTGACATCACAACATTTTAAACTGCCTGTATCATTGAATAGTGAATATTTTTTCTCAGTGTAATCTTAGTGGTTTCTTTACTTAACGTTACTTATTTTGTGTCCTAGGTAAAAAGAGTGACAACCCGCTTTCACCTGACTACATCCCATCGGTTTTCAAGTATGTGCCGTCACCCGTGAAAAGTGCTAGATTACTCACTGAATATTGACTAATTATCCATTTTCCAACTGGATCTTGTCCCACGTGGTTTATCGGCTTGTATTTGAAATTCACTTTAGATATATTGTCTAAGATTTGGGTTCGTAATTTTGGTTGTTATTTTGTTAGTAATTCCATCCAGTGCTGGCACACGCACGGTGTATGCATAGTTAGGGTGTGTTTAGTTGATAAAAGTATGAAAATATGCTATGTTTTGGTGCTATGATTTCTCATGATTGTTCAGGTATGTTTTGACATGTTGGTAGTATTTTATTTTTACATTCAGAAGTTGATCTCATTATATTTATTTCCATCTACTTATATAGGTACACAGAAACTTGTAGTGCATTTTAATGCATTTGAAATGTAGTTAACTTTTTCTGTTGTAAATCAGCCTTCAGCAATATATTTTGGTAACATTTTTTGTACATTGTAATTAAGAACCACCCTTGAACATTATATTTTGATAATATGTGTGTACATGAATTCAAGTATTATCAATAAATGTTGCAATACTGCAACAAAACCTACATGCACTGTTCACTTGTGATTACTTTCCATAAAGTATGCAATTTAGTAGTACAATATATACAGTATATAAAAAGCCTAATTAATAGTTGGGTAGACGTTGGGCCAACGTCTATCCAACCGTCTTTTGATGACGTTGGCCCAACCACTTGCCAATGAGCAAAATGACGTCGGCCCAACGTCAACTGCTAACGTTGGCCCAACGTATACACATACGTTGGCCCAACGTCCACACATACGTTGGCCCGACGTAGGGCCAACGTCTGAAACTGACCTATTGAATGTTGGCAAGGCGTTGGACCAACGTCTAGCCAACCGTCTTTTGATGACGTTGGCCCAACCACTTGCCAATGAGCAAAATGACGTCGGCCCAACGTCAACTGCCAACGTTGGCCCAACGTATACACATACGTTGGCCCAACGTTGGCATGACGTCGTCATGTTATCAGGGATGGTGTTCAAATGTTTTCTTCAAATATTGATTTGTCTTACCTTGCGGATCAATGATGATCTGATCAAGATTCTTGCCCTTAAACTTGGCCAGCTTTCCCTTTTCCAGGGCCATGAGAACCTTGCTAATCTTTGCTAGCTGTAACGTTCCTTCCGGCAGCCGATAATATTGACGATGGACTCTTATATCGTGGCCGAGGAAGTCAGCAAGGTCATCCATTTCATTTTCCTTTAAGTTCAGAACCTTTGACATAGTGGCCATATGTTTTCTAAGTTTAGTGGACGATAACGCTTGAGGGTTGCTTGCTCCACAGCTTAAAGCAATCTGACGAATAACATCTGAACCTCTGAAGTGGCTGAGAGCGTCTGGTCTTCCAAAAAAGAACATGTTCTCATCAAGCACATCACAGTCATGGCGGGTGTTGACAAGTAAATCCATTGATGTCTGCATGTCTGGTGTGAGGAGAATGGGAACCTTTCGACCTCGTTTGCCTTTTATTTCTATTCTCTGGAAATGCTTGCAAAGCTTTCGTTCAAGGTCAGATAAAGCAAGCTCCACATCTGGATGAGCTGACGAGGTATCCTTCAAAATAAAGGCATTAAGTGTCATCTTTGAGACTTCTCCAGCTCTCCTACGATTGAAGAGGATAATTTCACAAAGTGTGACTTTTGCAAGTTCTGCCCAGTTCTTCCTGTTAGGGTATTCTTGGAGTTGTTTTTGGTACTCCCGTCTTTGAGCATCAAGGTACTGGTGCATTCTTTTCACATCTTCAGTGAAAGGAAGAAGCTGTGGAACATTCCATTTTGCTTCACTCAGATTTCTGAGGGCCTGTGAGGAAACACATTCACTCCATTTGGTGTCACAGATTTGTTTAAACACCTGCACATTGTGAACAACAGTGTCATCACCAGAGATCCTTCCCTCACATTTGTGACCTAACTTCAGTGCCAAGGAGGGCGTTTTGAATGTGTGCGTTTCAACATTCAAGCCTGCCACATTCTTAACCGCTTCAATCACATGAGGAAAATTAGCTGGAATGAAGAAATCAAGCATTTGCTGAGGCTTTCCATTTTTTCTTCCCTGGATAAGCAGTGGTCCTGTTTCGCGCATTTTTTGCCTGATGTAGTCGTGTTTTGTCACATCATGGCCATGTCTATTAAAGAGGTGTTCCCCATATTTCAGAATGGCTTTCTCTTTTCTCACAGCCGCTGTTACGTCATCTTCATTCATCGCAAGCACAAGTTTCCAAAATTGTTCATTTATACTTTCTGGCACAGGTTGAGCATAAGCACAAAGTGTCTGGACCCTGGTTTTTCCTGGCTTCAAGTTTTTGACTTTCTGGGTTAAATGGCATCTTTGCATATGTCTCCACAACGATCTCCTTTTAAAATAGCCCTGGCAGTTTACACAGTGCATATAATCTGTGGCTTTTACTGGTGTCTTGGATTGTTGCCGGGGAATCACAGTTCCGGCTCCTTCTTGAATCACTCGATTGTTATGGGCTCGGTTACCCCTGTTTCTCAGTAAATCCAGTTGTATTTTGCGCTCCTTTGAACCAAGTGGATATGCAAAGGCTCTAGCCACTTCTGGTTCATTTTTGTGCATAGCTCCTAAATGGCGAGCCATTTTTTTTACTGGCTTTCCGCAAAACACACAGAAGAACTCTTTATTGTAGAGTCTCCCACCATCTTCTTTCTTCTGCAAAGTCATTACTTTCACTTCTGCACCATCAGAAGAAAATTCTTTAGCGTCGTCAGTGTCCAGAGAGCTAGAGCATGTTGCATGGTTCTTCTTCAGTGTATGTACTTTTTTGTACTTGGCTGAGGGTACAGTCACATCTGAACTGCTAAGAGACGATTCTTGAGCACTTCTTTTCCGAAGTGCATCTTGTTTGGGGGACACAGCTGAAGGTGCTTTCATCTTACCATGAAGCAAGATGGCTAATCTGCAGCTTCACCTCGATCCGTGCGCTGTGTGGATGTAAACAGACACACGTGAGGAAATACTCTCGCCTTTTTACTTTTAAAGAACGCAGAAAACTGGATTCACAGCACTGTTTGTGGACTAGGGTCATTATTTGCGGAGGACAAAGTTTATGGATAATGTGAATGATTTGCTACAGTTTAAATTTACAACTTTATGAGAGGTGAGGAATAATTATTTTCGCTATTTCCTGAGTTTGTATCTTGCGTCTCTGTGTCCATCACTCCTCTGCTCCTGACGCTCTGTTTTGTTGGTTGTTGCCGTAGTGTTGCTGATGTTTGGTGGTTATGATCTGACAGAGCAGCTCAGAGTCACACTGACACCACACACACACACAAACATACACATACACATACACACCTACACATACACATACAGACACACAGACACACAGACACACACATGCACACGCACACGCACACACACACACACACACGCACACACACACACACACACACACACACGAGGAGTGCAGCGGCTTCAAAATCACACACGGAAGACACAAAGTTGGGTCAAGCCAATTGCAGCCAAAATCAAGCAAATTCTCCTGTAGTGTGTGGTGGTCTTTAATAATACATTTTGACATGATTCACAATGACGTTGATCTCGCAGTGATTTTAGCAAATTTGTATGAAGAAAAACAAAAAACCCACCACTTCAATCCAGCTTAAAAATGCAGCGCGTTACTGACATTTGTACCGAGTAAAATATTACCAGTTTTTTTTCTGTAATGCCTTACATTACTGCGTTACAGCAAAAAGCAATGCATTACAGTAATTCATTACTTTTGTAATGTGTTACTCCCAACACTGATTATGAGTTTTAACAAAGTCACTGCGAGTGTGGCAATAGGCCCATGTGCCTGCCAGTAGCCTATTACGTGTGGCCTGAACTTTTAAGAGGGAGGGTCCTTTACCTGCTCACCCTTTTGGTCACCTCTGACGTCACCCGCTGTCTAGGAGTAGTGCAGCAGTACGAGCTGCACTACTCGGAGAGTAGGGTTCCACCCACTCTGTGCTGGGAGCTTCTGTGCGCACGGTGCATCTTGGGAGTTTGGTTTGGACTTCCCACGAGCTTCCCCTTCCTGAGCTTCCTTTTCTTAGTTTCCTCTTTTCCTTTTTTGTTCTCCATTTTTCTTCCCCCCTTCTACTCTGCTACGGCTTCTCCCCCTTTGCCCTCCCCAGCTGCTGTGGTATTGGAGCTGCTTAGAAACCACTATCAAGTGCCCTATAGGTGCAGCATCTATCCATTACAAAAAAAAGAGTAAGTAATAATAAAAGTAATAAATTTGGCAGCACCTGCTGAACAACTTAATTTCCCTCCACCTCAGAATAAGTAAAACAACACAGTTTTATATATGGTGATTCTTGAGAGTCGGGACAAAACAGGCCCTCCTTAAAGCACAGCAATTTGTAGAAATATACAATATAGATACTTTAGAGAAATCATAAATACTTAAGTTAAATGTAAGGGGGATCTGTATACTGGAGCTATTTATTTGAAAATATTTTTTACGTTTTTGGAAGATTTATATGTAAATGGGTCAATGATGTAGGCGAATTTTAAAATATAAAAAAATATTAGTTTCTATTGAACATTTTCAAATATTTACAATGTCAGGTATGCATAAATCTATGTTTAACATTTATATTAAGCATTTTTAGTTTTTTTATGTACATGAATTTGCTACGACCTTAAAAAATGTCATGTGGTGTGACTGAGAATAACCTTAAAATTGTTTTATTTTCTAAAACATGGTTGGGATATTAATCTAGGTTCTGAGTAATATGAAGTGTATAGAAACAAACTGTTGGCATTTCTTTTGATTTTTAATGCATATTAATATTTTCTTTTGATGTCCAGTATGACAGTCACCTGCTTGCATTTAACATACTACTTTTCCCTGTAAAATGCATGAAATGAAGAAAAATGCCTAAAGAATACCATTTACCCAAGCATACTTTGTCAGTTATTAAAATTCCCTCCATAGAATTGAAATACCATATTTTTATTTGACGAAAATTACTGCTATTATTAGTCGCACCATATGATGCATGGTCGCACCAAATGACAGGAAAACCTCATAATGGCCAAACAAATAACAATAAATTGGTAACAAATAAATTGCATGCAAAATGTATTATTAAATCAAATTTTATTCCAGTTTAACACTCAGTGAAGATGAAAATTTAATCATTTTTTTCCTATTTCATTTCTACTTTTCCTTTTCACAACATTGTCATTTTTTCATGACATTACATTTTCATTGTCACACTTGCATAGTCATTTTAATAACCATAACACTTATGAACATGACATTTGTGGCCTTTGTTGATGTTCATAAACAGATATAATTTCAGGCGAAGGCAAGGCAAGTGAAGACAAACTTTCATTTTTTTCCATTGCATTTCTACTTTTCTCATTCACAACAGTGCTTTCATTTTCATAACATGTCTATCATCATTTTTTTTTTAAATCACAAACAGCTTAAGTTAACTTTGATGTCTTAAAAAAAAAAAAAAAAAAATCTAAACAGATTTTATTCCTCTTGAACACACTCATTTCTACTTTTCCTTTACACAACATTGTCATATTCATTTTACACAACATTCTTACTTTTAAAAATCACAATAACCTTGTGAACTTGTGAGCTGGTGGAATACTCTCCATAGATGGCGTGGTGAGGTCTAATACCATCTTTTTTCTGTCCCTGTAAGGATTAGAGGCAGCCTTCCATTTCTCTCTGCTTCTTTTTCTCTCTGTCTTGCAGCTCACTTGATTTCACATAATGAATCTTTCCTTGGTGCTTTCTTCTCTAGTAGCTGAAACAAATAGTACTGTATTATAAATCTATGACATAGTCTCTTGTTATAGTGCTAATGAAATGCATGTCCTACACTGAAGAGAAATAGTACGTATTGCTATTCAAATTAATATTTCCTTTTCCACTTTTCAGAACAAACCTTCTCTTCTCCTGTCAAGGTACTCTGCTCTTGCTGCAGGTTCAGAATTGACACACTCCCTGTAGCGGGCTCTTTACTTTGCTGGACAGTGGCATCTGATAAAATAGATTTAAAAACAGTTAAAAATAAATATATGTTGTCAAAGTGACATGATCTAAATTATTTTTATATATTCATTCATCTCATTTTACTGTATAAATATGAATTACAACTCATTGTTCCTGAAATACTCAAAAATATTCAAAAATGAGTCCATCCATCCATCCATTTTCTTCCGCTTATCTGGGGCCGCGTCGTGGGGGCAAAGAAAGTGAAATTTACTTATCAAGAAATCTTAAAATAAGAAAATATATCTAGGCCTTCACAAATCTGAAAATAAGATAAAATCACTTATTAAGTAAGTATTTAAGTGATCTAAAATAAAGCATAGAACACTAATTCTAAGAATAAATTAATGAAAAATCTTAAAACCACATGGTCTGGAGACAAAAGGGGGGCGTGCCCTAGCTCGGCCATATTTATAGCCTCTTGGGGGAGGTTTTGGGCCAGACCATGTGGAGGGGAGAATTGGTTTGAGTTCTTTTTTGTTTCATGGGTTTTGTATATTTGATTTATATATTTTAGTGTTTACTGTTTATGTTAAACACTTTGATTTACAATGCATCCGGAAAGTATTCACAGCGCTTCCTTTTTCCCACATTTTGTCATGTTACAGCCTCATTCCATATTGTATTAAATTCATCTCTTACCTCAAAATTCTACACACAATAACCCATTATGACAATGTGATTTTTTTTTTTGACATTTTTTTTATTTATTAAAAATAGAAAACTAATAAATCACATTTACATAAGTATTCACAGCCTTTGCTTAATACTTTGTTGATCCACCTTTGGCAGCAATTACAGCCTCAAATCTTTTTGAATATGATGCCACAAGCTTAGCACACCGATCTTTAGGCAGTTTTGCCCATTCTTCTTTGCAGTAATTCTCAAGCTCCATCAGGTTGGATGGGAGACGTCTGTGCACAGCCATTTTCAGGTCTCTCCAGAGATGTTCAATCGGATTCAAGTCTGGACTCTGGCTGGGCCACTCCAGGACATTCACAGAGTGGTTCTGAAGCCAATGCTTTGAGATCTTGGCTGTGTGCTTCGGGTCGTTATCCTGCTGAAAAAAGAACCTTCGCCCCAGTTTGAGGTCAACAGCGCTCTGGAGCAGGTTTTCATCCAGGATATCTCTGTATATTGCTGCATTCATTTTTCCTTCTATCCTGACTAGTCTGCCAGTTCCTGCTGCTGAAAAACATGCCCATAGCATGATGCTGCCACCACCGTGCTTCACTGTAGGGATGGTATTGGCATGGTGATGAGCAGTGTCTGGTTTCCTCCAAACATGATGCCTGGCATTCACACCAAAGAGTTCAATCTTTGTCTCATCAGACCAGAGAATTTTGTTTCTCATGGTCTGAGAGTCATTCAGGTGCCTTTTGGCAAATTCCAGATGGGCTGTCATGTTCCTTTTACTAAGGAGTGGCTTTCGTCTGGCCACTCTACCAGGCCTGATTGGTGGATTGCTGCAGAGATGGTTGTCCTTCTGGAAGGCTCTCCTCTCTCCACAGAGGAACGCTGGAGCTCTTACAGAGTGACCATCGGGTTCTTGGTCACCTCCCTGACTAAGGCCCTTCTCCCCCGATCGCTCAGTTTAGACGGCCAGCCAGCTCTAGGAAGAGTCCTGGTGGTTCCAAACGTCTTCCATTTATGAATAATGGAGGCCACTGTGTTCATTGGTACCTTCAAAGCAGCAGAATTTTTTCTGTATCCTTCCCCAGATTTGTACCTCAAGACAATCCTGTCTCGCAGATCTACAGACAATTCCTTTGACTTCATGCTTGGTGTTTGTGCTCTGACATGCACGGTCAACTGTGGGACCTTATATAGACAGGTGTGTGCCTTTCCAAATCATGTCCAGTCAACTGAATTTACCGCAGGTGGACTCCAATTAAGCTGTAGAAACATCTCAAGGATGATCAGTGGAAAAAGGATGCTCAATTTTGAGCTTCATGGCAAAGGCTGTGAATACTTATGTAAATGTGATTTCTTAGTTTTCCATTTTTAATAAATTCAAAAACTCAAAAAAAAAACTTTTTTCAAATTGTCATAATGGGGTATTGTGTGTAGAATTTTGAGGTAAGAGATTAATTTAAAACAATTTGGAATGAGGCTGTAACATGACAAAATGTGGAAAAAATGAAGCGCTGTGAATACTTTCCGGATGCACTGTAAATGGGACTTAGGCCCTGGTAAATAAAAAGGGATAACTTTAGAGCAAAGTGTAAAGTTACCTGAACATCTGACCTGTAAAAGGAAGTTGTACTTGCCTGGGGGGAGGTCCTTCCTGCTGGGGACTATAAAAGCAGGTCAGCTCAGCTTCTCGGGGGACATCAGTGTAGCCGTGTACGCGTGGGGTTTTCCTTAGTTTCGTTAGTTTCTGTTTGTTGATGCCTCAAGTTGGAGCACAGTGCTTTTTTTTTTTTTTTGTAAATATGTAATTTTTTTTTCTGTTGCCACAATACCACGGTGACTCTTTGGAATAAATTTTGAGACAAGTACAGAAAATTTTCAGAGTCTGCCTCCTACTTTAGACCACTTTGGCCAGCTTCCCCACAGGAACGATATGTGCATGTTAGATTTGCGGCAGAATACCTACGTCAGATGGTAATAGTTTGGATTTAACAGTTGACTGCATCGTTATCGTTTTCATTACATCCTATTTTGTTATTTTGTTTCCATGTGAATGTAGAAAACGTTGTAACTTTGTTTAGAAAGGCGCTGTATAATTAGCCTATATTTAGCCTATGATTAGAATGACTAAATCTAACAATTCCTGTAAGCTTATCTACTAGGTCTACACTTGTATGAATTAAGTTATGGTTCTATAAACGAGTAGGATAGGTTTGGAAGACTAAAGAACTAGGCTACCTTACTGTAAAATAGGCTACCTACATAGTAAAAAATGTTTTGTTTTGTGTTTTACAGTTTGTTACATTTGTGAACGCAAATATGGAGAGATGCAAGGAGGTTTTTGAGTACCTGACTAGGAGGGAATACCCAGAAGGGTATACCAAGTCTCAGAAGTTGAGCTTAAGGAGGTATTGTCAGAAGTTTACAGTAAAGGGTAAATAGGCAAAGGTGTGTTCATATTTATCCATGTCTCGGAAAATGTTGTTTTATCACTTTGTGACTGTTCACTGCAGATGGACAGCTCTTCTACGGAGATACTAGAAGAGTGATCCAAACAAGAGATGAAGCCAGATCACTGTTCACTGAATTCCATTCATCACCAATTGGGGGACATACAGGAGTCATTAAAATGAGAGCAGCAGTATGCTCCAGATTTTACTGGGTTGGCATGTCAGTGGATATTGACAGATGGGTGTGTGTTGGATGTGACTTATTTCTGTATTATGTTATGGACTCATTTTGTTCAGCCAATTAGATTAGGACATTATTCATTTATCATGACAATTTTCTTAAAGGTCTCGGAGTGTGACAGATGCCAGAGAACTGGAAGATCTTTGGCTGTTGCACAGCCATTGCAAAGCATAAAGGTAAATGTATAGAGCGCTATTGTAGTGTAAGCAAAACAAATGTTGAGATTCCCTTGTTTACAAGATGCATTAATCATTCTTTGCATTGGTGAATAAAAGTAAGCATCTTCACTAAACTCCATTCACATATAATGTTTAATGACATTTGTCCTCGTGTAAATGTACTAGGATTATAATGCAGTCAGGCCTGGCAATCTTTTGGTCTTTGACAACTTTTTTTGTTACTTGTGATGGCCATCACACCACAGCCACTCTCAAGTAATAGCTGTAAGAGATGCTGTGATGGAAGGAGACTGCATTTTAAGATTACAAATCAAGGTATTATCACAAGACCCAGTTTTGACTTCCCTAGTTAATAACAGAAGGTACTGTTCCAGACGTATATTTGAGAGCGTGTATTCACACCCCTTTGTCTCCAGTCTTTGTCTCCAGGCAAGGGCCAGAGGCACCTCTACTCTATTTACATATCTGTAGGTCAGCCTAGTAGATTATCACGTCTGGTTTACCTGTGAAGCTGCACTTAATTCACAATGGTTCCTGACCACTGGTTTGCCTTTGTATGTGTCTGCTGTCTGGGAGTTGGTTGGGATAGACCTGACGGGACCACTCCCAAAAACTCAGGATGGCTTTCAATACATCCTCACAGCCACTGACTATTTTTCGAAATGGGTTGAGGCCTTTCCTTTAAGGACCAAAACAGCATTCGAAGTGGCACAGCACATCTGTTCCATTGTTTATAGGCATGGCTGCCCCAAAAGGATTTTATTGGATCAGGGAAGAGAATTTGTGAATGAGGTATGTGAATAATGAAATGATTTTGAAAATGGAATTCGGGTTTGTTCTTATTAATATTTTTTAATCTGTTTCATCATTTCACAATGATGTTTCAGCTCAACAACAACCTCTGTGCCCTCATGGGTATTGAAAGGAGTATCATAGCTGCATACCATCCACAAACAAATGGACTGGATGAGAAAACCAATGACAACATAAAACAGCAAGTTGTTTATTTCCATCCCCGTACCTACACGTATACTTCTCTATACTACTACCTTGTAAGCGCTCCCTTCTGTTTAAGATAAGATAAGATATGCCTTTATTAGTCCCACAGTGGGGAAATTCCAGGGTTGCAATGCACAGTTCAAGAACAGCAGGAAAATGGAACATGCAATAAAACAAGATAATAGATAATAGCTAAGAAATAATTTAAAAATAAACTTAAAAATAGACTCTAATGTAACACACTGTTCCAGTGGAACAAAAATATAAAATACCAAAAAACTATTATGTACAATAAAGTAACAGTGCAGCATATGAACAGAATAAATCTCAGTAAAGTGACTTCAGTGTATTATGTTATTTACAGTAATATAACTATGTTTATGTACAGACAGGATAAATATCAGTAAGTGACATAAGTGAATTGTATCAGAGGTATTGCACATAGATAGAGTTGAATGACACATGTTAAGTGTTAACAGTGTTCATTGTACAGTCTGACAGCAGCAGGAAGGAAAGACCTGCGAAACCTCTCCTTCACACAGCGAGGGTGAATCAGTCTGTCACTGAAGCTGCTCTCCAGAGAAGACAGGGCGTCCTGCAGGGGGCGACACTCATGGTCCAGCATAGAGATGACCTTAGCCAGGACCCTCTTGTCCCCCACCTGCTGCACTGAGTCCAGAGGATAGCCCAGGACTGAGCTGGACTTCTTGATGACCTTGTCCAGCTTCTTCCTCTCCCTCTCTGTGATGCTGCTGCTCCAGCAGACCACACCGTACAGGATGGCTGATGCCACCACAGAGTCATACAGTCCCTGACAAAAGTCTTGTCGCTTATCCATTTTGTAGAAATGACTTTCCTGCTGCTGTCAGACTGTACAATGATCAATGCTAGTCATGTGTCATCCCCATAGCAACCATGTGTCATCTCCAAGTAATAATAACAATGTGCAATATTATTTAAAGTCACTTTACCTGCTACTTATTTATTTAACCACCACTGTCCATCACTGCACTGTACACAATCATCTCAGAATCAAAAACACTTGTGCCTTTTAGCTTATAGTGTTGTGTTTTTTAGTTGATTGTAAATACTTATTATTATTTATCTTGATTTTGATGCATGCTCTTATTTTCCTACTGTTTCTGTAACTTGCGTTGTGACACTGCAATTTCCCCATTGTGGGACAAATAAAGGATTATCTTATCTTATCTTATCTTAGACACAAAAGCTTATAACCTGACTTTAAATTAATCGATTGGTTTTAGAAATGTCTCATATGAAAGCTAAAACCCTCCCAAATTATGCTCAATATACTAAAATAAATTTGCTTCACTGAAGAAAGATTGATCATTTAATGAACACAGAAAGGTCAGATTTTGGCAAGACAAAAGTCTTGTCGCCTACAGAAAATTGAACAAAAAATTTACTTCAAATACAAAAATATGTTGCATAACGTCAGTGAATTAAGTAGTGGTGCTGTGAGATCCATATTTAATATCTTGTATGACTTCCATGAGCTTGAAGGACTGCATCCATGCGGTTCGACAATGATTCATACAATTTGTTGATGAAGTCATCAGGAATAGCAAAGAAAGCAGTCTTACATGCCTCCCAGAGTTCATCAAGATTCTTTGGTTTTGCCTTCCATGCTTCCTCTTTCATTCTACCCCAGACATGCTCAGTGATGTTCATGTCTGGTGACTGGGCTGGCCAGTCCTGGAGCACCTTGATCTTCTTCGCCTTGAGGAACTTTGATGTAGAGATAGAAGTATGCGATGGAGCACCATCCTGCTGCAAAATTTGACCCCTTTTATGGTTGGGAATGTAAGAGGTAGCTAATACGTCTTGATATTTTAGGCTATTGATATTGCCTTCCACCCTGCAAATGTCTCGCACACCCCCATACTGGATGTAACCCCAGACCATGATTTTTCCACCACCAAACTTAACTATTTTCTGGGTGAATCTTGGATCCATGCGGGCTCCAGTAGGTCTCCTGCAATATTTGCGGCGGCTGTGATGTAATTCAACCGAGGATTCATCTGAGAAATCCACCTTCTGCCACTTTTCCAGTGTCCATCCTTTTAGCAGGCTGTGGGCCTTGGCAAATGCCACACGGTTTTTTAATTGCCTTTTGTTTAGTGCTGGTTTCTGTGCACTGATTCGACCATGGAGGCCATTTCGAGACAGAATTCTACAAACTGTTCTGGTTGACACAGGGACTTGAGGTGACCAGGCCTGGTGGAGCTCTGCTGCAGTGGAAAAGGGGCCGGCCTTGGATTTTCGAATCAACAAACGGTCCTCCCGAGCAGTTGTCTTGCGGGGTCTGCCGGACCTGGGCTTGTCAAAAACATCTCCAGTCTTTTCAGATCTTTTTCTTATTCTTTGTACTTGACGCTGAGACACATTGAAGGTGTCAGCCACCTCAGCAGTGGATCTGGTCTTCAGCCTCTTGATAATTAACGCTTTGGTCTCAGGGTGGATCTTAGGCATGTTGTCAGAGGTCAAGTTGCAGTTGATGTGAAGGTCTGGTGTGCTGGGGTTCTTTTTATACACACCCACTAATTGATTGATCAGTAACTGATCACAGGTGAGGCTGTAATCTAGGATTGGGTGCATCATATGACAAGGTGACAAGACTTTTGTCTTGCCCACATCTGACCTTTCTGTGTTCATTAAGGGACTGTACAGTCCCTGACAAAAGTCTTGTCGCTTATCCATTTTGTAGAAACAAAAGCTTATAACCTGACTTTAAATTAATCGATTGGTTTTAGAAATGTCTCATATGAAAGCTAAAACCCTCCCAAATTATGCTAAATATACTAAAATAAATTTGCTTCACTGAAGAAAGATTGATCATTTAATGAATACAGAAAAGTCAGATGTTGTCCTGATGGCTTCATCGAACCGGGACTAGTGTTGGAGAAACTGAAGCCCCGTGAACCACTGAATCACTATGAAATACCTGCTTTGAAATGGCACACTGTTTCGAAGCAGAGAGTGATGTTAGAATAGTGACATCTGCTGGATATTTATATGTATGGCATTTGGGGGTTAACATTAACTAGACAGGCCTTTTGATCTTATCAAAGATATTTAACTTTGTAAATCTATAAGTTCCGTTCATTTGACATAATAATAATAATAATAATAATAATAACAATAACTAGAAAAGCACTCAGAGAGCGCAGACCTCCGCCAAGCAGCTCAATTTTCAAAGTGATCCAGAATCCAGGATTTCTTCTGGATCATCACCAAAATCTAATCATCTGTTGGATTTACCATTAGGAACATTTCCTGAAAATTTCATCAAGATCCGTCCATAACTTTTTGAGTTATCTTGCTAACTAACAAACAAACAAACAAACAAACAAACAGACAGACTCAGGCGAAAACATAACCTCCTTGGCGGAGGTAATAATAATAATAATAATAATAATAATAATAATAATAATAATAATAATAATGATGATGATGAATTGGTGAGTGAGTAGAATAGATTGACAATGTGTGAAATTAACTTTAAGCAAAGTGCAATGAAAAACTGCCATTCGACTGGGGGGATTATTGGGTAAGAATATTGTGAATGAAGTCTGCCTAAGTGCTTATGCAACTTGTAGTCAAAGGGAGAGGTAACATATTGTTTTTGTAAGAGAAAGTGAATAAGGGCTAATGCTTTAGATTTTTATTCAGAAAAAGAATCATATCAACAGTATTTGGCTTTAGCCTACTCCTCTTCTGTCGCACTACCTCTCCAGCTTTGGAGAAGACATGGTACAGAACTGGCTGGGATGTGGAGATAGTCTTTTGCCATTCTATGGAGATGTGGATAAATGTCTTTTCTGCTTTCCCAGTATTTGAGCAGGTAGGCCTCTGAGAGGTAGCGCTGAACCTCCACTGTGGCATCAGCCGTGGTGCTGTTTGTTCCTTGGGTTGCACCTAAAGGTAAAAATACAAGTTAATGAGGATACAGCTTAAGTTTATATATATTTTTAAAGCTAATAAAGTGAAATACAAACCAACTCGACAGTCTAGAAAGTCCCACAGACTGTCACCTTCCTCTGCTTCTGCAAGTCCTGCTTCTTCCTGTAATGGTCTATAGAATTTATGAATGAAATGTTATAAACTATGCTGTTAGTCAGACATGATTATAAAAAAAAATAAAGATGTTACTGGTGTAACTCTTTCTGCCCCAATAATTTTGGAGCATTCAGCTGTGAGCCTCTTCACTGCTTCTTGTGCATGTGTCTGGTTCCCAAAAGCCAGTGTTTAAAATCTTGGGTCCAGCAAGGTGGACATTGCCAGAATGCTCACATTTTCTCCATTGCACTTGACGCTGAAGGCTTGTTGCAGGTTCTGACAGAGCATAACTGCTACTGGTTGCACTAATGTGACTGCTCGCTGGGCCAGTTTGTGTTGAATCATTTTTGTTATAGGAATAATTTTTGATGCTGACACAGTTTTCTTTGCAGACAGTTCATTTGATGCCAGATTAATTGGGCCAAGTATACCGAGGCTCTCTTGAATGATCTCATAATCCATGGTTGAGAGAGGGGGGGTCTCAGACGAGAGGGACGCCAGTGCTGCTGCAACAGGTTCACACTGTTCAAACAATCTTTCCAGCATTAAAAAGGTGGAATTCCATCGGGTGTCGACCTCTTGCAGGAGTTTGTGCTGTGGCTTATTTAGTTGTTGTTGGATTTCTGTTAGTTCTCCTTGGCTTTGACACTGGTTTTGAAAAATGTTACAATTTTTCTGGCTTTTGTTCTTATGTCTGCCAGTGGTGGTGTTTGGTCCAGGGCCTTTTTACAACTAAGTTTAAAATGTGTGCGTAGCAAGGTATATTTGCAACACCAAGGAGTTTGGCAGAGAGGAGCATGTTTGATGCACTGTCAGTTATAAGACATTTTACTTTTTGTTTCAAACCCCATTTTTCCAACTGCACCACCATAGCATCTTTAATGTTTTCAGCTGTGTGTGATACACCAAAATGCCCTACACCTTTCTAATTTCATGTTATTTTCAAAGTGGCAGGTTACTCCGAGATATCCATCCATATTCATGGAGGTCCACATATCTGCTGTGAGGCTGACTGTCTCAACATTCTCAAGATGTTTTTTTGTTTGCTCCTGCACTTCTGCATATTTAGCCTCCGGCATAGATTTGACCGCCTGGCGTGTTGGTAGAACATAATCTGGATTCAGCTTCTGAACAAATTTTCTGAACCCTGGACTTTCCACAATTTTAAATGCTTGTAGGTCCATGACGATCATGTCCAGAAGTGCCTCATCCAGCTCAGATTGGCGGCCTTAAAATAATTAATTGATAAAACGTAAATTAATGAATGAATAAATAAATAAATGAATAAATGAATGAATGAATGAATGAATGAATAAATAAATGAATGAATAAAAAAAATAAATAAATAAACAAACTTATAGAGTTATGAGTGAGTGTTTTTACCCAATTCTTTCCATAGCCTTGCCTACATGGGCTACATACCTTGCTGACTTGCTGCACCAGAAGCACATGCAGCAGCCACTGCTTCTGGATTTGTTTCAGGATGCTTCCTGCGTAAATGGCGAACCATTGAGGACGTATTGTTGGAATATGCCAGCTCTTGACCACATTTTAAGCACTTGACTTGTGTGGGGGTTTTCAAGTCAAAGTGCTCCCATACATAAGAGCGAACTCTTTTTGCTGGCTGTCCTCAACCCTCCATAGCCCTTCCTGTCTTACCTGTCCTAAACTTTCACACAAACTATCACTCTCACACTCAAACTTTCACACAATACTCACAGTTAAGCAGGCCTGCAATAACTGAAACCCTGAACACTTACTCTCATTTACCTTTCTATAACACTGTCACTTACCTATTTGATTGGCTACTACTAGCCTACCACTATCACTTACCTGAAACTGCCAATATAAAATGACTTTGTAAATCAATGTATATAGCCTAGACTTGGCCTGTCTCTTGTAGGCTAAAGCCTAGACTATAGGCAATGTACAAAGCCTATTACATATATTATTATTATTACACTTTTCTTACCTTTTTATTACCTTACCTCTTGTCTATATCTTACCTGTTATTACCTGAAATTTTATCTCAACAAACTTTCCCTTTCCCAAATAACAATAAGCAGTGGCGTCAGCAATCCTCCTCAAGACCCACAATATGAAAAGAATTCTGAACTCTTTTATAGCTATGACATAATTACAAGCCAATCCCCTTCAAACTTCCCGCAAAGCAGCGCACAATCAGAGCTCGAAACGTAGTGTTGACGTAATGAAGCCCCGTATGTCATGGTCACGTGATTTTTAGCCACGTGCGTCCGACGTCGAATCAGGGCTTCGCAACCCTTCGGGTTCATGAGCCCGACGCTGCTCCGAGATCACAGACTCGAGCGTAACATCTCTAACCGGGACCTCCAGTGTGCACTGGGGTGGTTTGCAGCCGAGTGTAAACCAGCTGGGATGAAGATCAGCTCCTCCAAGTCCGAGGCCATGGTTCTCGAACGGAAAAAGGTGGCTTGCCCTCTACAGGTGGGTGGAGAGTCCCTGCCTCAAATGGAGGAGTTCAAGTATCTCGGTCTTGTTCACGAGTGAAGGGAGGATGGAGCGTGAGATTGACAGGTGGATCGGTGCAGCGTCGGCAGTGATGCGGTCGCTGTACCGGACTGTTGTGGTGAAGAGGGAGCTGAGCCAAAAGGCAAAGCTCTCGATTTACCGGTCAATCTACGTTCCTACCCTCACCTATGGTCATGAGCTTTGGGTAATGACCGAAAGGACAAGATCGTGGATACAAGCGGCTGAAATGAGTTTCCTCCACAGAGTGGCTGGGCACTCCCTTAGAGATAAGGTGAGGAGCTCAGTCACACAGTAGGGGCTTGGAGTAGAGCCGCTGCTCCTCCACGTCGAGAGGAGCCAGCTGAGGTGGCTCGGGCATCTGTTCCGGATGCCTCCTGGACGCCTCCCTCGGGAGGTGTTTCAGGCATGTCCCATTGGGAGGAGGCCCCGGGGAAGACCCAGGACACGCTGGAGGGACTATGTCTCCCAGCTGGCCTGGGAACGCCTTGGGGTTCCCCCGGAGGTGCTGGAGGAAGTGTCCGGGGTGAAGGAAGTCTGGGAGTTCCTGCTTAGACTGTTGCCCCCGCGACCCGGCCCCGGATAAGCGGAAGAAAATGGATGGATGGATGGATGACAACAGACAATATTGTTTCAAGAGATGTAATGTAATAATCCATTCAATGATACATTTTTGTTATGAAAACTGGAAATTAAACCTTTAATTCTTTAGTAAGTTGGTCATTCTGTCAACTTCGTCAGCCTAAAATGTCAATTCTGTCACAGCTTCAGCTTGACGTTATAAAATGTTATTTATGCTATATGACTTATATATTAGATTAAACTTAAGCCATGTAATTACAATTAAACCCATTTCCAAGTTCACAAATAATATTGTATTAGCACATTTAGAGGCTACAGCTACATTTGTCAACTCCGTCAGCAACTGGTCAACTCCGTCAGACAAGAAATCTGACAGAGTTAACCAGTCGCTGACGGAGTGACAAAAGTGCAAATTTTTCCCTTGTTAAATATATGAGATACACTGCAGCTACTTTCTTGGAACACCTTTTGTGAGCTGCCATGATGACCTCACTCGAGGCTTAGGCTCACTCCAGCAGTGTTTAAATAAATGGATCAGAATGGACTGATGGAGTTGACACTTTCCAGCTGTGATGGAAGACATTTCAATGCTGTTAGTCTCAAATATGAAACAGTATAAAAGTGAAATGTTCCCCTGAACACACAGGTGACCATGGACACCATCTTAGTCCTGGTACGTTATTATATTAAACAGCATTAACTTACCTCAACTCTTTGTCATTATTTAAGGGTATATGACAACAAATAAAACAATGAGATAGTTCACTGACAAATAAATATACTTTGCATGTTTAAAAACTCCACCAGGTGCTTTAGAAGATCAAATATATTACTGTGGTAAAACAGTGACCTCCTCCTGGTACTGACCAGACAAGCCACAGTGATCAGTGATTTATGTATTTGAGTGTATTTGGGCAAAACACATAATCATATCTGGAACCATGTGTATCAGAAACCATGTGTTAGCACTAAGCAGTTGATGTATTTGGCACAGTAACCTGGGTATGTATTATTCATGAGGGACATACTGTATGTGTGCCAAAAGAGTTAATTCAACTGGACCACATAAGATAAAAATATAAACTTTTACAGTAGCACTAATAATACCAGGTCTGATGTGAACCAATGACTCACTGGTTATGTCCACGTGCACACCAAAATACAATCATTATCTGATGTTTAGACATTTAAGATTATTTAGAAAGAAGTAAAAAGTAAGAGGGGCCCAGGTTCCACTAACCTTCTGTGGAGGAAAATGCTCTGTTTTAATAAAAATCATCTGGAGGAGGACCCCTGGACGTCCCTCTTTTATAAAGGCTACTTTTATTTTTTTTGGTTTTTGAACAACACACAGACAGACCCAGACTCACCTGCACAGACAGACCCAGACTCACATGCGCAGAGGCAGGAGGAGACTGATATTAAGTTGATCCAAATATCCTCGTCAGACGAACGTGTCAAACTGCAGTTCTGCAGCGCTCATTCATACAAATATACTGTACTTCATCCAAGCACTTTTTTACCCAAATCCAAGCACTGTTACTGTCATAACAGATTGTGTAGTTTGGCCCGAGGTCGGTGTTCACACCACACCCTGAGAGGAGCCACTCCAGAGAGAGAGAAGCTGCTCCAGAGTGCAGGAGGAGCTGCTTCAGAGAGAGAGAGGAGCCGCTCTTAGACCTCTAGTTTGAAGCGCTCTCAGTTTTCCCTTTTACAGTGGTCAGATTTTACAGACTTTAGGTTTTCCCGTGTTGCCTTTTCTTTCTCAGATCTTGTTAGCCGTGTTGTTTCTCACTTCTCTAGAAACCACCACGGCAGGCGTGGTCAGTATGATCGATCTGCCAGATCTGTCAAACTGAGCCGCCTGGAAACAACAGCTGGTAAGACAATGAGAGAATAAGTTTCTGTGTTAATAATAATTTCTGTGTACAATAGAAGAGTTTTGGCCCAATGTACAACATTGTTGCTAGGTAAAGATTTTACCTTGGAACTACCTTATGTGAGGTCATGATTTTCCAAATGGGGAAAAAAATGCCATAGGCACTTAAAGGATTATATTTCTTCCATTATGGATTTTTTGTTTTATTGCAATGAAAAAAAAAACAAAAAAAAAAAAAAACAAACAAACAGAAAAATGTTACTGTTCAGGCTTGCATCTCCACAGATCTGACTCTTATTTGGCTTGTTTCCATCTTGTTCCTGTGCCTATAATATTCCACAGTAGGACATAAAACCTGTCTATCTCCATGGAGAATGTATGCTTTTAACTTTCTATTTCCGTGAAATCATGCATTTGACTTTACACCTCCAGAAAGTTACACACTATCTCTTTAAATAGCTGACTTAATATTTTACATATCCCAAATTGAACAAGTTACTGCTGTGGTGAGTTAACGTTAGTGTCTACACAAGCCTCTTCAGATCTGAACTGAGGGACTGCGTAGACCACTGCCTCAGGCTGACACTGGGGGGCACTGCTGAGGGATGGACGCTTCTTCAGTTCAAGAGTCTTCAGTCTACACACACAAACAGAAAACACAATAGAGATTTTAGTCCAGACCTAATCCCTGCTTAGATCTAGTTTTATCTTAGTTTCAGTGATTACGGTTTTTGGTTATTTATTTTTAAAAAACTGCTCTTAAAGGTGCACTATGTGACTTTTCTGGTAGAGGGTTTGCCACCTGCTTGTCTCCATGGTGATGCTATATCTTTCCCTGAGATGTTCCACAGTATGGCATTAAACAAATATATCTTGTATTGACTTAGACTATTACAAAAAACAGGCATTATTACTGTGAGCAAGTCCACTTCTTCACAGATCTGACCTGTAACATGGTGATGTGGCCTGCAAGTCTCCATGGAGATATTTAAATTAAATGCCATACTGTAGAACATTTCAGAAAATCAACATGGGTACAGCGCTTTTCCACCTTCAAGGGACTCAAAGCTCTTTACATCAAGGAACCACTCACTCATTCACACACACATTCATCCACCAGTGTGCGCAGACACTAGAGGTAAGACATGGAGTGATGTCTCTTGCCCAAGGACATAGTGGCAGCAATCCATCTGTGGGAGCGGGTTTCGAACTGCCAACCTTTAGATCAGTGGACAAACGCTCCACCAACTGAGCTACTGTCGCTCTTAACCATTTTTTTTTTCTTGTAGACTATTTGAGCTCAGTTTGTCTTGGCCCAGTACAGATCGATTGTATAAGCAGCTCTTGAGTGCTCTTGAGTCCTGTCTGCATCCAATAATAAAGCATTTAATTGTATGAGTAACAGGAAGTGCTCTGTAACCATGCTAGTTGTTGCTAGCATTATTACTGTGATGGCGAAACTCCAGTCTGGTCTTTGAAAGTTGTGAAAAGCACTTATAACCCCAAGATAAATAATAATTAGAAGTATGGAATAACTTTGGACTACCTCAAACTGTTTAAAATGTTTTCAAGACAGTAAAAAAAAATAGATACAGCACCTTTAAGTTCTTTTTTAGAAACGTTAAATGAAAACTCACCTCGATTATTGGATCACCTTCACTCTCCCGTAGTTCTGCAAGGTGTAAAATCAACACACAACTGTAATGTAAGGCAACCATTTTACAGATTTTATTTTACAATTCTTTGACTCACCTTTAGATTTCATGTTTCTTATTTTCCAGCAGAGAATGAAAAATGCGAGAATGCACAGGAACAGCGCAGCCAGAATAACCACATACGTATGGTACAAATCCTGACATCAAGAACGAGTATTACTTTATAATGTTTCTATTAAAAAGTGTAAGTCATTTATCACACATTGCCACTTATGTAAATCAAAAAGTGTCATATTAAATGGCCTATATTATGCCATTTTCTGATCTATGTTATAATAAAATATAATGTTGTTTCCTCATAACAAACATACCCGGAGCTATGTTTTGTTTCATTCACAAATGTTCAACATTTCTTCTCTCAAACAGAAAACTCTCTCTTCCACCTTGTGATGTCATGTGGTAAAACAGGAAGTGCTCCATTGTGTCTACTGAACAAAAGGTCAAAAGTAGCTGTTAATTTGAAAACTACCACTACTACTCTTGATATTGGTACTTGGTCATATCAAGGTGGAATAGAGCAATTTGAGTTTTGTAGACAGATTAATAATAAAGGGTTACTCAAACAAACTCCCCTCCTGTGGGCTCACCACCTGCAGAGGGGTTCATAGGGGTCTGGGTCTGGTGCACAGAGTAATGAGCAGCGTGCTGCCCCCGCGACCCAGCCGGATTAAGCGGGAGAAGATGGATGGATGGTTACTCAAACATGTGAATGAAACAAAACACAACTCTGGGTGTGTTTTTGAGGAGATAACAGCATTAAAGCATGACTTAAAGCACATGAGAACACATTTTATTTAACATAGGACCTTGGCTAATGCTCGCTTACTGTGGTATTCTGATGCATTGTGTAGCTGTGTGGTTACAGTTGTTCTGAAAGTAGTAGCTGGCGATGAGGAGATTGGCGCTGCAAAAATAAATGAAACGTCATTAGAACATTTCAATAAAACCAATACAAATATTTAAAGCTCCACCATGTAACTCAGGGGTGTCCAAACTATGGCCCAGGGGTCAAATGTGGCCCTCTGACCAATTTTTGTTGGCCCCCAGGGATCCTGCTAAATTGGCCCAATTGATCATAGAGCCATGGAGCAGTACTTTTTATTTCAAATTCCGGTATCTCTATCACTGCAACCTCAATAACAACTCACTGCATTATGATACAAAACTAAAATTTGCGTTCTAGGACTTTTAAAGGTGTTGTGGCTCCGTTAAAGTCATAAATAAATAAATAAAATGCATCTATCTGAAAGTCTCACTGTACTCACCAGCTGTCTACGGCCCTCCGCTATGAATATGTTTGTATATGCGGCCCTGGGTGGAAAAAGTTTGGACACTCCTGATGTAACATTTTGGTAAATATAGTAAGCATAGCAAGAATATGATAATGTCACACTCCCAGATGGGGGGCAAGAGATTATAGATTATATTGTAATTTGACATGAAATATCCAAAACGTGAACGCACCTGATAATTTCTATTAGTGACTAGACCAGGGGTCGGCAACCTTAAATACTCAAAGAGCCATTTGGAGCGTCTCCCACAGAAAAGAAAACACCCGGAGCCACAAAACCCTTTTGACATCTAAACCAGTGCTAACCAGGGGAACTACAGGCATAACTACAACTCCCAGAAAACGGACTACAACAAGCACCATCCTCTACTACAGCTCATAAGCGCGAGTTTTAAGAGAATTATTTACACCTTTCAGTCTTTTCATCACAACAGTAGCAACATAAATAAAGTGCATGAGTGAAATAAAGAACTGCGCTGCACACGTACGACCTGCACACGTATAATCTCTGAAAAGTTTAACATGAACCATCTCCAATGCGATAGAAGCACAGAACAGACTCACCATAGGCAGAACATCCCTCAGTCACAGAAAGAACACGCATATTCCACTGAGTCCTGCCCTTTAGTCCTACAGAAGCTGACCGCATCAGCGGCACAAGGAGCAGCTGTTTTTTCAGCTTCTAGTTTATGCAAATGAGCCATGTGGTTTTAAGTTTTGCTTCTGTAAAACGTAAACAAATGTGCGCAAAGCTGCATTAAACACATTATTATTTGAGTCCTCCTCATAGGAAATAAAAATCCAAACTTAAATTATCCACCCACAGCGAACCAAAAATGCGTCTGCTTCTGTGTCCGTCATCATTTTATCACGTGTACCACGTGTACCAGTCTCATCAGCCGCGAAAGCAAATGAATCTGCCCACGTAGCATTAAGCATTCTGTTTTCTTCAGAAACTTTTCTTTTCTTGGATTTATCATCATTGGGCCGAAAATCATACTGCTGATGTAGATGCCAGTAAGTCCGGGCTGCCAGTGTGTGCCGGGTGGCGCACATCGGCGGCTTTGACGCATGTTTTGAGCGACAAAAATATTAAAAACGTTTTATTTAAATGTTACAAGATTACCATTATCTACAATTTTAGATTTACATTTAAAAACGAACAAACTAAAATAAAAATACAATGTAATTAAATACACATTATTATTTTCCAAAGTCACAGGGAGCCACGACCATGCAGCTCTGGAGCCGCGGGTTGCCGACCTCTGGACTAGACCCAAAACTGTTTTTCAACATAAATCTGCAATTTAACAATATTCATTTTAGGGTTAGGGTTAGGGCTGCCTTGAATCTAGTATGTGATGATGTCATACTCCAAGATGGGGGGAGAGCCAGATTTTCGTAATGATTATATTATACTTGAAATATCCAAAAGATAAACACAACCTGATCATTTCTATTAATGAATAGAGTCACTAGATACAAGAACTCACTGTATTACAACAAAACATAAATTGCGAAACTGCAATTTAACAATATTCATTTTATAGCAAAAGGAGAAATTTAATTTGTCAACTGGACAGAGTTTATTTGGTCGAATACGTTTCGCAGCTCATCCAAGCTGCTTCCTCAACTGAGGAGGAAAAGAAAATTAAATTTCTCCTTTTGCTATGGATTCTACCTGGACGACTGAGGGATTCTACACAAATATTCATTTTAGCCATCTGTATTACATAATGTTGGCCTATAGAATGTTGTAATGTCATCTGAAACCCAGCAATGGTATCAAACATATCTCCATGGAGAATGTTTGGGTTTAACCATACACGTGATCTGTCACATCCAAAAGTTACACGTTTTTACTTTATGAATAATAATGAAAACCTACCAGGGGAGAGCTCGATTTGAAATCCCATCGCGGATGAGTTTCTCTGACCACACTTGTACAGTCCTGTGTCAGATCTGTGCTCGTCTGTAATCCTCACAGACATATGCAAACCCCCTGACTGAAGTGAATGTTGAATATTGTATCTGCCCTTCTGCTGACGGTAGCCTATAGTCTGAACCAGATTTTTTTTCTTTTTTGTCGTAATCAGCTCTACAAAAGATTTTAGTATTTCCAAAATAATAAATCAAACATGTGACTGCAAAATTATCTCAGTGACTTTGAAAAGAAACTGTGGTCTAATGAAGCCATTTTGTCAACACATGAACAAAAAGTGACCTCAGCTTAGTGAAAAATATACTTTGTTCAATACATTTAGACAACAGTATTTAATTATGTAACTCACCAAAAAACTGTGGAAAAACTGAAGCAATTCTCATATTGTTGGTAGGTCCACTCACATTTATTTTCAGTGCCCAAAATAAGTTCTCTGTGAAAGTAACACGTGTGTCTCCTCCCCTTTAGTTGGAAGTGTCAAACCACACATCACGCTCTTGTGTTGTGTTAAATTTCCTGTATTTTCTTATTTGGGTTATAGAAAGTAGGCTCACGTTGCCTGTTGTTATTTGCACCTGTCTTCTCAAACTGTTATATAAATAAAAATAAGGATATGCATTCAAATAAGGTAAATGAAAATAGACTTTAATGGAATGTAAAACAAATATGCAGTATGAGCATTAAAACAGTGCAAAAACACATCAGTGCAAATAAATTAATTATGATTCAAGTCCGTTGTTTAAAGTGCTCTACACCAGGCCAAGTTACAGGTCAGATCTGTGGAGAAGAGAGTCCACTCACCCTCGCAATAGTTTTATTTTTGAGTAATAATCATTTTTTAAAAAGATATGTGGAACAATCACCAACATTTTTCACATTTTTAGACTTAAAATATTGTCTGTATATGGAAAATGTCTGTACTGCTTTCTGGTACTAGGCCTCAGAGAAAAATATGATATATCTATATAAAAATAAGTATAACTCCTTTTACTCTACCACCACATTTACTCTGAAAATATAGTGCAAATTACCCTAAGCAGCAAACATGAGTATTAAGATATTTTTTTAGTTTTGAGTTTTAAGCATTTTGTGCTGTTATTACTGACTCTACTCCTCCACCGCTCCCTAAAATAAATGTCCGTTTATTACCTGTCCTTACAAGAAAAAAGGTTGGGGACTACTGAGATACACATCACGTATGCATAAAAAAAATCTGTTTGCCCAGCAGTGTGAACATAGCCTTTGACATTTTGACTGAAAGACAGCTTCATCCACCAAGCTGTCAGGATGCTGAACTCTCTCCCTGCCCTCCCTCCCCCCTCAGACGCCCACACTCACCACTTCCCTCTCCCGTTGTTCCTAGATGCAAGTGTCCCAGTCTGGTGAACTTACCTAACCTTCCCTTACTCCTGTGGAGTTCATTTTCATTCATTTATTTTATTTATTTATTTATTTATAAGGACAATGTACAGTTACATTAAGCACAAAGGCAGAGATGCTTGTACCAGATTCTATCTTTACAGCTCATTTCCATCTGTAGTCCTCTGGGGGAGGGTCAGAGTGCAGTATTTACAGTGGATTTAAACTTGCAACCCATGTAACATAATTTATACAATCTTCACATACACACAGTACATTACATCAATTATCATACAAGAACTCATACATCCCAATAAACATACACAGTTCATTCTTACAGTTAAAAGTGCATACATGTCTGGTTTTCTAAAAACCATGCTTTCACTTCTCGATTGAAAGCAGAGAGGTTATTTAAGCTCAGTAGCTCCGATGGGAGCTTATTCCACTGTTGAACAGCCCTAAAGGAAAAAGCTGATTGGGCAAAGGCTGTTCTACATTTAGACATGTTACACTGCCCTCTACTGGTACCTCTTGTTACTCTTGTGGCCCTATCAGCTGACAGCTGGATGAATTCTTTGAATGAAGGCGGAGCCAGGTTGTGGACAATCTTGAAGATCAATTGTACATGGGAGAAGGAAACAAAGTTATCAAAATTAAGCATATTGTAGTTATCAAGTATGTTACAGTGATGATATCGTTGACTTTTTTTATCTAGTATTTTCAGAGCATGCTTGTATATAGCCTCGAGTGGTTTTAGATTTGTTTTGTTCGCTTGGGACCAGCTGGTTATGCAATAGGAAAGGTGTGATAATATCATGGCATGGAGGAAAGTTTTGGCTGCTTCAGTGGAGAGTGAGTTTCTGATATTTTTAAAAGTGGCCAGATTAAACTTTAGGGTTTTTGTTATCATTTTTATGTGTTTCTTGAAGTTGAGAAGAGGGTCAAGCATTAATCCTAGATATTTATACTCTGTTACAGTTTGGATTGTTTTCCCATTAACCATTACAGTGACATGTTCGGTTTCCTTTTTCTTGTTAGTGAAGTACATAACTGCAGTTTTATCGACATTCAGTGTGAAGCAGGAGTTGTGCAGCCAGAGTGCTATGTTTTCCATGGCTGATGATAGTTTGGTCGCAACGTCGGCCATATTCCATGGGTATAAATGACAGTATCATCTGCAAACAGCTGTATTTGAACATCATTACATACAGTAGGCAAGTCATTGATATATATTGAAAAAAGAACAGGACCCAAATTTGAACCTTGTGGAAGACCTGTGGTACAGGGTTTTGGGATTGAGGTGGTTTTATCCTTACAGACTGTATGCGGTTAGATAAGTAGGAGATAAACCAGTTTAGAGTGTTTTCAGATAAATTAAGTTTGGACAGTTTGGAGAAAAGTATATTATGATTAACTGTGTCAAATGCCTTGCGTAGGTCAAGAAATATAGCTCCTACTACACCTCCTTTGTTTAAGGACTGTTTTATATTTACGATAAGGTAGTAGCATGCTGTGTCTGTAGAGTGCTGTTTCCTAAATCCGAATTGCATGGGATGTAACAGGGTGTTGGTTTCTAGGTGATCCACTAGTTACCTAGCGACCACTTTTTCTAATGCTTTTGTAAGTACAGGTACAATGCTGATTGGCCTATAGTTTTTCATTTTAGTTTTATCATCTAACTTGTGTATTGGAATAACCACCGCATGTTTTAGAGAGTTAGGGAAGGCACTCTGCTGGATTGACGCATTTGTTAATTTTGTTATGGGCTTTATTAGAGATTCACGATTGTTCTTTATAATGGCTGTGTCTAATCCGTATACATCTTTACTTTTGGAGTTTGACAATCCAGAGAGTATCTTCCCTATCTTTGTTTCATTTACAGGAACCAAATTTAGTTCTGTGCCACATATCAAAGAGTTATTGAGAGAGTGGACTGGTGTGAATTTAAGTTTTAGTTCGTTAACCGAGTTTATGAAGTAGTCATTAAAATGATTTGCTATTTCTATGCTTTCTGTGCACAAAATCCCCTTGTGTTCAATTACATTTTTTGAATGGTCCCTACCCATTAGTTTATTGATGTTTTGCCATATACAGTAATTTTATGATTACCTCTGGCTTCTTTAATGATCTTCAGAAAAAAGTTGGCTTTGGCTTTCCGGAGCTCAGATGTTACTTTGTTCCTTAGACCCTTAAAAATGAGACGATCAGTACTCAAGCGTGATTTAAGAAACTGTTTTAATGCTGCATCTCTGTTTTTCAATAACTGCCACAAGCCTTCATTGAACCAGGGGAGATTTGGCTTCTTGTTAAATTTGTTACAGGCTTTTTTGATGTATTTGGATATGATTTGGTTTAGTGTTATTATTAGTCCTTCAGCTATCTCCTCGCAGTCAGTGCCCAAGTTTGTGTTGTTCCACTTGATCTGTTTTAATTCACTTTCTAGAAGCTGTCGATTTCTTTTAGGTATAAATGGGAAGGAGTTACCTTCCACAGTTTTGTTTTTGTATCGCGACTTAGGTAGTTTTCGTACCACTAGGGTTAGATTATGGTCTGACATTCCAGTAACAAGATTGTATGTTTTTGTAACTTGATCAGGGTTGTTAACAAATATAAGATCTAAAATTGTTTGTGTGTTGTTAGTAATATGTGTAGGAGAGCTAATCAATTGTGAAAGGTGGTGTTTTGAGGTTATTTCTTTAAATTTTTTCCTGCGTGATTAACTAGCATGATTAACGGTCATAAAAAGTTTAGTAATCCTGTTTATCTATTGCTGTGTTTTTCATGTGGATGTCTGGTTTTATAGCAATCTTACCGGATATATCCGCACCGTGCTTTATAGAAGTCCCTGGGTGCTCTTGTTGAGCTTGAACAATGTCCAGAACGGGAGGAGACAGGTTCCCGGTGCTTCTTGGCTGCTGGGCAGTGAGCCGCAAGTGCGACCCCGCCAGTGGAGCCGCTGGAGTGATGCCAACGCCGGGAGGAGCCCGGTCGCCGGTCCATTCTGGGCTTATATTTTCTATCAAATAAGACTCCCACTAAAGGTAGCACATTCTGACAGCCCACTTAACCCATCAAATAATGCTCCCACTGTAGAATCACCACTGTTCACTCATTTATATGAATACAGGTAAAGGTAGCTCATTTCGACAGGCTTATATTTTCTATCAAATAAGTCTCCCACTAAAGGTAGCACATTCTGACAGCCCACTTGACCCATCAAATAATGCTCCCACTGTAGAATCACCACTGTTCACTCATTTATATGAATATGTGTAGAGGTAGCAAATCTTGACAGACATATATCTTCAACCAAATAATGCATCCACTAAAAGTAGTATACCTCACCTTTGTGATACAGGGGACACTGAAGATGGGACAGTTTCATGCAATTCAATTTATAACAATGGGCTTGTCTCTTATTCATGATGGATGAGGACAGGAAAAGGGATAACAGAAGAAACATTATAACAAATATTTATTTACAAAAATATATACACTCCATCCAAGGAGGGAAATTTATCCCAACTGTGATGCCTCTAGGAGGGCACATGCGACCTCCAGTCGAGCCTTCAAGACCTCTTCAGGGTGAGTCTTGATCGATGTGATGTCGCAGTTTTTCAGAATCTCAATCTGCAAATGTTGCCCCTCCCGTGTCCGAGAGGGGGTGAAGAAGTAAACCCTGAGAAGAAGGAATGCAAGAGACAGACTTTTGAGTTGCGCCTCATCGGACTGCAGGGTTTATTCTGCAGCGCTGTCTCTTGGATTCCCAACTCCTTCTACCGGTGCGCCCTCTAGCGACACTCCAAGGTATTGCATCCCATTGTAAAAAGCACTAAACAGTGGTTTTCTGATCCCCGATAATGTAATATTTAAAAAAAAATTAGTGGGTGTCTGTTTTTAATTACTTGAGTTAATCTATATGATATCACTGAATTTTATCTGTTTTTTAACCCTTTTAGCATATTTAAATCATGAATTTGTATGACCCTTACACAAACTTCAAAATGCAATTTTAGGCATTCAGTTACATATAACTGGATAGATATAAGAGAAAGAAATTACTGGAAACACTGAAATCTTTACCTTTAAAACCAAAATCCCACAGCTACTGCCGTCATGCTGCTTGTCATGAACAACAGTTTGAACAGTGAAAAGCATAACAAGCATATGCCATACATGAGACGCATTATCACATACAAAGATAAGGTAAGATAAGATAAGATAAGATAATCCTTTATTTGTCCCACAATGGGGAAATTGCAGTGTCACAACGCAAGTTACAGAAACAGTAGGAAAATAAGAGCATGCATCAAAATCAAGATAAATAATAATAAGTATTTACAATCAACTAAAAAACACAACACTGTAAAGCTAAAAGGCACAGGAACGTTGCACAATAAGTGTCTTTGATTCTGAGCAGTGAACAAACAGCAGTTAAATTGACTCCAGTATAGTAATATAAAGTAATAAAAAGACCAAGGACTTCAAATTTTTCTAAAACTTTACCTCCAATTTTGTAGGGTCGTGCGCACATACTTCTCTTCATTACCCAGTGGATCAACAAGAAGCAGAGTCTTTTCTGACATGTTGACAATCTATAAATGTTTACCACATTCATGTTATTCCATCACACTGACGTATTTATGTAGCAAACCCCTTAATAAAAATTGACCTCTGTTGCATGAGGTCAGCAGAAATCCCCATATATTATACATGCCAGAAATAGGTCTGAAGAAAATATAAGAAAGGCACTTACCACTAAAATCCAATGAGCACCTACATTTACTGGACAAATCCTCATTTCTTCTGCTGGGAATTTCATCTGAATAATGGCATTCATACCAAAGTATTGTTAATTCAGGTTACATAATACTACATAATACCTTTACTGTAAACTTCTGACAATACCTCCTTAAGCTCAACTTCTGAGACTTGGTATACCCTTCTGGGTATTCCTCCCTAGTCAGGTACTCAAAAACCTCCTTGCATCTCTCCATATTTGCGTTCACAAATGTAACAAACTGTAAAACACAAAACAAAACATTTTTTACTATGTAGGTAGCCCATTTTACAGTAAGGTAGCCTAGTTCTTTAGTCTTCCAAACCTATCCTACTCGTTTATAGAACCATAACTTAATTCATACAGGTGTAGACCTAGATAGGCTTACAGGAATTGTTAGATTTAGTCATTCTAATCATAGGCTAAATATAGGCTAATTATACAGCGCCTTTCTAAACAAAGTTACAACGTTTTCTACGTTCACATGGAAAAAACAAAAAACAAAATACGATGTAATGAAAACGATTAGCTACCCGAGGCAGAAACTATTACCATCTGACGTAGGTATTCTGCCGCAAATCTAACATGCACATATCGTTCCTTACATCCTTAATTGTTTAAAACATACAATAAAACCAATACACTGTTAAAATGTTACTTACTTACGTTGTCACAGCTGAAAACAACTCCACTTCTGCCTCGCTGTAGTGGTAATCCAGAGGGCTCCTGGGGGTTGTCAGGTGGTAGTGGCCCAGGGTTTATTTCTACATCACCTGCTAAAAGTGCTAAGATAGCAAGATAAAGAAAACCAATTGTTGTTGTGACAGTGTCCTTTTCCTTATTATTTGTTGAGGGAACCCTTGCTCGCCCACTTTTTAGGATCACGGAGTACAGAATTAGTTGACTCCTTAATGTCGGGTGATAAGCTATGCCCACATTTTTCTCTTTGTCCAGCTGTTGTCGAGTGAATACGGTCAAGCATATCAATAATACAATGCTAGGTAGCCCGTTCCAGGGTCGAAAAAAAGTTCGTTTGACCGTTGCAATAGCTTTGTTTGTCAAACTGTCAAGGTGGAGCGCCGCGCTCCGGAGAAAACCCAAAATCACCTATAAATTGCCACAATATATATTAGTGATTTAAAAAGACAACACAGGTCAGACAAGTGAATTTTACTTGTACAAGGGAGCTCTGAGACAAGCTGCACCGCTGAGCTGTGTTCACCAGAGTCTCATCCGCATCTCCACTTGCATCAGTTTTTATTTTCAGTTCAGAATATTGTAACACATGATCATCATACATTGGTATTTCTGTTTCCCCCTGCCCACCTTGCCTTAGTCCCCTTATCTTGCTTTCGTGTACCAGGCCGTACCTCGGCCTTGAAGCTGTGGTTTGAGTAGACACAGTATTTTTCCACTAAGTGATTCTTTTACACACATGAGTGAATACAGCACAGCACATGAGTGAATACAGCACAGCACACTTTGATAACATATATTTAAAATTCTATAACACAAACTCACAGAGCCTATCTTGCTGCATGTCTGCCCTGCGGCCGCCATTTTTTCACGCAGTGCAAATGTAATGACTCTTGTGAGAGATCCTCTCCCACTGCTCCACAGACATTTTTTTTAATGCACAACTTTTTCTTGCACTACAACTAGAGACACTGCTGCCTGTGGAGTTCCTCTCCCACTGCTCCACAGTAAATTTGTCAATTTTTAATTTTTAATGCACACTCTATTTTGCACTATAACTAATGACACTGCTGCTTGAATGACATCATTTGAGCTTTAACATGCTACACATTGTGTGTTTTACTTATTTGTATTATATACAAATCAAATCATACTTGTTACTATGTGCATATGTTATGTTTTGTCATCATGTTTATTATTATTATTACATTTTATGTCTATAAGATGTTAAATGTTCACTGTGGGCCTAGGGAGCGCTGCAATTTCAAATCCTGTGTGTGCAACCTGTACATATGCATAGCAAAAGGAGAAATTTAATTTGTCAACTGCACAGAGTTTATTTGGTCGAATACATTTTGCAGCTCATCCAAGCTGCTTCTTCAGTTCTGGTCAGATGCTGGAGGACACTGCTTTATATCTGCTTGAAGGGAGGAGCTTAATTACAATGAAAATTACTCTGAGACAACACATGTTTGTTTACAGTTTCTGTTAGTCAGGTGTGTCTATTCAATATGGAGTTGTTTACAGTTTCTGTTAGTTAGGTGTGTCTATTCAATATGGAGTGGGAGTGGGGGAGTAGTTAGCATATCCATTCAGGGCCATGATGGGTGTTTTTCACACCTCTGGACATGTCCTGGCTAGTCCCATTGTTTTCTCTGTTTGTTTTGATTTAGGTTTGAGGATAGAGTTATAGATGGGAGACAAATGATGTCTGAGACCTCCATTTCTGTTCAAGGAAGGATTCTCTTTCTTGACAAAAAATAGCCTCTTTAACTCCCCTCTCAAACCAGTTCTTTTCTCTGGCCAAGATCTGGACCTCGCTGTCCTCAGAGGAGTGGCCTGTGGCTTTTAGGTGGAGATGTACGGCAGATTGCGGCCCATTCTGGTTTTCCTGTCTGTGTTGATACATCCTTTTGTGAAGTGGCTGTTTTGTTTCTCCAGTGTAGCGCTCACTGCAGTCTTCACTACACTGAATGGAGTAGACCACATTGCTTTGTTTGTGGCTCGGTGTTTTGTCCTTAGGATGGACCAGTTTTTGTCTTAAAGTGTTTGTGGGTTTGAAATAGACTGGGATTTCATGTTGTCTGAAGATCCTCTGTAGTTTTTCGGAAACGCCAGCCAGGTAAGGAATAGTTACACCCTTTCTCCTGGGTTCTGGTTCTCTGTTGTCCTGTTTCTTGGCTCTCTTTGTTTTATTGAAAGCCCATTTAGGATATCCACAAACAGAGAGGGCTTTCTCCACGTGTTGTTCGTCTTTCTCCTTTCCCTCTGTGCTTGTAGGAACCACTTGGGCCCTGTGTTGTAATGTCTGAATGACTCCAAGTTTGTGCTGCAGTGGGTGGTCTGAATCAAAAAGCAGATATTGGTCGGTGTGTGTGGGCTTCCTGAAGACCTCTACCTGGAGTGGCCGGTCTTCTCTTATCGTTACTGCACAATCTAAGAAGGCCAATGTGTTGTCCTTGGCATCTTCACTGGTTTGAGAGGGGGGTTAAAGAGGCTATTTTTGTCAAGAAAGAGAATCCTTCCTTGAACAGAAATGGAGGTCTCAGACATCATTTGTCTCCCATCTATAACTCTATCCTCAAACCTAAATCAAAACAAACAGAGAAAACAATGGGACTAGCCAGGACATGTCCAGAGGTGTGAAAACACCCATCATGGCCCTGAATGGATATGCTAACTACTCCCCCACTCCCACTCCATATTGAATAGACACACCTAACTAACAGAAACTGTAAACAACTCCATATCGAATAGACTGTAAATAAATATGTGTTGTCTCAGAGTAATTTTCATTGTAATTAAGCTCCTCCCTTCAGGCAGATATAAAGCAGTGTCCACCAGCATCTGACCAGAACTGAAGAAGCAGCTTGGATAAGCTGCGAAACGTATTCGACCAAATAAACTCTGTCCAGTTGACAAATTAAATTTCTCCTTTTGCTATGGATTCTACCTGGATGACTGAGGGATTCTACACACACCTGTACATATGGTTTTTGACAATAAAGCTGACTTTGAACTTTGACATTTTGTTTCACCACATACTCTTAGCCTGGTAGGTAGGTGTCTTTATCTGCACTAGGGTTGCCAACTTCCTCAACCTCAAATGAGGGACACTTTTTTTTCCAGGTGTGCGTACGTACACGCATGCCTTTGCTGACCAACAATAACGGAAATCACAAGGTTTCAATAGCCAGACGATAATCCTACTAATTTCAAGTATAAGTGGAGTACAGAGGACTAGCGCAGGACTTTGTGGACTGGTGTCAGCAGAACCACCTCATCATCAATGCAGGGAAGACCAAGGAGATGGTGGTGGACTTCCGCAGATGCCACTCTACTGCCACCTCAGTGAACATCCAGGGAAGGGACATTGAGAGAGTGGACTCTTACAAGTACCTGGGTGTTCATCTGAACAACAAACTGGACTGGACTCACAACACAGATGCACTGTACAGGAAGGGCCAGAGTCGGCTCTATCTCCTGAGGAGACTCAGGTCTTTTGGAGTGAGGGGGCCACTCCTGAAGACCTTCTATGACTCTGTGGTGGCATCAGCTATCCTGTACGGTGTGGTCTGCTGGAGCAGCAGCATCACAGAGAGGGAGAGGAAGAAGCTGGACAAGGTCATCAAGAAGTCCAGCTCAGTCCTGGGCTGTCCTCTGGACTCAGTGCAGCAGGTGGGGGACAAGAGGGTCCTGGCTAAGGTCATGTCTATGCTGGACCATGAGTGTCACCCCCTGCAGGATGCCCTGTCTGCTCTGGAGAGCAGCTTCAGTGACAGACTGATTCACCCTCGCTGTGTGAAGGAGAGGTTTCGCAGGTCTTTCCTTCCTGCTGCTGTCAGACTGTACAATGAACACTGTTAACACTGAACATGTGTCATTCAACTATATCTATGTGCAATACTGAAGACCTCTGGTACAATTCACTCATGTCACTTTACTGATATTTATCCTGTCTGTACATAAACATAGTCATATTACTGTAAATAACATAATATACTGAAGTCACTTTACTGAGATTTACTCTGTTCATGTGCTGCACTGTTACTTTTATTGTACATAATATATATATATATATATATATATATATATATATATATATATATATATATATATATATATATATATATACAGGCTTGGGGAGTAACGGAATACATGGAACGGCGTTAAGTAAAAGGATACAAAAAAAAGGTAACTGTATTCCGTTACCGTTACAAGTAAAGAAGACGTACTCAGATTACAGTTACATTTAGTAAAAACGGGGATTACTTAGCAGGATTACAATTTGAAGGCACGTTATGTTATTTATGTTTTCAAACTGGAGATGGAGGGAAAACAGAACAAACTGTCATACAGACATGCGCACTGCGACACTTCACGTCGTCTGGCAGTAGTGACTATGGAACAAACTTACAACTGGCATCATGGCTTCGACCGAGAAAAACGCATTTAGCGGGTGGAAATTTCGCCATCATTTTATTTTTAAAGAAGACAAGGGGAACAACACCACCGTGCAATGCAAACTGTGCCTTCCAGCTGTGAAACACCTGTCATCGTCCAAGGACTCTACTTCCAATCTGAAGAAACATTTACAGGTAAGACTGCTAATATTAACTAGTTAGCTAGCGAACCTGTTAATACAGGTCCTATTACATCCTCTAAAAACTATTTTGGGACTGAATGTGGTGATGCTGGGGACTGGGTGGCATTTTTTGCAAAACACGCAACATTGACAGTTGTAATATCATCGATATTACAACATTTAAAAGTTATGCACATGCACTTGTTAGACCAGGGGTCGGCAACCTTAAATACTCAAAGAGCCATTTGGAGCGTCTCCCACAGAAACGAAAACACCCGGAGCCACAAAACCCTTTTGACTCTAAACCAGCGCTAACCAGAGGAACTACAGGCAAAACTACAACTCCCAGAAAACGGACTACAACAAGCGCACCATCCTCCACTACAGCTCATAAGCGCGAGTCTGAAGAGAATTATTTACACCTTTCAGTCTTTTCATCACAACAGTAGCAACATAAATAAAGTGCATGAGTGAAATGAAGAACTGCGCTGCACACGTACGACCTGCACATGTATAATCTCTGAAAAGTTTAACATGAACCATCTCCAACGCGATAGAAGCACAGAACAGACTCACCATAGGCAGAACATCCCTCAGTCACAGAAAGAACACGCATATTCCACTGAGTCCTGCCCTTTAGTTTTTTCAGCGCTTCTAATTTATGCAAATTAGCCATGTGGTTTTAAGTTTCGCTTCTGTATAACGTAAACAAATGTGTGCAAAGCTGCATTAAACAAATTATTATTTAAGTCCTCGTAGGAAATAAAAATCCAAACTTAAATTATCCACCCGCAGTGAACCAAAAATGCGTCTGCTTCTGTGTCCGTCATCATTTTATCGCGTGTGCCGCGTGTACCGCGTGTCTCATCAGCCGTGAAAGCAAATGAATCTGCTAGAGGTGCGCGATATATTGATTAAATCGATTAATTCGAATTTACAGTTCAGAACGATGTGTTTTTATGAAAATCGATTTTTTTTATTATTAGTATTATTTTTTACACGCGAGTGTCGAAAGCGGAACTAATGCGCTGCAGCGCTCTACACGGGTAAGTTAGCGGAGCGCGGAGGTGTCGTATTTTTCTGCTACGACTGACCTGTGGTCCAGCCGAACGATGCAGCTCTACTTGAGTTTAACGGTACATTTTGTTAATAGTAGCTGGGCGATGCGAAGCGTTTGTCTGCAAACAGTGTATTTTCCCGAGGATCACAAGGGGGGATTAATCGCGCAAGGATTGAAAGATGCTTTCACTTCGTGGAAACTTGCAGAAGACCGACTCATCTGCATGACAACAGACAGTGGCAGCAATATGATCAAAACTTTCTAAAAGTAGCAAAAGGAGAAATTGATTTGTCAACTGGACAGAGTTTATTTGGTCGAATACGTTTCTCAGCTCATCCAAGCTGCTTCTTCAGTTCTGGTCAGATGCTGGTGGACACTGCTTTATATCTGCTTGAAGGGAGGAGCTTAATTACAATGAAAATTACTCTGAGATTAACACATATTTATTTACAGTTTCTGTTAGTCAGGTGAGTCTATTCATTATGGAGTGGGAGTGGGGGAGTAGTTAGCATATCCATTCAGGGCCATGATGGGTGTTTTCACACCTCTGGACATGTCCTGGACATGTCATTTCTAAAAGTGTCCTTTCTAAAAGTGTTTACAATGGCCTTGTCTGCCATTTCACTTACAAGTATGTTTTTTGCTTGTCAGATTGCACTTTAATCCTAAATTTAAAAAAAGAATAAAGTTAAAACTTGTTTTGAGCCATTTATTTGTCATCTGTTATTTGTTTTTGAGTAGGGCAGAGAAAAATCGATTAAAATCGGAAATCGGATTTTTTGTAAAAAAATCGGAGATTTTATTTTTAGGCCATATCGCCCAGCTCTAGAATCTGCCCAGAATCTGCATTAAGCGTTCTGTTTTCTTCACAAACTTTTCTTTTCTTGGATTTATCATCATTGGGCTGAAAATCATCCTGCTGATGTAGGTGCGGTAAGTCCGGGCTGCCAGTGTGTGCGGGTGACGCACATCGGCGGCTTTGACGCATGTTTTGAGCGACAAAAATATTAAAAACGTTTTATTTAAATGTTACAAGATTACCATTATCTACAGTTTTAGATTTACATTTAAAACGAACAAACTAAAATAAAAATAAAATGTAATTACATACTCGTTATTATTTTCCAAAGTCACAGGGAGCCACGACAGAACGATGAAAGAGCGACATGCGGCTCTGGAGCCGCGGGTTGCTGACCCCTGTGTTAGATTAACTAACACTAAACTGAAACTAACAAAGAACTGTGACCTTGTTTACTAGTCACTTGGCTTATAGTTATGACAGTTGTTTAAACTACACACAGAAAATGTACTTGCCCTCCTAAAAACTTTTAAGTGTACTTATCTACTTCAAATATATATATATTACAACCATCACTAGTGCCACTAATGATAACTTTTATGATGATGGGTATTGTTATTATATTACTTAATTAGTTACTGAATTAAGCATACTCTACCACTGCTTGACTTTTAATTTGTGCTATTATTATTACTATTGTTTCACATTGTAAGCTTTTCTTTGTGGTCTTAAATTGTAGTACTGTACATTCATTTTGATGTGGACTTAAAAAAAGTCTGATTTGTTTACAAATTGTGAGTGCTTCTAAAAAAACTAAAATAAGATAATTTTGTGTTTATGGAGTAATGAGCACATTGTATTTCTGTGTTGTATACTGTTCTGTACATGTACACCTTTTTGTTGAAAATGTTGAAGGTGACCACTGGATTTGTTTAAAATAATGTGTGCTATGTAAAAGGAGCTTATTTCTTTCTTAATAAACTGTGCTATGTGGTCAAGACATGTGCACTTTCATTGTAGGACTATAAGCTACTGCCCAAAATAGCTTTCCTCAATTTCTTTTATAATGGACAAAAGTAAGTCATTTTATTGATATTTATTTTCTTGTTGTTATAGGATATTTGGTGTTAAAGTAATTCAAAAGTAATTGAAAGTATTCAAGTTACATTACTTTAATATTATGGTACTTGGATTACGTTACTGAATACATATTTTAAGGGGTAACTAGTAACTTTACCAGAATACATTTCTAAAGTAACCCTCCCAACCCTGTATATATATATATATATATATATATATATATACTTTTTTTTTTTTATATTTTATATTTTGTATTTTGTATTTTATATTTTTGCTCCACCGGAACAGAATTAGAGTCTATCTTTAAATTATTATTTTTAAGCCATTATCTATTATCTTGTTTTTTTGCATGTTCCATTTTCCTGCTGTTCTTGAACTGTGCGTTGCAACACTGGCATTTCCCCACTGTGGGACTAATAAAGGCATATCTTATCTTATCTTATAATTTTGGTAAATTACTACTGTACTTGCTTGGTTGTATTGTGTTTAAGTAATAGTCAAAACAATCATTACAAGTTTCTCTCAAATTTCAAATGTCATGTTTTCCTGAAACAGCATTAGACTGTATGCCACAGACTCTGAAAAGCTTTAGGCCCAAACCAACCATTGTCAAACTAAGTTATTGAGGGGCATATACTGAAGGAAAAGCAAAGACAGAAATGTATGTAAGTTATCTATGTACTATTATTAAAACTTAAGTGAGATTATGCTCAGTTGGTCTGCATCTTTTCTATGTGGCATTGACCTCCTCTTATCCTGCAGTAAATAAGAGAAATAAATGATATTTAGATTGAGAAATACTGCCACCCCATGAAGTTATGTGTGGGGGTTGCATAAATAAGAATTTTAAATGGGCATATTCAAATGAAGGCTCACCAGTTACTTCTTCCATGGATATTTTCTGCTACTCCTGACTGATTCTTCTGCACAGTCAGGTAGAACTCTTTGCATGGCAAGTCACAGCTGACAGTGACTAGAAGTTCATTTTTAATCAGCTCTGAGCTGCACCTGTTTCTTGCATCTGACCATTTTCCAGTCATCCTTGGTGTACTTCTGTATTTCTTCCCTGCTAGCACAGAACTCTTCATAGAGCTGATCCATACTGATTTTCTCAGTCAGTTTTAGTGCAGCCTCCAGGTCAGGACATATTTTATTATTGGAAATAGATTTTTAAAGAAGGCGTATTACACTTCTATGGTGTATTAACTGCTAACACATAACATATTTTGATCACCATATTACCTTTTATTGTTTTGAAAATGCTATAGTCACTGAAAACAACATTTTAACATGTTTGGTAAGATTCACTCTGAGTATCCCCTACTTTTGCTCCTCCTGCTCCAGTCACTCCCCCTTCAGAGCATTATCACAACACAATCAGCGTGTATCCTGCTAATGAAACTACAGCACATCGCATTAGGTTCAAAACAAGTTTATATTGAATACTGTATCTGCCATTCTGCTGACGGGAGCCTGGTGAAGCAGAATGTTTTCTTCTTTGTCACAGTTAATTTTACAAAAGATATGAGTATGTTGAGTATTTCCAAAATAATACATCAGACATGTGATCATAATATTCCCTCCTTCAGTGACTTTGAAAAGAGTCTGTGCTCTGAAGTCATATTGCCCAGCAAAAAGCACTGTCAACACATGAACAAAAAGTGACCTCAACTCAGTGAAAAATATACTTTGTTCAATACATTTAGACAACAGTATTTTGATTATGTACTCACCAAAAAGAGCATAAATATTGAACTGAATCTCATGCCGTCTGTAGTCCTACTCACCTTTATTTTCAGTAAGTTACAACTGTTATACTAGCACAACTCTCCTCCCCTTTTGATCAAAGTGTCAGTCACACATTATACTCGTGTGCTGTTCTTTGTATCCAGCAAAGCGATTACTGTGTAAAATATTTGTCTCAAAACACTGGGTTAAAGGTGAACTATGTAACTTTTCAGATGCTTAGTCTAGGGATGCACCAGTGTTTTCAGTTCTGATACCAATTTCAATACTATAGCTTTAAGTATCTGCCAGTACCATAGACTGTATAAAGAAGTGGACTAAGGGAGTGTGACATCACCCATAGTGTTCAGCGCCACTCAAATGAAGCTTGAGATTCTAATGGATACAGGAGCGAATTTGGTGCCAGGCTTTATATTATGAATATGATTTTTCTGATGAACAAAATAGAAAAAAAACAACAACCAAAAAACACCAGGATCATTTATATATAAGGTCTATGGCCAATACCCAATATCAACCAATAGCAAAGTGGAGACTGAAAACAGCATTCATTTCTTTTAAACACAAATAAATGAAGCCAAAATTCATCCAAATGATAACACATTATTTATCCCCCAGACAACTGCAGAACAACTTTGTATAAAAAAAATTCAAACATTATGAGACCGACTGGGCCAACTACCACCGATAAATGTCTCTTTACATCAGTCTATTCTAGTATATGCCCAGTCAGGATATCAGCTGAACCAGTATTTGGACGATCATATCCGATCTTGGACATTTTGCAATATCTGTGCCGATATCCGATGCCAGTATCCATAGTGTGCATGCATACAAAAATGATACATACATTACTTTCCATGTTAAGTTTGTGATTTATAAAAGACAACTTGATGTGGAAAAAATGTTTTGGAAATCAGGGCTTTTCAGAGACTCAGGGAGCCAAGAAGTGAACCAGTTTGATTTCCTGGTGTCCAGAATACACACTTCTCTGTTACTTTATGAAGATGTGAGTCTAGTCAGTACTTAATATCTAGATGGACATGATTGACAGGTGCATTAGCCAATCAGGAACACACATGGATCATTTACATCAAACAAATATGGTTGCTTATGAGGAAAAAATAAAGTAAAAAAATATCACATGAGCCTTAAAAACACTGTGGATTTCTGCAGAATCAATGAGTGAAGCGCTACACTATTAATCTGAGGTGAGAGAAAAGTCATTTTGTTTGTAAATGAAAGATGACCAATGAGCTCCTTCATTTCACATGTGTCACTGAAAAAAGAATCTGATTCCACAGTCCTTCCACAGGCCTTTTTTTGTTTTGGCTCGAGACGTGAAAGACGACGTGAGGCGAGATGAGTCCTGTTCTATGCAAGGGCCTTTTTATTTAATTCACTGGATTTAGGTCATTTTTACTGTAGTGTTTATCACTTTTGCAAGTTAAAGAGGGGGTATTATGCAAAATAAATTTTTTCAGCCTTCTACCATGTTATAATTTTGTTCCCTCATCAAAAACATGGCTGAAGAGGTTTTAGATGTCATCCATGCATGTTTCAGTATTTTACTCCTGGGCCCTATTCAAATCCTCCTTATGGTGGGCTGAAGGATTCTGTGCAATGCTCCACCCACAAGCCTACGTCTCCCAAGCTTCCATAAATTTTCAAAAACATGATACAAAATTGTACACAGCTACTTGACAAACCTGATACGATGTGCAGTTTCATTAGCATATAGCATTTCAAAAACAATAAAAGGTAACACAGTGATGTAAATATAACACCCCATAGAGGTGTAATATGTCCTTTTTAAGCATTTTTAACTTGTCATCATGGAAAAAATGAAACAATACAAGCACTGGCTGAATAATACTTTGATATTTGTGTTTCACCACAGAGCCTTAGCATGCTCAGTTTAGGTATGGCCACTCGTCTCACAGTAAAACCACCACACCGGCAGCTGTGACCTCTTAAAGTTGGGCTAGCCACGCAACAGGAAAGGGACAGAAACAGAGTGCTACATTTAACTTGTTCACTTTATTACTTTCCTTTTATAAACAAACAAAAATAAGATCAGATGGACAATAAGCATGCACGTTTTCCAGATACAAAGGATGCAATCTTATTTTGTTAAGATTTTTACTGTTATAAAGAAACAGCAATATAGCCTAGCCAATTAAAAGATAGTAGGTAGAACTTAACGCTTTTGATAACAGAAGGAGATTATATCAGGGTTTTAAAAGACAATTCAAGCCAAATAAATACCCACTAAATGCCTTGGTCTCAGATGAAACTGTAGGTTTTGTTTGGGTCCATGGTGTCCACACAGAGGCTCTGGTAAGAGTACCTCACTGCAGACTGTAGTTTTCATTGCTTTATTTAACGTTCGTTTTATCATCTACAAAATACACACAATGATTAAAAATAATTCCTTTACTTCAGGGGTGTCAAAGTCAAATGGACGGAGGGCCAAATAAAAAATTTAGCTACAAGTCGAGGGCCGGACTGATCGAATGTTCATTGAAAATTTTTAAAATTACCGCATATAGTCTAGTGAACCAAATTGAACCTACTGAAAACCTAACAAATATATTACAATATGATCGGATAAATAAAGCAATATTTTCTTATGGCTCTGTCAGTAATGTTTAATTTTCAACAGACACAAAAGACAAATTTCCTTTATATAAAAATACCCATAACATGAACATTAAATGAATGAAGCTGTATTATTCAAGGCACCATCAGTATTGCCTGGAAATCCAGAAGGATATCTCTCTGTATTTGTAATACAGATCCATCGCGATGAGTCTGGATTTTTCCAGGCAACTACCACGGTGGAAATGGCACGCAATCCCAGGCTTGTGTAAAAAGCAAAACTGCACCGATTACTGCTGCAGACGTGGTCCAAACACGGATCAACACCAGACCCCTTTTACGGGTCGCCAGTCACACGCCGCACTGTTGCCACGGTTTGGGAGACACAGTGGCGAACAGCAAAACTTAGTGGAGTGAGGTGCAAACTGTGCAACAACTAAAGAAAAAACGTATAAGAATTTAGGCATGGGTGAATTGATGGGTGTATCGGGCGTGCATTCCCGTCATTACCTGGAATGGGGCGCGCACTACGTGCTACGCACTACGGAGCGAGGGACCGATACAGCGCTGAGCTGCAGCCGAGCAGCGGCACTAAAAGAAGAGGTGATGGCGTAAGTATGAATGTAAGGTGAGTTGGAGCTTAAGCTTGCGATTTTACCTGAGCTGAGGACAGCGCGGCCACCAAGGGAAACCCGGAAGAGCGTGTGGGTCAAAAGAGGGAGTATGGGTATCTGAAAGTTAACTTTTGCTGTTATGCTAATGACTGCTGATAAATAATGAAATGAAGCCGCCTCCCGCTCGGTGCGTCACCGTTGCATTGTGGGAAATGTAGTATTGGTGTGTGTAAAACATCTGCGGCCTGCGGGCCGGTTCTAATAATAAATCAATATCGTTCCGGGGGCCATAGAAAACCCTCTCGGGGGCCTGATGTGGCCCGCGGGCCTTGACTCTGACATATTTGATGTAACGGGTCCTGCTAAAACGTTCGTTCGTGGGGAGTAGTCCGGAGATAAAAACAGCCATGCCGGTAATAATCCAGGGTTTCAGGACATTAAAAAGTTCTTTAAAATCATTTTTGGTGTGTTCTGACCTGGCGAGGGGCATGTCATTAGTTCCTACGTGTATGACGATCCGGTGGATGGTGGACGGCATGGACCGGAGCAGGTCCGGGAGCTCCTGCACGATCCGTGACACGGTGGCTCCGGGGAAACAGTGTGTGACTGTGTTAAAAAAGCGGACGTTTCTGATGATGGAGTCTCCGATTATTATTGTTGATGGAGGAAAGAGTGGTCGTGGCGGGGAGTCCGAGCGGCTATTCCTGGGCTGTGGAGATTTTGAGGAGGCAGCGGGAGGCAGCGTGGAGCGGCCCGACGCCCCCGGCTGGTGAGCAGGACTGTTCGAGGACACAGCAGATCCCGGCTGCAGTGGCGCGGCCTCAGCCGGAGAGGCAGACGAAGCCGCGGCCGGTTGTGGCCGTTCCTTCGTCTGCGTGTGCGGTGACGCCGACTCTTCCGCGGACTGTTGCGGCCGCGGGACAGCCGGACTCCGCAGCGGGGCCGAGAGGGAAGCGCGCAGCGGCGGTGATGGCGGCATGACCGGAGCCGAAGCCGGGGGCTCACTGGACCGTCTTCGGACTGCCTCCTCCAGGATCCTCCGTCTGGCCGATGATTTCGCCGGCTGCTGTGGCTGATTCGGGACCTTCCTCGGGAGAGGAGGGAACTCCGTAGCGTCCAGAAACAGGGCGGATGGTGCAGGTGAGTCCGGTGTGAGGATGTTGTAGCGGTTGGATAGGCTCAGGGAAGGGGCATGGGGAGCGGCAGAGGGGTGTTTGGGATTGTTGTGGGGTACCTGAAGGCAGGGAGTGGAGCAGGAGGGCGAGGGGCATGTGGCGGGGTCCCATAAAAGAGTGTCCAGGAGTGAATTATTGAGGGAGGCGATGCGTTTGTGCTGACCCGTAGCGACGTCCATAAGTTGGTGAATTATTGAGTCCTTCTTCTTAATTTCATGCGAAAGTTGCCGGACCTGCTCCTCCAGGTGTAAAATGGTTCTGCCCGTTTCATTAGTGGACCCCTCTGTGAGCTCAGAGCTTGGAGTAGTGTCCAGTTTCTCCTCGGGAGGCATGCTAGCGCTAGCCATGGGTGCGCAGTGCACCCGGCTCTTGGTCAAAACAGTAGTAGCCGGGTCTGATGTTAAAAACAGTAGGTCTGGCCAAAAAGTTAAGTTAAAAACAACTGTGCTCTTAAAACAGTTTTCTTAAAAGTGCTCGTAAAACTTGCTAAAATCCCGTAAAACTCAGAGCCAGACCAGAGCTAAGCACTCACGTGGTGGTGGAAGAGCAGCCTGCGCTCTCAGAAGGCCAGCTTTGGTTTGGTTCAGTTCAAACAGGAAGGCTCGTCATCCCCCTCATCAGAGAGAAATACAACAAACCTAGCCTGTATCTATTGTATCGTATTACTGTAGAGTACATCTTTCTGGCTTATTATGGCCATAGCATGATAAGATAAGATAGATAAGATAAGACTTTATTGATCTCACAGAGGAGAAATTCACTTGTGACAGAAGCTCACAGTCAGGGGACAGTATAGTGCAAAAAGTTGTGAAAAATTGTGCAAACACTCAGAACAATAAGTAAATAAAAAATAAAATCACAATAAATATTAACATATTTACAACATCAGGTAGCTCTTATGTACAGGGAGTGAAAGAAATGTAAATATATAATAAAACATATCTCTTATATAATATATATATATGTAAAAGAATACAAATATACAAATATATAAATATATAATCTGAGGACAGTGGAGGCGGTTACTGATGAGGTGACATGGTTACAGGTTATTGCACGGGCTATTGCACAGGTTATTGCACAGGTTATTGCATGTGTTATACAGTGGAGTTGTACAGTCTGACAGCAGTGGGGATGAAGGACCTGCGGTAGCGTTCCTTCTTACACTGAGGGTGCCTCAGTCGGCCGCTGAAGGTGCTGCTCAGTTCCTCTACAGTCCGGTGCAGAGGGTGAGAGGTGTCGGCCATGATGGATGTGAGTTTGGCCAGCACCCTCCTCTCACCCACCTCCTCCACAGACTCCAGAGGACAGCCCAGGACAGAGCTGGCCCTCCTGACTAGTTTGTTCAGTCTTTTCCTGTCCCGCTCTGTGCTGCTCGGGGCCCAGCAGACAACAGCGTAGAGGAGAGCAGAGGCCACCACAGAGTCATAAAAAGTCTTGAGCAGGGGCCTGCACACTCCAAAAGAACTCAGTCTCCTCAGAAGGTGGAGGCGACTTTGGCTCTTCTTGTACAGGGCGTCAGTGTTGTGGGACCAGTTCAGTTTATTGTTGAGGTGAACACCCAGGTACTTAAAACTGTCCACTGTCTCTATGTCCTGTCCCTGGATGTTCACCGGTGAGGGAAGTAGTGTCCTTCTCCCGAAGTCGATCACCATCTCCTTGGTCTTACTGGTGTTAAGGCACAGGTGGTTGTGCTCACACCAGTCCACAAAGTCCCTGATGACCGATCGGTACTCCAGCTCATTCCCCTCAGACACACAGCCCACAAGGGCCGAGTCGTCAGAGAACTTCTGGAGATGGCAGGTGTCCGTGTTGTAGGTGAAGTCCGAGGTGTAGATAGAGAAGAGGAAGGGTGAAAGGACAGTTCCCTGTGGGGCCCCAGTGCTGCAGACAACCACCTCTGACTCACAGCCGCGCAGCCTCACATACTGCGGCCGGTCAGTGAGGTAGTCGATGGTCCAGGCGGCGAGATGTCCGTTCACTCCGGCGTCCTCCAGCTTCCCCCGCAGCAGTGCCGGCCTGATGGTGTTGAAGGCGCTGGAGAAGTCAAAGAACATGACTCTCACAGCGCTCCCGGCAGTCTCCAGGTGGGTGAGCGCCCGCTGCAGCAGGTAGATGACGGCGTCCTCTACTCCGATGTTGGGCTTGTAGGCAAACTGCAGCGGGTCCAGAGTGGAGCTCACCACGGAGCGGAGGTAGCTGAGGATCAGCCTCTCCATGGTCTTCATGAGGTGAGAGGTCAAGGCGACTGGTCTGAAGTGGGCCGGTTCCCTGGCATGTGTTGTTTTTGGAACTGGTACCACACAGGAGGTCTTCCACAGGACAGGGACCTTCTCCAGGCTGAGGCTCAGGTTGTAGATGTAGCAGAGAACCTCACAGAGCTGGTCCGCGCAGGTCCTCAGCAGCCTGGGGCAGATGCCATCTGGTCCTGCAGATTTTCTCTGTTTCAGCCGCCTCAGCTCTCTCCTCACCTGATCCGGTGTGATGTAGACGGAGGAGTAAGGGGGGGACTGGGGTGGACTGCCGGGGGTGGGGGGCAGAGAGGGGCTGGTGCTGGGAACAGTCGGTGTGAAGTGAGCTGGAGACGTGGGTGGTAGGGGGCGGGGGGTGGGTGCAGTCGGTCCGGGAAGGGGGGATGTGTCCAGTGGCCTGGGGGTGTGTGAAGAGGGGGGATCCGAGAAAGAGGCAGAGGGGATGGGGGGACAATCAAAACGGTTGAAATAAACGTTTAGTTCATCCGCCCAGCGCTGATCTCCATCAGATGTCCCTCTGGTGTTCTGACCAAATCCTGAGATGTTCTTCAGACCTCTCCACACATCCCGCACGTTGTTCTGGGCCAGCTGCTCCTCCATTTTCTTCCCGTAATCCTTCTTGGCCCGACGAATCCTCCACTGAAGCTCCCGCTGGACCCTCTTCTGCTCCTCTCTGTCCCCTGAGATGAAAGCCCTCTTCTTCTGGTTCAGGAGGTCTTTGAGCTCAGGGGTGACCCAGGGGTGGTTGTTGGAGAAGCACCGCACCCTCCGGGTTGGCACAGTGCTCTCCACGCAGAAGTTGATGTAGTCCGTGATGCAGTGGGTCAGGCCATTGATGTCATCTCCATAAGAGCTGCTGAACATGTTCCAGTCTGTGGTCTGGAAACAGTCCCTCAAACTCTCATTGGCCTCTTCAGTCCACAGCTTCACAGACAGCTTCCGCGCAGGTCCTCTTCGCACCTTTGGTGTGTATTGCGGGAGCAGTTTGACGAGGTTGTGGTCTGAGCGTCCAAGCGGGGGGAGGGGGACGGAGGTGTAAGCGTCTTTGATGTTCGCATACAGGAGGTCCAGAGTCCTATTGTCTCTCGTGGGGCACGTGACGTACTGTGAATGCAAGTGTTTCAACTGTATCACTTAGTCATGTTCTTCAGATACATATTTTTTTTACAGTTACCTTATAATCATGGAATGTAAACAATATATCCCATAAAAGCATATCAAAATATCAAAAGGTCACATTTTGCATTTGCATGTATTTAACTGAACAAGGTGAATAACTTTATAGTGTACCTTATACAATTAACTTCACTATTTTGTCTGTTTAAAAAAATCCTATTCATAATATAGATCCTGGCTCCAAATTTGCTCTTGTAACTGCTAAAAATGCAAGCTTCATTTGAGTGGAGCCCAATACTGTGGGTGACGTCACACTCACTTCTTAAAAGAGTGTATGCAGTTGACGTCACAGGTTTCCCCTGATCCTCTTCCGGCGGTCCAGATCTCTGTAGGCCGCCATAGTAAACGCACTGTTCAATTCTAAATTACGCGTCATAAAGTCACAAAATGCCCGAGAAATGTTGTGCCTATCAGTGTTCTCAGACAAGGGACAAAGATAAAAACATTCAGCTGTACAGGATTCCTGCTGAGTCTGATCCTGACCGCAGAAGTAGGTGGATTGCTGCGATTAGACGAGCCCATCATAAAACTGCTGACAAGCCCTGGGAACCAACCAAACACTCCAGGCTTTGTAGCAGACACTTCATATCAGGTGTGGTTTGATTTTATCTTTACAATTTTACTAGTAGGTCAATCACATTGAGTGGTTTCACATTTGTAAGCAAGAAGACTTAATTACTATTAATACATAGCAAAAGGAGAAATTTAATTTGTCAACTGGACAGAGTTTATTTGGTTGAATACGTTTCGCAGCTCATCCAAGCTGCTTCTTCAGTTCTGAAGAAGCAGCTAAGCAGCAAATAAACTCTGTCCAGTTGACAAATTAAATTTCTCCTTTTGCTATGGATTCTACCTGGACGACTGAGGGATTCTACATACTATTAATACAGTGTAACTATCAGATGTTGCAGTGTTTTTGTATGTTTTTGCACATAGCTATCACTTTATTGGTCTTTATTCACAAAGTTTTAACATATCATTACCTCCGCCAAGGAGATTATGTTTTCGCCTGCGTCTGTCTGTTTGTTTATTAGTTAGCAAGATAACTCAAAAAGTTATGGACGGATCTTGATGAAAGTTTCAGGAAATGTTCCTAATGGTAAATCCAACAGATGATAAAATTTTGGTGATGATCCAGAAGAAATCCTGGATTCTGGATCACTTTGAAAATTTCGTTAGCTTTGCGTTAAATGGGGCTTGGCGGAGGTCTGCGCTCTCTGAGTGCTTTTCTAGTGTATGTTTGTATTATTATATATTTATTTATTATTCATTTAATGGTTAATAATTAGCCATATGAAAACTATAAATTTATACTCCCCGGTGAAGTGTGATGGGAAATTTATTAGATAGTTGTAAATATCTGGCCACTGAAGGTCTGGGACAGAATCTACCGCTGTTAGGGCTGCAAAAAGGACCTGGGGCACACTGTAGGGGTCCGATATGTTCAGATTAGCAAGCTTGTCCTCATATCTTTTCTTCTGATTACTATCTAGGTGATTAGTGAAGTCAGTATGAGTAAAAGACGGCTTTTTGTTGTCACTAGAGCACTGGCGGTCAGTCATGATTAGACCGTCAATATGGCGGATTGACAACTTCCTATCACGTGACTGCATACACTCTATACAGTCTATGTATACGGCAGCTAGATGCCACAGAAGGTAGCCTCGATCAAAAACAACAGGTAGATGAAACAACAGGTAGATGATCAAGGATAATTTTCCATACATAAGAAAAAAAAATACATCTTTGAAATATATCACGTATACAAAATGTTTTTAAACTAAAGTCTCTTTGCTCAAAAGGGAGTGGGATGAAGTAATATTTATTTATTCCCACCCCCATATTAGGCATGTAATAAATACATTTCTAGTATGTGTTGATTCTGTATCTTGCAAAATGAAAAAAAAAAAAAAAAAAAAAAAAAAAAAAAAACAGGTGCAGAGCCTGTTTAGACCTTTAATAATGTTACATGGATTCACAGCACAAGGGTGACATACAGGCAAAAAACATCAGAAAGTTTACAAGCGTCTGACAGTTTCTAAGAGTCTGAGGGTCTGAGAGTCTAACCAAAGCTTTTGTATTGTTCATTTATGTCATTTTATATATATAATATTTGATATTATATATGTATATATACATTTATATATATTTATATCATGTTATCTTTAGCTGATAGTTTTACCCTGGGAATCTTCCAGAGCTTCTGCAGTTTGTATCATAGTATTCATTATTCAAGGTTACTGAGCAGAACATTTTGCTCTATAGCAAGCATTAAGTATGAAATGAATATAATGAGATTATAATGTACAGTATGCACAGGAACCATATGTGAACAATAAAGTCTCAATAATAATATTCAGAAAGATTCAAATATCCAGGATAAAGCAGTACAGCACTGACTGATAATAATAATTATATAGAGTGTAAAGCACCTTTATAGCTCTATATAATTATAGCTATTGTGAAAATATGTTTTTATGCATTTTCTGAAATTTGTGAATGCTTGTTCATTGCTTGTGCTGCTCCCCAAGACTGTTACACAGAGACACAGAAACTTTGGGCCGGGGTGGGCCGGTCCAAAGGAAAAAATGCCAGGGCCGAATTTTGTTCCCAGTCCGACCCTCTCTACATCTGAATAGTTTCTGTATATAGCCAGGCAGTGCATTATTGCACTATATATGAGTTGGGCTGAGGAATATTGGAGAAGCTCATTCAGTTTCAGTAAATTAGAATGCAAGAATATTAATTAATTAATCATTTCATTTATATAACACCTTTCACGACACCCAATGCGCTTTACAGATCATTGTTCATTCACTCCACACTCAGTGGTGGTAAGATACTATTGTAGCCACAGCTGCCCTGGGGCAGACTGATGGAAGGGGAGTCTGCCAATCTGCGCCATCGGCCCCTCCGACTACCACAACATTCACGCACACTGCACTTTCTTACCAGGCAATGTAGGTGTCTTACCTAAGGACACAATGACAGTTTTTGCCACTGGCTCCCCACTGTGGCACCTGATATTCCCAGTGTCTCCCATCCAAGTACAACCCAAGGCCTGGCCCTGCTGAGCTTCTGAGATCTGACCAGATCAGGCTTTGACAAGCTGGTATGACCACAAATAGAGAGCAGGTGGGTCAGATCCCATCATAACCTCGCCTAAAGCATGTTCTTTAGCTCTGATTAACAAATGAGGGCACAGGACCTTTGTATTTGCATGTGTTACCTGCACCAAGAAGACAATTTTAATCCTTATGCAGTTAACGGCAAATGAAAACAGCGAGAGAGAAGAAAAAGGCGCATGCATGTATCCTGTGCGCACAGAGCAGACGCGTTATGAATACAGTTTTATAGCTACGCAGATCACCAATTACACACGCCTACGCAGTTCTAAAATTAAGCTCCTCACCTTGACAGAGACATCCAGAGCATGTACACACTGCGTCAGTTAGGCTCCTTGCTCCATGATCCATCTACTTAATTCCCAAACTCCACTAAAAGCTTCTATGTGCACTATATCCTGCGAATGCAAAGGTCATTTGAAACAGATCCTAAATAGTGCATGTGACTGTAAATAGTAAAACAAAATGTGATTTTAATGCATTACGCAAACAAAAGCGTGTGTTCACAAGGCGTGCACCCGCGTTATCACTAGTGTTGTTGTTGCATCATCACAAACAAACCCGGAGTTGTTTTTTTTTTCATTCCAAATGTTTCAGTCACCCTTTATTATTAATATGCCTACATATCCAAAGCTTCAGGCTAAATATGCGTGTGTGTTAAACATGTGTGAATAAAACAAAACACAACTCAGGGTATGTTTTGATGAGGAAACAACATTATAACAGATCAGAAAATAGTATAATATGGGCACTTTAAAACATCACAAGCTTCCATGCTTGAATCTAACTAGAATTCTAAGGTTTAAATTGAATTGAACTGAATTGAACTGGTAAAATCTTCAATTGCTCTGGACTAAATGTCTCAAAGTAGGGAAACAAAACCTCATCAAAAGTGTGCGTGAATGTGTGCAAACATTTTTTCGTGTTGACATCAAAAAACATCAGTGTTCCTCTGTTGAAGTCCAGGCCAACCCTTACGCGTTGCAGGTTTTTCTTCACCGTGAGAGACCTGACCGGATCTGGTGGAGAATATGCAAAGTATTTACCGTGATACAGAAATATCTTCCAAACACCTCTCATTATCTGTCCTTTCCTCTCCACATTACCACTGACTACACCCACAGTCCAGCCATCCCCCGATACTTCCACGTCCCAGCCGTGAGTACCTGAACTCATCCCTTCAGACCCCAGAACCCAGCGGTACATCTCAAATCTCTCTGGGTTCTCCGGGAGCTTCTGTCCCTGTCCGAAACTCAAGCTGGTCAGATCTTTGGACAGAGTAAGTTCTGGATGAGCGGTGTTCGGATCTAAAACAATGGGATAGAACTGAATTGTGCTCTTCATATTGGTCCAGATGTTGAAGGCCAGGTTGCCCAGATGTTTGGCTTGGTCTACTAAAGCTCCAGGCTCCTTCAACTGTGGTTCCTCCTGTAGGGGAGAGTGTTGCAACTTTTCTTCCACATCCTTGTACTGAAGCAGGAAGAAGACATCTGTGGCTTTGAGCTGCTCCTCTGTTTCTGCAATGATCTTTGACAAACTTTTGATCTCTTCGGTCATTGCCGCTATTTTGTCTTGGAACTTTTTCCTCTTTGTCTCCCCTTCTTCCCTCACAGCTCGGATTCGGACCTCCTCTTCCTCTTCGAGAAACACCTGGAACATTTGAAACTGTTTATGGATTTGTCTTTCAGTGTTTTGAACCTGATTATGTATGTAGTTCTCAGTAGACGAAAGCTTATCTTTGGTCTCAATCAAATCTTGTAGTTTTTTCTTAAGTATCTGCAGATTTTCATCAAGCTGATTCCTGAAAATGGGTGCTGCTTCAGTGATTGGTCGGAATTTATGTCCAGTGTGTTTTTCTGAGTCCCGGCACACGAGACACACAGGCTGTTGGTGATCCGTGCAGAAAAGTTTGAATTCCTCGGCGTGAAGTTTGCACATAGAGCTGAGTGGTTGCTGGTGTGCCTCTTGTATGGGTGGGTCTTCAGAAATGCTTTTCATGCAAAGTGGACACTCTTTGGTTTCCTTTGTTTTCCACCAGTCCTCCAGGCAGACTGCACAGAAGCTGTGGCTGCAACTCAGTACGATAGGGTCTGTGTAGATGTCCTGGCAGATCGGACAGCACTGCTCCTCCTCTGATTGGGAAGCCATTCTGTGTGACAGCAAAACACAGTACTGTCAGGGAAGCAGAAGTCAAATAAGAAGGTAAAATACAATGTGAAACTGAATAAATGTAAGGTAGAGCTGTTTAATGTCATACTGTGGAACATTCCAGGCAGAGCAATGACATATCCATAAAAACAACCAGGGGACAGACTTCCAACCAAGAAGTTACATAGTGCATCTTTAAAATGTTGGAAATACTTTAATTGGCGGACTTATTTAATGAAGAAAAAAAAAAAAAAAAAAAAGGTTTATTAAGAATAATTCAGTTCTAGTAACTACTCAAAAAGGCGTATGCCTTCTGTATAATTGGGATGCATTTTGAACTAATCTTACCACCACTGAGTTTGGAATGGATGAATAATGCAATGTAAAGCACATTTGAATGTCCACTTGCTATATATCGAGTGTATTATTAGAGTAGTAGCAGGGCTTCCAAAAACATACAACCCAGCTATATTTGAAATAAAGATAGAAACTTACTTTGATCCAGGTTGGAGCGGCACTGTCCACAGCTGTCCAGGACTCAAGGTGTATTACATTAAAACACTGATAATAACAACTAAAGTCCAACTGTTTATTGCCAGCCAGATGATTTCTCCTTATCTAAAGTAGTATACAACCCTTTTACTTCCTTGTTCATTTCCTTGTTTGTCTCATACCCTCCTTGCCTACTGTCCTACTTAAAATCACAGAAATGGCAGCTCTTAAAATGCGTGTTTTTTTTGTTTTTGTTTTTTTTATTATTACTTGGTTTGGTGGCATAGTACCTGTGGTAAATATTCAACATATTTGTACATCAGTAAAGTGACAGTTTGTGTAAAAAAATGTAAACAAGGCTAAAACACTGTGTCTCACAAACGCACAATGTCAAAAAACAGTATAATCACTCCATTAATATCAACTCCTTAGGAGAGATGCCTAATACAATTCTACATTTCTTTTAAAATAACATGCCATAGGGTTAGGGGTGGTTGTGGTAGGGTGGGGGTTATCAATGGCTTTATTTTTTTAATCTATTAAGAACATAGTAAGTTGGAGCTCAACAGTCCCAAACATTTCAAAGTCCACTCTGGTTCCAGAAGTAAAGTCCCCATTCATTTTTCTCTCAGACTTTTCAAAATATTCAAATACTAAGAGTTCAAAGGCATTATTGAGGCTACATAATATCCATAATACTGTTGTTTTAAGTACAAAAAGCATTTTTTAAAATGCCAAACGTTTCAGTAACTTTGCAATTTAGACTTTAAACAGACTTTAAATAAAATCATAGGTCTTGTGGGCATTAGCTGATTCAGGGGGCGCCTGACCCCACAGTATAAAAGCTCAAGACAGACTCTGGTCTCTGGTTCTTCCACAGTCGGTCTGGATGGTTTGGATACTCTCGGTGTCTTGCAGAAGCACGTAGAAAATAATTGTTTCCATAACGTGAGTAATATTTGACTGGTCCTGACCCAAGTTTCCCATAGTGCCATGGGTCCTGGGAGCACGTCAAAGCACAATGCCTGGTGTTCACTGTAGATCGGGCTGCTCATAGTCTCAATGGTCTGATGTAGTGGCATCTCTAAGTCGTGTGAGGTTGATCTTGAGTAATGGTACGTCATGTGTTCTACAGTCAGATGTCACGTCAGTGTGAATGTGTGAGTGTAACTGTATATTTAATTGTAGGAAAGTGCCCTGCCCAGCGTGAGCCTGGTCAGACCAGCTGTGAAACTGCTGCTCCAGTGTCTGAAAAAGTTGAGATAGCCGTAACACATTTATTATATGTAAAAAAATATATGTGCTCCTATAAATACTGCCCTATACTATGCTGCAACATTCTATCCCACCTGACATGTTTTCCACTCAGACCAAAATAAGTGGAGTCATTACAAATGCATTTATCAAGACTCATAGTCCTGGGTTAAATTAAAATCACTTTACATTTCTGAACTGTTACACTTTTACATAACCATCTCTGGTCATGTCAATCATTTATCTTTATGAACAAAGTTGAGACAACAAGGGCTCTTATCAGCACTTCACCTGTGGTCCATTCTGATGTTGTCACATGTCTAGTTTGAACCAGTGACACTATCTTGTTTGGAAAAAGTGGTCAGGGAAATTAAGCTCTCTGGTTCACCTAATGACCCTAATTCCTCCTTGCCTGTTTAAAGAGGTTTTTTCCATCATAGCACACTTTGTACTGTGTTATATTAACTGCAGTCTGGCACATGGAGTGGTACTTGCTAGCCTTAAACATGCTGTTGTCCAGCTGTTCTAAACTCCCATTTTTGTCAAAAAATTTGGAAAAAATGGTTTCTAATCAGATGAAGGCATTTTTAGAACAGCATGAGATCCCTGAGGTTTTTCAGTCCAGTTTTAAAAATTTTCACAGTACTGAGTCAGCATTGATAAGGGTTTTTAATGATATTCTCATGTCTACTGACTCTGGTCACACCATTGTTTTGGTGTTGTTGGATTTGACTGTAGCGTTGGACACAGAGGACCACGAGATCCTCCTGTGTCTCCTGCAAAAATTGGGTTGGCATCCAAGGAAATGCTCTGGAGTGGTTCCAATCCTACTTAGTAGATAGAAGTTTTTGTGTTCCTTATGCCCCAAGGATCCATCCTTGGGCCACTCCTTTTTTCACTGTACCTACTTCCCCTTGAATCTGTTCTCCAAATGCATGGGGTTTCATTCCATCTGTATGCTGATGACAGCCAAATTTATGTGCCCCTTAAGCGTCAGAATGCATATTGTGCCATTCATCTGTTGGATTGTATTGATGATGTTAAAACTTGGATGTCTGTTAATTTTTTGCATTTTAATTATCTAAAAATGGAAGTTCTTTTAGTGCTGTGGTAAAGACAAGCGTTTTCCATTTCAGACAATTGGCAAAGATAAAGCCATCACTTTCAAAGCACCATTTGAGATTTTGATCCACGTTTTTGTCACGACAAGACTGGATTACTGCAATGCCCTCTATGTTGGCATAAGCCAGTCCTCACTAGCACGCTTTGTCCAAAACGCAGCTACTTGTCTATTAACTGGTTCACGGAAATCACGTGTCCCCAGTCCTATCTCCATTTCACTGGCTCCCTGTTTGTTTCAGAGTGGATTTTAAAATACTTTTATTTGTCTTTAAATGCTTAAATGGGCTGAAATGCCCATTTAGGCTGACCTGCTGGTGCCATACTCTCAAATGCGCTCCCTCATATCTGCTGACCAGACCCTGCTTGTGGTTTCTCAGTCCAGAAGGAAGCTTAAAGGAGACATTTTTTGTTGTTGGGTCTAAATTATGGAATGAATTGCCTGTTCACATAAGACAAGCTGACTCTTTTCTAGTTTTGAGGTCACAGAACAGGCCCGCAACACGCTCAAAAATGCAGTTGCTCAAATTCTTTTAAAATATACAAAAACGCAGCAGAGAAAATTTAAAAGTAAAAAGGCCCTTCCTTGGTTTAATGACAATTTATGGCTTCTAATGAAGGAAAGGGATGCCACTCTTAAAAGGTATCTCAAATCTAGGTTGGGATCAGACCGAATGATGAGCCTCAGAAATAAAGTAACAGGTCAATTAAGAAAAGCAAGAGCAGACTTCTTCTTAGAAATTATTAAACAAGCTAAAGGAAATGGTAAAATTATATGGAGATGTATCAACAAATTATCTGGGAGAGAGCGGACCAGTAACAAACCCATTGAACTTAATAAAACCTCTAACAACAATACACTCCCACCGGCGGGACAAGCCACTGAAAAGGACAGCTTAATTGTGGCGAACATGTTCAACAACTATTTCATTGCTTCCATCCAAGAACTATGTCCTCCCTTAGATCCAGAGCTGCCTCCTGTACTTCAGGATGGATTTGTGGTCCAGGGCAACATGGAAGGACCTCCATCCTCTTTGGAGGGTGCAATGGACCTGATGTGTGTGAGTGAAGATAGGGTCATTAAAACTATCTCTGCACTATCAAATTCAAAAGCAAAGGACTCATGGGGTCTTGATCTGCTCTTTTTAAAGAAACACAAAATCGTCTTTGCAGCATCAATTATGCACATAATCAATCAGTCTTTTAATGAATGTCTATTTCCAGAAGTTTTTAAAACAGCAATAGTAACACCTATTTTTAAGTCAGGAAACAGAGGGGTTGTCACAAATTATAGATCCATCAGTATTCTCCCAGCCGCTTCCAATGTGATCGAAAAAATTGTAGCTGAACAGATGATAGAGCATCTAGATGAAAGAAATATGATACATCCCATGCAGTTTGGCTTTAGATCTAAACATTCCACCGATACTGCATGTTGTTATTTTATCGAAGTGCTCAAATCTAACTTGGACAAGGGAGGGGTGGTTGGGGCCGTTTTTCTGGATTTGCGTAAGGCCTTCGACACCGTTAATCACTCAATCTGGGAGCCAAGATGGCGCCGCCGGGTGCGGCAGGGGTTGTCGCTGCTCTGTTCGTATACGCACTACTGTCAGGCAGTACAAGAAAATATGACAATGATCAAACCTACCTGCCTAAGGATATCTGTTATTACAATGCCATCTGCAAAATATCAAATATGCGCAAGAACGAAGCGGCCAGATACTTTGGTTTTGGGAGGCATGTGCTGGCAGTCACATTTATCTACCCACATCTCTACAGTCACGTATCAAAACAAACTAAGACTATATTTAAACAACAACAAACTTTTGCATTTATTGTGGCCATCTCGCTATTACTATCTGGAGACATCCACCAGTGTCCTGGCCCAGATAACATCCCGGTATTGGAGGGCAACAACATCAACACCACAATCAGCAGGAGCACCGCAGCTGTCCAGCAGGTATGCTCACTACGCACATTGTATTGCACCTTTGAGCAGCAAACTCACCTGTGTCATTCCATCTCACTCCCTCCTGCGAGTGCTGCGGCTACTCCGACGCCCAGCCCAGACCGGTCGGAATGCGGGACCGTAACACCTGGATGGAGTGGCATGGCTACCTTGGGCACTGAGACCGTGGAGCCACCTGAGAGCGCGGCGCCACCTCGGCACCTCACGCTGCGCGCTGCTTCATGGCGGGAACCCTGGGAGCTCCAGGAGCTCCAGGAACTGAGCAATATTGGAGTCTCCGATTCGAAATCCCATCAACACACAAAGAAAAGCCGTGGTCCTTCTGCGAGCGACACACGCCCCCTGAGAACATCCACTGCAACTAGACTTCGGTGGCATCGGTGGCATCGGTGGCATCGGCGATCATCCCCCAAGACTGGGACCTGGGTCTGACATGCAGCCAGTCGATACCAGCACCAATGTCAAAACCAGTAATGAACAGATAAGTAATGAGACTAGGCCCAGAGCTATAATCACAAACAATGCTGTTGCTTTTAAACAATATGCCACTAAGATGTTTCAAACTGTAAATCATGCAAAAAATACTGTGGGAGCAAAATCAAAATCCAGCAGTTATTGTCAGACTCTAACTTGGATTACCTCTGTCTCTCTGAAACTTGGTTAACACCAACAACACCTTTAGCTCTGATTAACGTGCCAGGTTACAAAATATACAGGAAAGACCGACAAAGTGGGAGAGGAGGTGGTGTCATGATATATGTGAGAGAAAACATAAAGTCTGAAGAATTACCCCTCCCTAAAGACAATCTCGAGTGCACTGGAATAAAAATAACTTTATCCCCAGAAATGTATTTTAATGTCATTGTAGTATATCACCCCCCCACAGCCAAAGACATTTTTCTAAGTTCACTTTCAGATATTCTTAAACAGTACAGTCACAAAGAAATGATAGTAATGGGTGACTTTAACCTAGATTGGTTGAACAAGGTTCGCAGAAAGAAACTCAAAGACATTACAAATAGTCTTCACTTGACACAAATGATAAACACCCCTACCAGAATAACACAGTCTTCTCAATCTCTGCTAGATTTGATTTTCACTAATAAACCTGATCGCATAACAAAAACATACAATTTACTAACAGGCTTATCGGACCATAACATGACACTGATTACTCGGAAGCTCTCAAAATGTAGGTATAAAGATAAACAAAGTACTAGATGCGTGCCTTATATACCTAAAAAAGATAGACAGTTACTAGAAAACAAACTTAAAAATGTGCCATGGAACAATATAATACATTGGGTTAACACCAATCAGACTTGCGATGAATTAATGACAAAAATTAAAGAAATTATCACCAAATTCACAAAAATACAGACTCGAAAATTAGGTACAAAAATGAAAATACCTTGGATTAATGAAACAATCAGGAATTTAATGAAAAACAGGGACTCCGCCTTAAAACGAGCATATAAAACCCGACTAAATACAGACCGTATGATATTTAAAAGCCTACGAAATAAAGTTACAGCACTTCTTAGAAAGGCTAAAGCTGACTTTCATCTAGAAATAATAAAAGCTGCAAACGGAAACATCGGACAGTTATGGAAAAGTATCGACAAACTTACAGGTAAAGGGCAGATAAGAAATGAAAAAATAACATTAAATGTAAACAGCATCATTATTACCAATAGCTCTGAAATTAGCAACCATTTTTATCAAAGTTTCATTCAGTCCGTACAAATTCTAAATAAAAATTTCAGTCCGACACATTGTAGTGAAATTATAACACATAATGAAAATGGACTACATTTGGAATTAACAAATGAAACAAAAGTGAACAAAATCCTCTCCTCACTATCCAGCTCACGAACAACGGATACATATGGTATCGACACCCTATTTTTAAAAACCTATAAAGACATACTAACTGCACCTATAACAAAACTCATAAATCAATCTATTGCTGAAAACTCATTCCCCAGCACACTGAAAACATCTACTATCATTTCAATTCATAAAGCAGGAAATAAACAGGACATTAACAACTACAGACCAATCAGCATTCTCCCTGTATTATCAAAAGCAATTGAAAAAGTGGTCACTGAGCAACTCACACAACATCTGGAGGATGAAGGATTATTACATCCTATGCAGTTTGGATTTCGGGCTAAACACTCAACAGAAAATGCATGCTGCCTTCTCACAGAAACAATAAAACATAGTCTAGACAATGGCGGAGTCGTAGGTGCAATATTTTTAGATCTCCGCAAGGCATTTGACACAGTTAATCATCCCATATTACTCACCAAATTATCACATTTTAAACTGTCTACAAATATTCTACTTTGGATAAAATCATACCTGTCTGGAAGAACTCAATGCGTTCGCATTGAAAATACCACATCCGAGATTGCAGCCACTAACATCGGCCTGCCACAAGGTTCAAACATCGGTCCACTTCTCTTTTCCATGTATATAAACGACCTGCCATCTGTATGTGAGGATGTAAACATCCAAATGTACGCAGATGACACGGTCGTTTATACCTGGGGAAAAAATGCAGAACAAGTGTCCAAGAAGTTGACACTGACAATGGAAAAGGTTTCCAAATGGCTAAATGACTCATGTCTCACACTAAATATCAAGAAAACCGCCACCATGTACTTTGTAAATAACAATAAGAAATCATCTTTCCCAAACATTACTGTGAAAGGAGAAAAAATACAAAATGTAAAAGAGTATCGCTACCTGGGCATCATCTTAGATCCACATCTCACTTTCAAAAAACATATAAAACAAATGTGCCATAGCATAAAACACAATATCAAAACATCTAAATGCATAAGAAACTCCTTAACACTAGAGGCAGCCCAAATCTATTTTAACAGCATGATCATGTCCCGGTTTCATTACTGTATAACCTGCTGGTCCCAGGCCAATAAAACCACACTGAGGCCTTTGGAATCATTGCACAAACAATCACTAAAAATTCTAGACAGGAAGCCACGACAACATCATCATTGTACAATCCTCCAAAAATACAGACTGTTAAACTTTAACAATATACAGAAATTTGCCTCAATTAGAATGACCCACAAAATACTAAATAATTCTGCACCAGCTCCTCTTAAGAACTTTATCAAGTACACTTCTACAGTAACAACACGATCCACACGAGCTTCCACCAGCGGACAATGCAGTATACCAAAACTCAACAACATTTGCACAATCTGCCTTTTCCTACAGAACTATTAAAGACTGGAACGATATGCCAACTAATCTGAAAAATCTAACTGATTATTTCACCTTTTCCACAGAACTGAAAAAGTGGCTGTGGAATAATCAAAACTGCCAGCACACACCACGTTAATAGAACTATGAGATGAAATATAAGGATTATGTATTTATGTGCTATTGTGAATGATATGTGTGTGTAAATAGTATATGGATGATGTGTGTGATTGTGTGTTTGGGTTAATGTTAGTGGGTGTATATTATGTTTTACTGTGTTAATGAGATGTGCGATAAAATGCTAAGTGTGTGACGCTGTGTGTGTGTGTTAGGCTAGTAAGAGAGTAAATCTTTGATTGTTTTTATTAATATAGACTGTTGTTATTTTATCCATGTAACCAGGGACTGCAGATGGAAATTAGCTTTTTAGCTATACTCTGGTGCAGAACATCTCTGTCTTTGTACTTAATGTCCCTTCAAATAAAGACTAATAATAATAATAATCCTACTCAGAAAATTGCTAAATTTTAATCTTTCTGCCAACACCATCACTTGGTTCCAATCATATCTTGTGAACCGCTACCAATGTGTACGGATAAATGACAAAAAACCTTGCCATTCAGATTATGTACAACAGGTGTTCCCCAAGGATCCATTCTGGGGCCGTTGCTGTTCAGTTTGTACATCAATGACCTACCGTCTATTTGCAAGGATGTGGAGGTCTTGATGTACGCTGATGACACGGTTTTCTTTACACATGGTTCAGATGCAAACTCTGTGGCAGCCAAACTTTCTGAGGTTATGAAAAAGGCAACGGAGTGGTTTCACGGCATGAACCTTTCACTGAATACAGAAAAAACGGTCACAATGTACTTCTCTAACAAACAAAATCACAGTGTTCTTCCAAATATTTATGTGGACAGTTACATGCTCAAAAACGTTGAGGAAGTCAAGTACTTGGGCGTCATCTTGTACCCCAGACTAACCTTTAAGAAGCATGTTAAGAAGGTCTGTAAGGTTTTGAAATATAATGTCACAAACTTCCGTTATATTAGGAACTCTTTATCACTGGAAGCTGCAAAATCTTACTTCAATGCAATGATAATCTCTCACATCCTGTACTGCATGTCGTCCTGGTCTCAAGCCAAAGCAACCCATATCCCAATAAGATCTTTGTACAATCAGGCACTCAAAATTCTTGATAAAAATTCCCGGCGATACCACCATTGCAATATATTAGACAAATACAAAATTTTAAGCTTTGACAATCTGATCAGATACTCTGATATCTGCCTGGTGCATAAAATCCTTCATGACGCTGCCCCACCCCCCTTAAAAACTTTTGTACAGCCACGTGCTCAACTTACTAACAGAGCGCTAAGGTCTGTCTCAAGGGGTGACTGCAATGTTCCCAAAAGAAAGTCTGCTTTTTCCCAATCAGCCTTTTCCTACAAAGCCATCAAAGAATGGAATGGGCTTCCAGACAACTTAAAGAACATGGCAGATTTTCACAGCTTCTCACGGGCCGTCAAAGATTGGCTCTTAGAGCACCAGTCTTGTGCGCACTAACAATACCAGACGGGTATTTGGCCATCAGATGATTCCCTTGTGGGCATCTCATGGCCCCCAGACTATCAGATTATGACTGTTATTACACTGCCGTATTCCACACCAGTTGGATATATAGCTACCGGGTGTTACCCTCGTACATCCGGTAGCTATTGCACTGTTTTTCTGATGCACTGCAAACATGCTGAGGCACTTTACTTACCTCTTGTACTTTAAATAATACTGACCCCTTGCACTTTAAGTAACTGCTGCAATTTTACTTATTATTTTATTGTTGCTGTACTACTTGTTTTATTAGTCTGTGCTAAACACTGAATAATTTGTACTTTTGAATTCTTGCACTGATTTGTATTGTATTGTTTTTACATTGTACGTGTTAATTGTGGTTTTAATTGTTGTGTTAATTGTTGTTTTAGGACTACAGATGGAAAATAGCATTATGCTAAATCTGGTGCAGCCATCTTTTAATGTAACTGCACATTGTCCTTTAAATAAACTAAACTAAACTTTTACTGTTCAATAATTGTTGTATATATATATATATATATATATATATATTATTTTTTTCCCACTGTATTATACATATGTTTTTTATGTCTGTGTACAGCACTTTGGTCAACTTTGTTGTTTTTAATAGTTCTTTATAAATAAACTGGATTTGGGTTTACAGTAACCCTTTATTCTTTCAGAAAATACTGAAAATGCATTGTAAATAAACACAGTAAAAAATGTAGCGCTTCAAAATTACACATTTATAGTACACATTGTAACCAGTGGGTTAAAGACCAGCAGTGGCTCTAGTGCACATTGTTGTTGTGCCCTTAGGCAAGATCCACCTTAGCTAGCTGGAATGTGGTGCTGCTGTGTTTCAGATAGCATCACTCTCATCTCTGGTCTCGTTTGGTTTCAAGTTTGACTCAAGTAACTGCAAAATGAGTTAATAAATATATACAGTATTTTCCAGACTATAAGACGCACCAGCCAAAAAATGCATAATGAAGAACAAAACATATATAAGCCGCACTGGACTATAAGTCACATTTTTAGGGGAAATTTATTTTTTAAAATCAGAGACCAAGAACAGACATTTCATCTTGAAAGGCAAGTTATAGTAAAACCAATAGAAAAGAGAACAACAGGCTGAATATGTGTCTGGTATGTTAATGTAACATATGAACAGTTATTCAGATAACTATAGCATAAACAACATAACAAGTTTACCAAAATCTTGATCTCACTCCAAATCACTAAATCCATTGAATTCTTCATCCTCGGTGTCACTTCTGACCAACCTTTTTTGACCAATCTTTTTTTTTGTTTTCTTCATTGCAGTTAAGAGCATCCTTCGCTTTTCGCCAGGCCCTCACAATCTTGCTCACTCCAAACTTTCTTTCTGCTGCTCGATTACAGTTTTCGGCTGCATATTTCTACTTGCAGCTTGTAATCTGCAGAATATAATTAACAGTTTATTGCCGTGTGATAAAATATGTTCTGATGCTAAATGAACATTAGTGAGTGGGATATGTCTTAATGACCCATATCTGTTAAATGCAGGTGAGTGTGTAAAGAAATGTGAAGAAATGTCTCAAACTTCAGTAGCCGGACATCCACTCATATCTGATCGATACACCTAGCCCCACCCCCGGGAGAGCCTGAAATCTGCTGAAATTCTAAGGCCATGTCTCAGTTCAGGGTCTGCAGCCTCCGGAGACTGGTTTTTCGGCCGCATACATCACGTCCGGTGCGACAAGGCCCGTCTCATTTCATGCAGCCTCTCAAATGCAGCCTGAAAACCGTGAAGGTATGAAGGTAGTCGTTACGGCTTAGTTTATGGATATTGTTGTATTAGCGCTTAGTAGCGTTATCCCTTACACTTGTTTATTAGCTTAGCTGTTGTAATGTTGGATATTCTCCAGTATGTAAGAATATTCTTGTCTTCAGGGAACAAGGAGCAGACCACCCGACTAACTGAGCTGAGGCGGGAGAACGACCACCTGTTCAGTGGGGCTAAATTCTCCGTGAACATGGCTTGGAGGTAAGTATTAAAACAGTGCTATATACTCCTGTTAGATAATATAACATCAGCCATGAAAACTATATCAAATCTGTCATTACTGCCATTTGAAAACCTTTTTAATTTGTACATATGTGAGTAGTTGTGAATTAACGTGGGTTTCCCCATTTATTTCCTATGTTATCCACAGCCTGTACTTCTGTGATTACTAAATGATGGCCGGGAAGCTGGTGATCTGAAAAGTATGCTACACAATGTAGTACTATCATGTGTAGTAATGTAGTAATATCACAATGGAGAACTAAACCTACCTATTTGTCAGTAGACAGTTGTTCACAAATAAGATGACCTTATTAAGTGTTATTATCCATTATATCTCCCTTACAAAAGCACCATGAAAACTGTAATAAAAAAAGACATAATTAACTACATAAATGAAAGGATAGCGTGTGCTGCATGGTTATTGAACAAATGTTTGCAGTGACAGTAGGAGATTTGTAACAGATTTCATATTATATATAATATAATTATAAATGTACTGTATTTATTATTATGTAAATGTGAATGTTTATGTTCTGTTTGACTCAGGACAATACTGGAGAAGTTAGGCCTGCAATAATAAGGGCTGCAAATTAATCATGCTCATATTGAAATCTAAATTGTGACAATATGTGTGGGATTCCTCTATTAATTTGATGTTTCGATTTATCTAAACGGCCTTTGGATCTGAATGTATATACACTGAACCAAATGTTCCTGTAATAGTTTTGTAGTTTTCTTAATGTGTGTGTCATTACAGGTTTTCACTCTGCAGGGTCATGTCTCCACTGTCCATGCAGACTGTAGAAGACCTGTGGGGTCTCTGGTTGCATCAGGCCTCCCTCCTGCACGTGCTGCTGCTGTCCCTAATGTGTTCTAATAGTGATGTTTAGGTTTAACTTCTAATTTCCTGCAGATGTAAAATAGTAAAATGGTAGTTTCTTTGCATCTTAGCAGAGGAGCACCTAAACATCTTAATCACTGAGGAAGTGTCCCATGATAAATGTGGCCTTATATGACCTTAACAAGTGTTTGAGACAAAACTGAAAACATATCATTTGCTCATGAGTTTATTTGAATGTTTTTCAGTCTATACTGACATTTGAATCATGGTGAAATGTGCCACTTATTTGATGTCTCTTTTGATAGTAACTAATTACATGTACTATAAGAATGTACTATTGTACTGCAATTAAGCAGTGGTAATCCACCTGATCATATTTTGCAAATATAATTTGTTCATTTTGGATTGTCACCTGCTTCAGCAAAAAGGGAAGAGAATTTGAGAGTTCACTGACATACAGCTGTTTTTACTCACCTATTATTGCATTGAATGTGTGTAATGGTTGAATGGGTGTAATGGGTTCAATGTTTGACTTTTCACATCAAGATAAAGTATTTCCAGAAGTTCCTTTGAATGTTTAATAAACCATCTTTTCTCAAAGGAGAGATGTCTTTCTTTATAAACTGATTTAAATGCATTCCCTGTATAAATGTAATCCCTGGTCAGTATAAATTTTTTTAATAATAATAATTAATAATGCATATCTCATCACTGGTTTTGAAACTTTGAGGTAATTTTAATCTATTTGGATGAGAATTATTACAATAACTTGGTCTCAAAATCCGATAGTTCAATTACCCACGCGTAATCTGTTATTGATCCGTGTGCGTAATCTGCGTGGTGCGTGTTGTTAGCATTAGCGTTAGCATTAGCGTTAGCAGCGTGTCTCGGTTGCTGAGCGACGGAAACGGCTCTGTGGGCTGGACCTGTCCTATTTCAGCAACGGTCTTGCGGTCCGCGGAGGCTGGTTCGAAGGCTGCAGCCTTCACAGCCTTCGAGGCACCTGGCCTTTCAGGATGCAGACCCTGGAATGAGACACGGCTACAGTGTGAAGTGGTACAGGAGGAATAGGAGTAGCAGATACTGGCACACAAGCCTAGAGCGCCCTCTCATGGCTGTCAGTGTGAAAATAACAAACATGTGAAATTAAATATTTTAATATATAAGTTGCACCTAAGTATAAGTCGCAGGACCATCCAAACCATGAAAAAAATTCAACTTAAAGTCCAAAAAATACGATAAGAGCCATGTCCATGGTTTTGGGGATGGATAAAAAAAAAATATCAAAATGTCATTCATCAAACCAAACTTAACAAATGTAATTTAAAAGTCTAAATGAAGATAAATGATAACAAATAAATTAAGACTGACAAACGGAATGTTGTGTTTCTTTTTCAGTGTTACTAAGGTTAAAATTACTCAGTTACATATGCAACTCCACCTTAAGTTTTGAAGGGCATTTTATGACATACATAACACTATAATAAAGGACCTTCCACTTACAATATGAATCAAATGGCAAAAAACAGATTTGTTCTTAGACTTAGCAGTTCTACAGCTCAGAAATAAGGCAAACAATGCAGTATTTTGAGATATATTACAACAGGAAGGCTATTTTATTTGACGGAAGTTTGAAATCAGATAAGCTGTTTGGTTTGACAGAAATATTTGTGTCAGCTCGCACCGAAACCTGCTTTTAACCACCAGTATAGTGCATGAAAGAAACACGTATAATTAATAGACACCAGTTATAGTCTATGTTTTAATGCAGAAATAGATATAGAAAATATATATGTGTAATTTTAGACCGATATGGCTGTTCATGGTGGTTTATCTCGTTGCATCATACAACACATTAGGTTGTTGCGCTTTGTCTGAAGTCCTCTTTGTTCGGAAATGTATTTTGGCATACATTAGTTCAGTGGAGTCCAAATTCTGCAATTTAGTCATGACATCCAAATCATTCAAATGTATATATTTAAAAAATAAAAATAAAAAAAAAATCAAGCAATGTGTTATCTCGGCCCCATATGTTTACCTTATTATCTTCTAATCTGTCTTTTGGAATGTGCCCTTAATGACAAAATGAATGTTTAGCTGATATGAATAAAATAAAATAAAATTAAATAAATAAAAATATTAATAAAATAAACCGACAAGCAAGACAAGAAGAGCAATTAAACCAGCCATGACTGGAATATAAATGTTGAAGGTGTATTCTAGTTGAAAGGGAAAAAAAATCTGTTAAGTTAGTAGCTGAAACTCAATCGATACTACATTTGGAGGTGTAAGACTTTCAGTTCTGTCCTGCCGTGTGAGAAGAAAAAAAAAGTAAAAATAAAACTTGTCAAAAAGGCTCTTCACAAGTAGTTTCGTGTACTTTTTAGACATTATAATTGTGCTTATTTAAGGGTCAGGTTGGTTTTCAACTTTAAGTTTTATTTTATATCAATATAAAGCATCTTTGTTGATAATTGTGCTCTTAACTCCAGATCTCTTGAATATGATTTAGTTTCTTCCTGTTTTGTTATTACCATGTGTGATTTTTTTGTGTCACTCCACAGTACACAGTTTTGAACAATTTATTTTAAATTGAAACTCACTCAAAATTACAGATTAAGGACATCATCATCATTTGATTAGAGGCAGTCTGTGACACACACAAACTAAATTTCTCATGTATAGATCATATTCTAGTGCTCTGCTGAAAGAAATTTTGGAGAAAGCAAAATATTTTTTAACTAGTCCTTTCAGCTCATCTACATTTCTTGAAATAACTGCGAACTTACCTTGAACTTTTAAAAACGCCGCCGTAAAGATGACAGATTTATTGCTCATTTTTTCACCACAGAAGTACAATCCTCTGTCAGTTGAATCCACTTTCTTGATTGTGAGATATGTGATTGAATTATTTAATGTCATTGTGTATTTCTCCTTGTGTGCATCGCTGTAGAATGTAACTTTGCTTTTTGAATCTAACATTGAGCAGATCTGAGTTGTATTGTGTTGGTCGTTCATGTGGAACCAAGATTTGTGACCAAGAAAGCGTAAAGGTGGAATAGTGCAACAGAGAGTAGCTTCTGCACCTCGTTGGACCTCAGTGGTGGTAAACTGAGAATATGTGTAAGAGAGGAAGCCTGGACAAAAATACACAGTCAAATTAAAATGGCTGAGTAAAAGCTCTACGTTTTGAATACAATTACAATATTTACGTGAGGTAACAAATAAAGTCCATTTGAAGTTCATTGTTGCACATACATACACTGCTGCAATCTCAAGAGTTGTACTACCTGAAAGATACAGAAATTAATGGTATAAAACATTAGTGTGTATTATTATAGGCCCATTATATTTGATGAAGTAAGTCATACTTTACTGCACAGCTGTACTGACTCACTGTGTCTGGGAGAACGCCCTTGTCACAGCTGTACAAGCACAGAGAGCTTTGTAAATGCAACACATTAACCACATTCACTTTAACCCATAGATTCAATGTCACTGTGTTATCTGTCATCTCTGCTCTAGCAGAGTGGAGAACTTGATTCAAAATAAGTTGGCACAGCGGCAGAGTGGCTAACACTCATGTCTCATAGCCAGAAGGTTCTGTATTTGACTCCCAGGCCTTTCTGTGTGGAGTTTGCATGTTTCTCTTGCATCGACCCAAAACATGATAGCCTTGACAGAAAGGCAGATTCTTGTGTTTTTGTGAGTTCACAAACACACTAAGGTAGTCCTGACCAAAACTAACTCAAGATCTGGAGATGAGTCCCACTGCTCCTGATAGATTGGTCCAGAGACATTGAAGTCAAATGCAGAGGACCAATTTCCATAGTTGGGCAATAAAATGTACCTTAACTAAACTTTATTACTGCATGCACAACAATTCTAAACACTTATGGAGGGGTTTGTTTAGGGGGGTTGAAACCGTACTGAGGCACAAAGAGGTTTAACAGACCACATCCTAGAATCTGAAACTACACAAAAATAAACAACACAAAGATGGTTTGCAGAGAAATGGAGGCCAGTGTGGCGCAGTCTCTGAGAGCATGGATACGTACCACACTGGAACCTGTTGTAGGGTTCCATCTTGTGGCAGCAGAGGGAATTACCATGGGAAAAAAACTTAACACAACCATGCAGTTGTAAGGCAAGGCATTTATTTGTATGGCAGGATTGGAACACAAAGTAATTCAAAGTGTTTTACAGAATAAGAAAGACCTTTGTTTCAAACATTAAACTCACAATTGTTGGTTTTCAGATTCTAGAATGTCATGAGGTCATGCTCTCAGATGGGGCAACAGACAGTTTTCCCCTTTGATTACATGGTACTTTGTCCTGAAATATCTTAAAGGTAAATGAACAAATGTCGAACCTGGTCTATTATTAACTAGTTAGACTAAGTAATGGGCCAGCAGTGGAACTAGTGCATATTGCTGTTGTGTCGTTAGGCAAGACCCATCTTACCTAGTATGAATGTGGTGTGTGAGTTAGTGATTTGTGGCACTAGACAAGGTTTCAGATGACATCACAACATTCTATAAGCCAATAATATTGAATACAGATGGGGGCCGATAGAATGAATATTGTTAAAATGCATACATGTGTTGCAGTTTAGCAAGTTTTATGGTCTAGTCACTAATAAAAACAATGATTAGGTTCAACATTTATGAATTTAACTGTCTCTTGCCTCAATTTGAGAATATGGCATCATCACATTCTACAATCTGAAAACCACCAATAGTAGGACTTTCAAAAACATATTAACCCTGCAGTATTTAAAGGAAAAGAAGAAACTTAATTTGATCCAGGGTTTTGGTTGGAGCGTCAGTGTTCACAATATTGAACAGGATTCAAGGCCTTTATTTTCATTATTTTTTCCAATAGACTTTTCAACAATTTCAAATATTTTTTATACATATTTTAAACATAGTTATGTTTGTGGTAACAAATGACTTGTGGTCATTAGTTACCACACAGCTGATTGTCCCTGAGCAAAATTTTAATATGGTCCATGACTATGGGAAAAATGAATGTAAAATGTACTGCTGGACCCAGGGGGTGAGCGGTCACTGTTGAGCTCCATGCAGACTTCTCTCTGTGGTTTTGTATTTATGTAGCAGGGTGAAGTAAAGTGTGAATAGTACAATAGCTACCAGCAGATGGCTTTGACCCACTCGGCCTCTGAACCCACCCACAGCCTCATTGTCTGCTCTGGTTGCCCCTTAAATACCCTTAGTGTTCACTGAAGTAAGTGTATAGTTCATATGCAGTATTTGTCATGTAAAATAGTGGTTTGTATCATAGTGCTGCGGTGTGGTTAGTCTCTGTGATGAAGGCTCCTGAGTGGTTATCTGTGGGAATGGTGTGTGCCCCCCCACCTCCGCCATGGCCCAGCACCAAGCAATGTCGCCCCGATCTGAGGTAGGCTGGTGCCAGGGGAACTGGGTAGCTCTAAAGCACAACTGTGACTCTGGTACACTGCAAACAAATGAGCACTACTGTATATGAACTGTATTTGTACATGGGCTAGACCAGAGTTTTTTTCTCCTGATGACGTAATCAGACATGGACTGTTAACATAATGTAATTTATTAATGGAAACTGAATTCACTTTGTTACATTTATATGGATTATTCTGCATCTCCTCATGCAATTATTATTTTAAAATGACAAGAAAAATTGTAAAAAAAAGAAGAAAAAAAAGAATAATAATAATAATAATAATAATAATAATAATAATAATAATAATAATAATAATAATAATAATAATAGAAAAAGCAAAAAAACAAACAAACAAGGAGAGTGACTTTGATTACATGTTGAATATTTTAATGTTTTTAGAATGCTACTTGAACATACAAAAGCCAACTCCAGCTCGAATTGTACGAGGGAATTTTATGACAATTAACAGTGTATAATAATGGACCTTCAACTTAAAAGAACTTGGCAATAAATGTGAAATTCCAGATTTGTTAGTCGTGTTTTTACAGCAGAAAAATAAGGCACATAATGCAGTATTTGAGATATATAACAACAGGAAGGCTATTTTATCTGAGGGAAGTTTAAAATCAGATAAGCTGTGGTTAGACAGAATTATTTATGTCTCTCTGTGGCTTTGTTTTTTCCATATGTAGCTAGTCACACAGCTCGCTCCGAAACCTGCTCTTAACCTCCAGCACTGTGCATGGAAGCAACATGTGTAATAAATACAGACAGTTACAGTCTACATTTTAATTTATGCCTTAATAATAACACACAAAAAAACTATAAAAAATAGACAGATATGGCTGTTCATGGTGAGTTTATCTCATTGCATCGTACAACACATTAGATTGTAGCTCTTTGTCCAAAGTTCTCTTTGTTCGGAAATTTATTTTGGCATACGTCAGTTCAGTGGATTCCAAATTCTGCAGTTTAGTCATGACATCAAAATCATTCAAATGCATATATTAAAAGAAAAAACAACTATCAAGCAATGTATATTATATCATGGGCACGTATGTTTACCTTATTATCTTCTTGGTCGTCTTCTTTTTTGAGAATGTGCCCTTAATGACAAAATGAATGATTAGTTGTTATGAATAAAATAACACACACAAAGAAAGAATGAAAAATAAAATAATAAATAAAATATAATATATATCTTACAGGCAAACAATTGATAATATAATTCTATACAATGTTAAAAACCATTCGCATTTAGATCTGTTCCTCTGTGAAAATACATCATGTCTGCTTCACTTTGGCTCCAGTTGCCTCTATTCCAGAACTCTGAACATTCTGATGACAGGGTTTTATCGATGACCTTAATACTCTTCACATCCCAGCATGTCAATCAATTAAACTTATAGCAAATATTTATTTACTGTATAGCCCCTAATGACTAGAATGAGTAGAGATTTTTTTTTTTTTTTTAAATCTATATAAACTAGAGGAGTGGATATAACAGAACATTAGACATCTTAGTCCAGAAAAATGCAGTACTAGGAACAGCAAAAATACTGAGCAGAACCCCCAATGTTAAAAGATGACATACCTTTTGATAGCTGATGAATTTTAAGAATAAGGCCACCAACAAGCAAGACAAGAAGAGCAATTACACCTGCCATGATTGGAGTAGAAATGTTCAAGCTGTGTTCTAGTTAAAAAGAAAGACATATGACAAAGTTAGTTGTTGAAATTCACAAGATGTTAGAGGATGTAACACTTTTTATATTTGTATTTCGTATTTTAGGTACTTTTACTGTAAAACAGTTAAGCAGTTGTACTGTTTTGGGATATTTTGACAATCACCCCAAATTTTGAATTTGAACTGTCTGTTGTGCTTATTTAATGAAGGTTGGTGTCTAATTTGAAACAATCGTTCTCAACTTGAATATGTAATGCTTATTTTACAAAATAATATGTTGATGACTTTGCCCTTGACTCCAGAGCTCTTCCTGTGAATCAGATTTAGTTTCTTCTGTTATGCCATTTCCATGTGTCATATTTTGTGTAGGCAAAACTGTAGTTTAAACGAAGAATTGTTTGACTTCATACCAAGCGGTTTTGACACAAACAATAAAGCATTTTGGCCCCCTAAAACACAAAAAATGTAAATGTATGTCATATATAAAACATGTTCTAAAAGTAAACTTACCTTGAACTTTTAAAAACGCCGCCGTAAAGATGACAGATTTATTGCTCATTTTTTCACCACAGAAGTACAATCCTCTGTCAGTTGACTCCACTTTCTTGATTGTGAGATATGTGATTGAATTATTTAATGTCATTGTGTATTTCTCCTTGTGTGTATCGCTGTAGAATGTAACTTTGCTTTTTGAATCTAACATTGAGCAGATCTGAGTTGTATTGTGTTGGTCGTTCATGTGGAACCAAGATTTGTGACCAAGAAAGCGTAAAGGTGGAATAGTGCAACAGAGAGTAGCTTCTGCACCTCGTTGGACCTCAGTGGTGGTAAACTGAGAATATGTGTAAGAGAGGAAGCCTGGACAAAAATACACAGTCAAATTAAAATTGTTGAATAAAAGCTCTATAAGTTTTGAATACAATTACAATACTCACGTGAGATAACAAATAAAGTCCATTTGAAGTTCATTGTTGCACATACATACACTGCTGCAATCTCAAGAGTTGTACTACCTGAAAGATACAGAAATTAATGGTATAAAACATTAGTGTGTATTATTATAGGCCCATTATATTTGATGAAGTAAGTCATACTTTACTGCACAGCTGTACTGACTCACTGTGTCTGGGAGAACGCCCTTGTCACAACTGTACAAGCACAGAGAGCTTTGTAAATGCAACACATTAACCACATTCACTTTAACCAACTACAGTGTCATTGTGTTGTCTGTCATCTCTGTTCTAGCAGAGTGGAAGTGGCTTTCATCTGTATATGACAGACATGTATTTATTGTTGGTGGTGGCCGGGGTGACAAGTCAAACATCTCAGCTCCTGAGGAGATGGCCTCACCACACAGAATCAGTCCAACATCTGAATAGACCAAAACACAACTCCTAGTATGTTTTGGATGAGATCAGAAAAGTGTAGTAAAAGTGTGTGGATTTGACTAACCAGTCTTTTCTGTAGCTGCATCCAGCATTGAACCTGTGTTGCTAAATCCCACAACCCACTGACCCTCTGTAAGATTCTGATATATAAAAAAAAATCCTTGTATTGTGATGGTGTTTTGGAGGTCACATTAAACTCTCAACATTTTACAGTTTGCCTCCTGAGACTCAGATATCGTCTGAGAAACTTTTCATCATGGCACTTGCTGAGCTGAGGAGCAGCTTGAGGAGAAGGTTTCAGATGGAGGAAGTTGAATGTGGATTGATGTGGTGGAAGTGTGTCTCAGGCTAAACCCAGTGCAGGAGTGTATTTTGGGGTTGGTGGGATTTGTGTCCCTGCACTACTGCACATGCTCAGAGCACTGAAGCTTAGAAAACTCTCTCAGTGAACTGCTGTTTCTTATACACAATTTAGAAATAACTCTTCTCACTTTATATTTCTATAGCTTGACATTGATCATTTCTAGTTGAAATAAGCATTTTTCTGTCAGCCTAATCAAAAAGTTAACTATTCATTTTGTAAAATAATGTTCACATGACATGCCAACTGAAACTCCAACTAAAAGACTAATTTGTTTCCATGTGTGGCTCTCAGTCAAAAGTTCGGACACCTGTGCTTTAGAGAGTTCCTAGTCTGGCATTGCATTTAGTTTTTTATATTTTTTGCCCACCTCGGCTGCAGATGATGTTAGGGATGTCTTAAGTGGCCTTGAGTGTTGATAACATCTAAGGACACTCTTCTCAATAGGTTTGTACACATCATTCTCAGAATCAGTACATTTAGTGTCCACTGCATGAAGCTCTCTCCATGAACAATGAGCCTATCACACAAATAGCCATAGCTGGGCTGGTGTTGTTGCTTTTTGTTCATTTTTTTTAAACCTATATTTTCCAAGCTAAATTAAATCTAGCAACCCTTAACATGCCTCAAATACAAAGGCTTGTTTGCTTGATACAAGATACAAAATGATCGCAGACTGGCCATTGAGCTCCATCTACTGGCTACATATGTTAGATGCATTTCACACAAGCTTATGCCTTTGTCTTATCTTGACATGGTTGGCAATGCTTATGCAATGCTTTTGTTATGTTGTTATGTAAACTGTAGTCCTTAAAATGATATTAAACATATCTCTTGTGTGTGCACGCCAGGCTGTAGGCTGTTCCTGTCATTCTTCAGTTCTGTTGACCCACACAACTGTATTTAACAAAGATGTTTCAAAGGTGCACCATCAAAAGTGGAAAGAGAATGCCTGAAAGTAGGTCTTTGTATTAATGAAAAGAAAACTCAGGACATGACTCAACACACAGGCACCTCATTCTCCCCTCAAGACCCTCAAAGAAAAACCTCTGGAGGAAGTGAAGAATCAAATTCTTGGGATCATGGGTCCAGTCCACAGAGCAAGACAAATTAGAAAAGCTCTTGCCTGGAAAACACTCAACATAATGTCTAACATTTGGAAATCTGGGACAAAAATTAAAACTAGAGGACAGTGTTGAATATCAAATGGCAGGTTCATATTCCAAATACAGTACTGTGTGTAGAATCCCTCAGTCGTCCAGGTAGAATCCATAGCAAAAGGAGAAATTTAATTTGTCAACTGGACAGAGTTTATTTGGTCGAATACGTTTCGCAGCTCATCCAAGCTGCTTCTTCAGTTCTGGTCAGATGCTGGTGGACACTGCTTTATATCTGCTTGAAGGGAGGAGCTTAATTACAATAAAAATTACTCTGAGACAACACATATTTGTTTACAGTTTCTGTTAGTTAGGTGTGTCTATTCAATATGGAGTGGGAGTGGGGGAGTAGTTAGCATATCCATTCAGGGCCATGATGGGTGTTGTTTAAGTACCACCTATTTCCAGTTCAGAGGAAACTTCTACAGACAAATCCATGGCTGTGAAATGGGCTCACCGGTCTCCCTTATCATTGCAAACTTATACATGGAACAATTTGAACAGAGTGCCCTGGCCTCACATCCAGGCACTCCACCCACACACTGGAATCGTTATGTTGATGATAATTTCTCAAAAATCAAAATTCAAGATTTGGAACATTTTACTGCACATATCAATTCTGTAGATCCAAACATCAAATTCACACGTGAAGATGCCAAGGACAACACATTGGCCTTCTTAGATTGTGCAGTAACGATAAGAGAAGACCAGCCACTCCAGGTAGAGGTCTTCAGGAAGCCCACACACACCGACCAATATCTGCTTTTTGATTCACACCACCCACTTCAGCACAAACTGGGAGTCATTCGGACATTACAACACAGGGCCCAAGTGGTTCCTACAAGCGCAGAGGGAAAGGAGAAAGAAGAACAACACGTGGAGAAAGCCCTCTCCGTTTGTGGATATCCTAAATGGGCTTTCAATAAAACGAAGAGAGCAAAGAAACAGGACAACAGAGAACCAGAGCCCAGGAGAAAGGGTGTAACTATTCCTTACCTGGCTGGCGTTTCCGAAAAACTACAAAGGATCTTCAGACAACATGACATCCCAGTCTATTTCAAACCCACAAACACTTTAAGACAAAAACTGGTCCATCCAAAGGACAAAACACCGAGCCACAAACAAAGCAATGTGGTCTACTCCATTTAGTGTAGTGAAGACTGCAGTGAGTGCTACATTGGAGAAACAAAACAGCCACTTCACAAAAGGATGTATCAACACAGACGGGAAAACCAGGGTGGGCCGCAATCTGCCGTACATTTCCACCTAAAAGCCACAGGCCACTCCTTTAAGGACAGCGAGGTCCAGATCTTGGCCAGAGAAAAGAACTGGTTTGAGAGGGGAGTTAAAGAGGCTATTTTTGTCAAGAAAGAGAATCCTTCCTTGAACAGAAATGGAGGTCTCAGACATCATTTGTCTCCCATCTATAACTCTATCCTCAAGCCTAAATCAAAACAAACAGAGAAAACAATGGGACTAGCCAGGACATGTCCAGAGGTGTGAAAACACCCATCATGGCCCTGAATGGATATGCTAACTACTCCCCCACTCCCACTCCATATTGAATAGACACACCTAACTAACAGAAACTGTAAACAACTCCATATTGAATAGACTCACCTGACTAACAGAAACTGTAAATAAATATGTGTTGTCTCAGAGTAATTTTCATTGTAATTAAGCTCCTCCCTTCAAGCAGATATAAAGCAGTGTCCACCAGCATCTGACCAGAACTGAAGAAGCAGCTTGGATGACCTGCGAAACGTATTCGACCAAATAAACTCTGTCCAGTTGACAAATTAAATTTCTCCTTTTGCTACAAATACAGTGCTGTACATGGACCTTCCACCAATCAGCAACAAAATCTCTGCTCGAAGAATGGGAGTCACAGACAGGGTCATCCTATGGGAACCCTCACATGGGCACAGAAAGAAGGGAAACCTGTGTCTACTGCTAAAATCTGATGCTGGTGTCACATCTGCTCATTGCACTGTGGTTTTAGATGCTTTTCTGAATAATACAACAATGCAATACAATACATACAAATAAAATTACCTTGACAAACAAGCATTCTTACTCTGAGATGCATTCTTACTCCACAGATCTTACCTGTAGCTTGGCCTGTTTGCATCACGTGCAAGCAGGTAGCGGACTAGAAGACCACAGCCTCTGTCCACACTGTGTTCACTAAAGGCACCAGCACTTTCAGTTTAACAGTTTATTTAAAAACAGTGGCACTGCGACTGTAGTAGTGCACCGTGGACTGTACACTACATGCTGACCGCAGCGCGGAACACTTTGTGATCTGTTCTTTAAACACCCACTGATCTGACCATGTGGGGCTGACCATAACTGTAGTTCTTCATTACCACCTGTATATTATATTGAAATGAATCAAAGATGGCGCCAGGGTCTGGTTCGTCACTTTGCTCTCCCAGTATTTGTTTTATGATTTTAACCTGCATCACGAGGATCTCTGACTCAGTGATTGTATATGATAGATCAGAGCTTTTAAAAATCACAGCATTTGTGGAACTGAATGCATCTTTTTACCAAAAAGGTCCCGTTCCACTCACCCGACTGACGTGCCCAAGTACCTGCTCCGGGTTAGGGCTCTGCCTTCGAAGAAGCGCCAGTACCGAGGAGTGCGCAGTGGTAGGATAGTCAAGCTAAAAGCCTTGCTCACACTCACTCCAATGCTGAGTTCTCCAGCACGTATCTCTCTGGATTATAAAGCCTGTTTTTATCGCCTTGCTTCTTGTCGCATCCTGGCCCCAGTGCGTATGTGGAGTTTTGGGCCGTGCGCCCTCATCAGCTTCATCGTCAGTGTCAAAGCGACACTTCTTCATTGGATTTGCTCTTCCTGACCAAGATGTGGATAAATGGGAGTGAGTCCTCCGCATTCTATGAACTGTTACCGACAAACAAGGTAATTATTAAAAATACGTGGGCCTACTAGAATGAGCTACATGTATGGAATATGAAAGCTTTCAGAAATATTTGTGTGCATAGGATTGAAATCTTGTGCATATTTGGGGAATCCATGTATAACTGGGTGTAGTTGAGCATAAAATAAACATTCGTAAACTCTTGAATGAGTCCAGTTGTACATAAAATGTATTGTATGTATTTTATTGATCAGAATACGAATTGAAAAGTTACGACATCAAGAATTACAATCATGAAATGAAAATTTGAGATTATGCTTTCTTCAGTACGAATACGAATTCACACACGTGACTGTCAAAAATACATCTTTTCACTTCACAGGCATTATTTATTGAGCAGAAGAAACATCAATCGAGATGCTGGACTTTTGTACCACATACAGACTGAACCAGGACTGAACCAGGACTGATCCCAGGACTGAACCAGGAGGACTAAACCAGGACTAAAACGGGACTAAACCAGGTCTAAACCAGGACTAAACCAGAACTAAACCAGAACAGAACCAGTACTAAACCAGGACTGATCTTGGACTTGAGAAAGAGAGAGAACCCCGAGCCCACTGAGCAGGTTGTCCGTAAACTGCGATCAGGCGACGGCTGCTCTTAGCTCTGTGGGGCTAAGCTGGTACTTTCACCTGCGGTAACCCGACAGTCTACGCGGGCCCTCCGCCAGGCCTGTCCTGACACTCAGTCCTGGTTCAGTTCTGGTTTAGATCTGGTTTAGACCTGGTTTAGACCTGGTTTAGTCTTGGTATAGTTCTGGTTTAGTCCTGGTTCATTCCGGATTTAGTCCTGGTTTAGTCCTGGTTCAGGCAAAAAAGGTGACGCTCCAAACTATGAGTAGGTTGTCGGAATGGCGGTATCAAAAAGTGACGGAATGGGGGCATGTCGAGGTGGGGTTCTGTCAGAGTAGTGGTATGTTGGAATAATGGTTGTACCCCAAACTGGTTAAAGCAGGAAAGACTAAATATTTTTCAGAGTTGGTTTCAAGAAATGTAAATAACCCTTGTATTCTTTTTAAAACTATTGGGGTAGTTCTTAACCCTTCCCAATCCACAGTTTTAGAAGCAACACCTGACACATGTAACACTTTTTTTAACTGAGAAAGTGGAAAAAATCAGAGCCAATATTCAGACCTCCATGTGCAGCCTGCCACCAGACATGCTCTCTCTTTAGTGTGTCTTTCTAAAGTTGCCAGTGAACTGAAGCCTTTTTCCAGTCTACTTGACCTCGTTTCCACCCCAACAACCAGAGAAGTGTGGACAACTATTGGTCCAAATGTCCTGGAAATTATTAACAGCAGTCTGGTGTTGTGCCTTTGTTTTGCAAAGAGGCTGCTGTGGAGCCTCTTTTGAAAAAAGCCAGGCCTGGGGTTGGTGCTCGACAGCGAGCGTCTGGTGGCTGGGCCTTCCCCCACTGGCCCGGCTGGGCACAGCCCGAAGGAGCGATGTGGGGCCATCTTCCTGTGGACCCACCACCCCCTAGGAGGATTCATAGGGGGCTGGTGCAGAGAGATTTGGGCAGCAGTTGAAGGCAGGGGCCTTGATGACTGGATCTCCGGACATGGAGACTAGCTCTGGGTACATGGAAAGTCAGCTTGCTGGAGGGAAGGAGCCAAGCTTGTGCGGGAGGTTGAGCGTTACCGACTAGATATAGTCGGCCTCACCTCCACACACAGCTTGGGCTCTGGAACCCAACTGAGGGGGGCTGGACTCTCCATTTCTCTGGAGTTGCCCGCGGGGAGAGGCGGTGGGCAGGTGTGGGCTTGCTCATTGCCCCACAGCTCAGCCGCTGTGTGTTGGAGTTCACCTCTGTGAACGAGAGGGTCACGTCCCTGTGCCTTCAGGTCGGGGACAGGTCTCTCACTGTTGTGCCACCCTACGGGCCGAACAGCAGTGCAGAGTACCCGGCCTTCTTGGAGTCTCTGGGAGGGGTACTGGACAGTGCACCGACTGGGGACTCCATTGTTCTACTGGGCGACTTCAACACCCACGTGGGCAACGACAGTGACACCTGGAGAGGGGTGATTGGGAGGAACTGCCTCCCTGATCTGAACCCGAGCTGTGTCCTGTTATTGGACTTCTGTGCTAGTCACGGTTTGTCCATAAAGAACACCATGTTCGTGTCCATCAGTGCACGTGGCACCAGGACACCCTAGGCCGGAGGTCAATGGTCGACTTTGTTGTCATGTCATCTGACCTCCAGCTGCGTGTCTTGGACACTTGGGTGAAGAGAGGGGCAGAGCTGTCAACCGATCACCACCTGGTTTTGAGTTGGGTCCGCTGGCGGAGGAGGAAGCCAGAAAGACCTGGCAGGCCCAAGCGTATAGTGAAGGTCTGTTGGGAACGTCTGGCAGAGCCCTCTGTCAGGGGGACCTTCAACTCACACCTCCGGGAGAGCTTCTCCCAGATTCCGGGGGAGGCTGGGGACATGGAGTCCAAGTGGGCTTTTTTCTCGGCCTCTATTGTCGATGTGGTCACTCGTAGCTGTGGTTGTAAGGCCTGTGGTGCCTGTCATGGCGGCAATCCCCGAACCCGGTGGTGGACACCGGAAGTAAGGGATGTTGTCAGGCTGAAGAAGGAGTCTTATTGGGCCTTGTAGGCTCGTGGGACTCCTGAGGCAGCTGACAGGTGGTCACAGAGGCAAAAACTCGGGGTTGGGAGGAGTTCTGAGAGGCCATGGAGGAGGAGTATCAGATGGCCGCAAAGAAATTCTGGCAAAACATCCAACGCCTCAGGAGGGGAAGCAGTGCTTCACCGTCACTGTTTACGGTGCGGGTGGAAAGCTGTTGACCTCGACATACAATGATGAGAGACAATCACAATTATGAGATGCCGGCTCAGACGTCGCCCGGCCAAACAAGGTCTGCGTCAGGTGCTGGGGAACCAGAGCACCTTGATGAAAAATGGGCTACTGGAACAAGAAGGCGGAAATGGGCGAGATGCGAGAACAAGGCTCTGTTGGAATGCTACTACTCCAGTAACCCTAGTCAGCGGGGTTACATGAACAGGATGTGGGAGAAATGGTTACTTCGAAACCCACAGTCCAAGCTAACAGCCAAACAACTAGTAGCTCAGTGTTCCAACATCCACAAATGGCAACTGCTATCACAACTAGAGACTGACGAGGTACAACACAATTGCTACGGCAAGGGGGAGCCAGGACGCCAGGTCAGAGGGGAGTTAACGCCAACTTCCCAACCAGAGATTGGGTACGAAGCCCCAATAAGTATCACGCTGAACGAGGCAGCGACTGACCTGAAAGATAAGATCATGGCCCGAATGAACACAAGGCAACCCCGGCACCAGTTACAGAGGCTAAGTGAAGTACCATCTGAAAGTCTCCTAGAAGATGAGAATGCAGCACTGAGAGCGATCCCTACCACAACCATCACTGAAACCAATGAGCTGATATACACTTGAGCAGCAGTGATCCTAGAGGTGCTGGGCTATAAGAGCAACCATGGGAGCCATGAGAGACAATACCCACCATGGAAAAGACGGTAAGAGGCCAAAATCAAGGAAGCGTGGAGAGAAATGAGCCAATTGTCAGAGGCCAAGAAAGGTGCGATGAAAAAGTAAGTACCCAGGAGGTACAGCCAGATGCCCATACCTGAAGCACTCGAAACTGCCAAGCAAAGGCTGCAAGCCTTAGCCAGCCGCCTAAAGAGGTACACGTGAGAAAATGAAGCCAGACAAATAAACCGCCTCTTCGCAACACAACCTGCGAAAGTGTACGCTCAATGGCAGGGGAATAACACCAGAGCAGACCCCCCAAGGCTGGAGACTGAAAGGTACTGGAAAGGCATATGGGAGAGGGAGGCATCACATAACACTGATGCACAGTGGCTGGTGGCTCTGAGGGAAGACCACAGCAACCTCCCTGAACAAGATCCAGTCACCATCACAGTGGCAGACATTCAGGAAAGAGTCTCAGGCATGAAAAACTGGACAGCACCTGGCATGATCCATGCGTACTGGCTAAAGAAGCTCACTGCTCTCCACGAGCGCCTGGCAGCACAAATAAACCAGCTGCTAAGGGATGGGACTCACCCTGAATGGCTAACCCAAGGGCGTACGATCCTGATCCTGAAGGATCCTTCAAAGGGTACGGTCCCATCCAACTATCGGCCAATAACCTGTCTCTCCACAACATGGAAGCTCATGTCAGGCATCATTGCTGCTAAGATAAGCGGGCACATGGATCAATACATGAGCACAGCACAGAAGGGCATCGGCAAAAACACCAGAGGAGCCAAACACCAACTCCTGGTTGACCGAACAGTCGCCCATGACTGCAGAACCCGTCAGACCAACCTGTGCACTGCCTGGATTGATTACAAGAAAGCCTATGACTCAATGCCACACACATGGATCACGGAGTGCTTGGAGTTGTACAATATCAATCGGACTCTAAGGGCGTTCATTGCAAACTCAATGCGGTTGTGGAAAACCATCCTTGAAGCCAATGGCAAGCCACTTGCACAAGTGTCTATCAAATGTGGCATATACCAAGGAGATGCACTGTCACCACTGCTGTTCTGCATAGGGCTGAACCCCCTCAGCCAAATCATTGACCGCACTGGCTATGGATACCGACTCAGAAACGGGGCCACCATCAGCCACCTCCTCTACATGGATGACATCAAGCTGTACGCTAAGAGTGAGCGAGACATCGACTCACTGATCCACACCACCAGGATCTACAGCACAGACATTGGAATGTCATTCGGGCTTGAAAAATGTAGTAGGATGGTGACAAAGAGAGGGAAGGTAGTCCACACAGAGGGGGTCTCACTCCCAGAGGGAACAATAGCAGACATTGAGGACAGTTACAAGTACCTTGGTATCCCACAAGCAAATGGCAACCTTGAAGAGGCAACAAGGAAAGCGGCTACGGCCAAATACCTGCAACGAGTAAGGCAAGTCCTAAGAAGCCAGCTCAATGGCAAGAATAAGGCACAGGCAATAAACAGCTACGCCCTGCCAGTGATCAGATACCCAGCAGGAATCATAAGCTGGCCAAAGGAGGAGATACAGACCACAGACGTTAAGACACAAAAGCTCCTGACCATGCATGGAGGGTTCCATCCCAAATCCAGCACCCTGAGACTGTATGCTAGCCGGAAGGAAGGAGGCCGAGGACTAGTGAGTGTGGGAACCACTGTCCAGGATGAAACAGTCAAAATCCATAAGTACATCAAGGACAAGGCACAAATAGATGATGTGCTTAGGGAATGCCTCAGACAGTGGAGCTCAGAGGAAGAGGTGCTGGAGGGACCATCATGGCAGGACAAGCCCCTACATGGGGCATACCACCGAATCATAACTGAAGTGGCTGATATCAAGAAATCCTACCAATGGAGAGGGCTGGTCTGAATGACAGCACAGAGGCCCTCATCCTGGCTGCACAGGAGCAGGCCTTGAGCACCCGAGCAATAGAGCCCCAGATCTACCACACCAGACAAGACTCAAGGTGTAGGTTGTGTAAAGAGGCTCCTGAGACAGTCCAGCACATAACTGCAGGGTGTAAGATGCTGGCAGGGAAAGCATACATGGAGCGACATAACCAAGTGGCGGGCATAGTGTACAGAAACATGGTAATTTCCCTGAGCTGTCCGTGTGCTACGTCACATCCGGTGAGTTGTTTTCGGCTTACGTGCTGTGTGTTAGACTCTCTCTACTTTTTGTCTCAATCCACAAACTTATCTTAAATTAATTTGCTCTCCACCATACCAGCTCTAGTCGATTGGTCTTTAATCCATTTGTAGTACATCTAGCCTCAATAGTTTGTGGATTCAAAGCACCTATTCTCTCGCTCCAGCCTGAGCTAGCCTAGCTTGTTAGCCTAGCTTGTTAGCATCATGGCCAGGCCTTCTAGCACCGCTACTGTGCTGTCCTGCTCAAGCTGTCATATGTGGAGTGAGAACCCTTCCTCTTTCACTGACAATAGGCTTAGTTGCGTGAAGTGTAGTGTAGTGGTAGCTTTGGAGGCAAGGGTTACTGAGTTAGAAACGCGGATCCGCTCACTGGAGGCCTTTAGACCCAGCTACAGTCAGATTGTAGCGTCAGGGAGCGCGGACCACGTCAGAGCTAGGGCTGCTAGCGTTAGCCAGCATAGCTCCCCAGTGACCTCCCCGCAGCTGGGAGAAGACCAGGATCGATTTGTGACAGTTCGGAAGAAGCATAGTGCTACACACCACCCGGAAGTGCACCAGGAGCTCCCCGTCACAAATAGGTTTGCCCCTCTCAGTGGCGACACACCCGCTACTTGGACTCGTGAGACTCTAGTGATTGGAAGCTCTATAGTTAGAGACGTGGAGCTGCCAGCGGCATCAGTTAGGTGCTATCCAGGGGCCAGAATGGGTGACATCGATGGAAACCTTAGGCTTCTTAGAAAGAGTAGGCAGAGGTACTGTCGAGTCGTGATTCACGCAGGCGGTAATGACGCCCGGCGGAGACAATCAGAAGTTCTCAAATTGCGGGTACAGGCTGTGTGTGAATTGGCAAAGTCGATGTCGGAGACTGTAATATTTTCTGGCCCTCTACCCTGTCGTGTCAATGCTGAACTGTACAGCCGACAGTCAGCATTTAACTGCTGGCTTTCTAGTTGGTGCCCCCAAAACAATGTAGTTTTTGTCGACAATTGGTGTGCGTTCGAGGGGAAGCCTGGGCTCATACGCAGGGATGGTGTCCATCCGACTTCGGCGGGCACATCTCTTTTAGTCAGAAATTTGACCGATAGTCTTAGTCGCCTAAAGTGACAGGGAAAAAGTGAGTCCCGGGCGCAGAGGAGAGTTAGTGGAAAATCCTGCTCCTCTGTTACTGACGCTAAGCTCTCGCCCGCTCTGTCAAAAATCAAGTATTCAAAAATCAAGTATTCAGTACCTAGCCAGATAGAGACTGTGTCCGTCCCTTGAAAAAATAAAAATAAAAATACAAATAAAAATACATTTAAAAGGATAATCTCCAATAAAGTATACTCAGGCGTTAGACCAAAAAACTTAATACAAATACCAATTCGTGATACTAGTCAACCTCTAAATAAGTGTGTAAAATGTGGACTGCTAAACATTAGGTCGATTTCTTCTAAATCCTTTTTAGTCAATGAATTAATTCAGGACCATAACATTGATATTTTGGCTCTGACCGAAATTTGGCTTCAACCTGATGATTATGTGTGCTTAAATGAGTCCACACCTCCAAGTCATGTCAACTTTCTGAATGCCAGGAGCACAGGTCGAGGTGGTGGTGTTGCAGCCATTTCTCATTCTAGTTTATTGCTTTGTCCTAAAACTAATAAAGCGTTTAGCTCGTTTGAGAGCCTCAGTCTATCAATAACCTGCCATAATTGGAAAAACCAAAAAGGTGTTTTATTTATAATAATTTACCGACCTCCTGGTCCTTATTCAGAGTTTTTAACAGAGTTTTCGAATTTTGTGTCGGGCTTGGTTGTAGACTGGGACAAAATGATAATACTTGGAGATTTCAACATAAAAATTGACCTGACAGACGACTGTCTAAACAAAGCCTTTAGCGCTCTTTTGAATGACATCGGTTTCACTCAGAGTGTTAATCAGCCCACACACAGTCATAAGCACACATTAGATCTTGTTTTAACATATGGTATAGACTTAGACTTAGACTTAGACAAACTTTATTGATCCACAAGGGAAATTATTTGGATACAGTAGCTCAGACATCACAACAGAGAGTAACAAAAATAGATGGTATAGCAAAAAGAGTAAGAGACAGGTGTCAAATGAGACATAATTATAAAATGTATATGTACAAGTCAAAATAAAATAGAAATATAAGTAATAAAGTAATAAACTATATAGTCACAGCTATATACAAGAAACAAGAACGACAGTGCAAATACTATGCTGATTGACAGGGCATGAGGTTATCCGTTACTTGGGATTAACTTGGAGTACAATTGTAGGGAGTATTATCTGTTACATAAGGGTGAGTTGTTGTACAGCTGTATGGCGTGTGGTATGAATGTAGTCCTGAATCTCTCACTGTTTGAGCGGAGCTGAAGGAGCCTGTTGGAGAATGAGCTCCTCTGTCCCTCTATAGTCTGGTGCAGTGGGTGAGCAGGAGTGTCCATGATGGAGAGCAGTTTGTCCAGTGTCCTCCTGTCCCTCACTGTGACAAATGTCTCCAGCTCACAGCCGATCACGTAACCCGCTTTACGGATCAGTTTGTCAATCCGCCCAATGTCTCTTTTACTGGTGCTGCTCCCTGTCAAAGTGGAGCGCCGCGCTCCTGAGGAAATCAATCACCTACTGCCGCAGATTTACGGTGACGTAGATGGCAACACAGAAATCAGACAAGTGTTAAGTTTTACTTGCTACTGCAAGGGAGCCCTGAGACAAGCAACAGCCGCTGTTCTTGTCTCCAGAGTCACAAAGGACATCCACTTGCTGCACCTTTTATTCAGTTTCAGACAATAACACGTGACCAGGAAGCTGCGACCTTTAGACTCCCTGTACACACGTTAATCTTGGGTCAAAGTCTCAGTCGCGTAAGCACTTCTTTTGCACACATAAGCACATATAACTCAGTAGCTCAGTACACTTTGATAACATATCTTACAATTCTATAACAATTCCCTCCTGTTTATCAAAGTCACACAATGAAACATCAGTCTTCTTTTACTCCTTGGTGAGGTTTTCAAAAGAGACATCAAACTGGTGACATCTTACACTCAGAGGTTGTTACACAACATCGTCAGATAATAATGAGGTGTTTTCTGGAGTGAGACACTCATCAGCAGCTGCAAGTAGCATAGTATATTCTTCCTGCATCATAACATGTACAGATCCAGTAACCATTTTCGTCATCATAGATCGGAGACATGGCAAAATACAAGAAGTAAAAATACAGAATAATAGAAGAATAACAAATACAGGTGTTAGAACTTTCAGGAGTATTTGCTATCAAGAACCAGAGGTAAACCATGACATTACATCAAAATGCATTCCACTAGGGGTCTTCATGCTTTGGATGTGGTCCTGGAGTTCGAGAACCTTATCATGGATTTCAATTTCTTTAGAACTTTGACTCTCCAGCCAGAGCCACGGAAGGAGCATCAGAATCAACAAGAGTACAACTGTGACGTGTACTCTAGGTCCAAAGTAGTAAACACAACCCAACTGAGACATGTTGGAGATGAGGAGTCACTGATACGTCACCTTTCTGCAAACACCAAAGTCTCTGTACGACCACTAATGCTGGTGGGATCTTATTTCTTCACTGACACGGCCGTTGCCTTGAGACGGCGAGACCTATCCTGTCTCGCCCCCTTTGTAGTCAGACTTCCCCACACCAGCGGTCAGAGCCAAATCGTCGAGATGTCTGACTTTGCAGTGACTGAGATGAATCCAGCTGCTCCTCTCCGCTATTTTCACAGCAGTTGGGGTTGCAAGTAGGACGCAGTAGGGTCCCTCCCACCGTGGACTAGACCAACACTTTCGTTTGATGACTTTAATGAACACGTGATCTCCCACATTCACTGGTCGTTGTTCCTGTGAAGAAACAGAAATTTCTGGCAATTTATCATATCAGCGTCATAACATTCTCGAGTGGTCAATGCTTTTCTCATATAGTCGGCAAGTGTCTGCTCAGAGTCAGGTGTGTCTTTTGTGTGAAGGTGTAGGTCTGGTATGGTGTATTGTCTCCCATAGAGTATTTCAAATGGGGTTAGTGGTCCTCCGTCGACAGGTAGAATATGCATATTGAGTTGAACTAAGTCAATGCAATCATTCACAAAGTGTGACCCATTATCACTTCTGATTATTTGAGGAATGCCAAATGTGGTGATTATTCTCTTACATAATGCTTTGGCTACTGTTAGGGCATCTGGTTTTGCACAAGGAAACAGTTCAACCCATTTTGAATATGCATCAATAATCACCAAACAATATTCAACTCCTTTACTTTTTGTTAGTTGTATAAAATCCATGTGTATCTCTTGAAACGGGTATGTTGGTTTTGGAAATCGCCCTCTCTTGGGTCTTATTTGTCCTTGTGGATTGTGTTTTATACACGTTAAACATTGATTACAAAATTTTTTTGAATACGAATTAAATCCAATCTCATTGAATCTTTGTTGTACTTGCCTCACCATCCCTCCTGTTGACACATAACAAAGACCATGTGTCACTATAGTTGTTGTTTAAATGTTGTTAATGATACATGGGGCAGCCTACACCCTTGATTACTGTTCGCTCAGCACCAGAGTCACACAAAAACACCATTGGTTGGCCATTTACGAGCAAAGTAACTTCAGGTCTTTTACTCGGGTCAACATCTTCTAATGTCAAAAATAAATCAGTTATTGTTTCACTGTCTGAGTTAGGGTCGTATGGTTCATGGTGCTGGTGGAAGTATTTTTGTTGATAATCTTGATTTACATCCAGAGTAGTTATGCCTAGCATGTGTCATAAATTGAGTAAGAGTGGACATAGACAACTTGACTAAGTACTTTTGGAGATGCCCCCTAATTTCTGGGCAACAGTTATTACGAATAACATTTTTCAATTATTGTCTGTATGGTGCATTTTCATCACCATCATCGCACAGTCCACTATTTTCTTTAACAACTACTTCTAACCTACCTCCTTTAATGTTACTATACATACTGTTTACACTACCTTTTCTAACCATTTTTTTTCTTTCTTTCTCTTTCTCTTTCTCTTTCTCTTTCTCTTTCTCTTTCTCCCTCTCTCTATCCACTGCCTCTGTCTCTTTAGCCGCAATTCTCTAAGTTAAGAGACTACAATCTTTCACATTCAATTGACCTTTTTTTTTTTTTTCTTTTTTTTACTACTATGGGGTTATGAGGTAAACCAACATGAAAATGCCTCCTCCGGGCTTCAATACATCTCCACCAATACAAGCTTCTACAGGAAACCTAGTGTGCCTGCGGTACTGGTCTTGGGGTTTAATCCCAGAGATCTAGAGAATTTTAGATTCAGAAGTCTTCCTCCAATCATACAAACATTCACACGTGCTAGCAATCTTGGGAAGCCACTTCCCCGTCTGTCTGACCTGTTTCAGTTGCCATCCGATTTCCCCAAATGTGATTCACTCAGATTTTGTCTGATGTGACGAAAGGATGGGTGAAGGTCCGCTGGCCACGTGGAAAAGTGGTCTTTATCCCTGGAGACGTTCTTCCTCCAGACTGTGCACAGATTTCAGCTTCCCGTCAGTCACCCTCTCGACACAGCATTGGAATCTGGCTCGAAGGACCAAATAGAAATGTCAAAGTGGAGCGCCGCGCTCCTGAGGAGATCATCACTTACTGCCGCAGATTTACAGTGACGTAAATGGCAACACAGAAATCAGACAAGTGTTAAGTTTTACTTGCTACTGCAAGGGAGCCCTGAGACAAGCAACAGCCTCTGTTCATGTCTCCAGAGTCACAAAGGACATCCACTTGCTGCACCTTTTATTCAGTTTCAGACAATAACACGTGACCAGGAAGCTGCGACCTTTAGACTCCCTGTACACACGTTAATCTTGGGTCAAAGTCTCAGTCGCGTAAGCACTTCTTTTGCACACATAAGCACATATAACTCAGTAGCTCAGTACACTTTGATAACATATCTTACAATTCTATAACACTCCCCCAGCAGACCACAGTGAAGTACAGTGCGCTGGCCACCACAGACTGGTAGAAGATCTCCAGTAACTTGCTGCACACATTGAAGGACCTGAGCTTTCTCAGGAAGTAGAGTCTGCTCATGCTCTTCTTGTAGACAGCATTACAGTTGTCCCTCCAGTCAAGTCTGTCATTCACCTGTACGCCAAGGTACTTGTAGCAGTCCACTATTTCCACGTCCTGGCCCTGGATGGTAATGGGCTCCACAGGTGTCCTCTTTCTCCTAAAGTCAATCACCAGTTCCTTGGTCTTGTCAACGTTCAGGAGCAGATGATTTGCCAGGGACCACTCCAGAAAGTTTGTAATCAGTGTCCTGTACTCCAGCTCCTGTCCATCCCTGATACACCCGACCACTGCAGAGTCATCAGAAAACTTCTGCAGATGGCAGGACCCGGAACTGTACTGGAAATCAGAGGTGTACAGAGTGAACAGGAACGGAGACAGGACTGTACCCTGGGGAGCTCCTACATTACTGGCCACCGTGTCAGACAGGGTGGTCCCCAGTCGCACGTACTGAGGCCTGCCTGACAGGTAGTCATTAATCCAGGAGACAATGGAGGAGCTGACACCCATCCTGAGCAGCTTCTCACTCATCAGAAAGGGCTGGATAGTGTTAAAAACACTGGAGAAATCGAAGAACAATATCCTCACAGAGCCCTTAACACTATCCAGGTGAGAGTGAGCCCGCTGCAAAAGATAGATTACAGCATCATCCACACTAATGTGGGACTGATAGGCAAACTGTAGAGGATCCAGGGATGGTGCCACCAGGGGTCTGAGCTGAGCCAGAACAAGTCTCTCAAACACTTTCATGACATGAGATGTCAAAGCCACTGGTCTGAAGTCATTAAGTCCAGATGGAATAGGCTTCTTGGGCACAGGCACAATGCAGGAGGTCTTCCATAGCACTGGTATCCTCTCAAGTTTCAGACTCAGTGTGTAGAGAAAGTGCAAGATCCCAGTGAGCTGTGCTGCACATGTCCTCAGCATGCGGGGGTTGACTTGGTCTGGTCCAGGAGACTTGTTATGATGAATTTTCTCCAACTGCCTTTTCACCTGCGCAGGTGTCAAAGACAAAGAGCTGAGTTCCTCCGTGGGGGTGGGAGCAGGTGTGGGAGCAGAGGTGATGGGCTGATGAATGGTCGTCTGGGTGGTCTGTGGTGAGGTGTGAATTGGGCGTCCGGGAGGTGTAGAGATGGGGGTGCCAGGGGATGAGAAGCGATTGAAATGCAGATTGAGCAGGTTTGCTCTGTCTGGGCTATTGTCCTGCAGCTTTGATCGAGGGCTGAAGCCAGTAATGGCCTTCATGCCTTGCCACACTTCCCTGGTGTTATTTTGCTGGAGTTTTGCCTCAAGCCTTTTCCCGTACGCTTCTTGCCCTAGTCTGAGCTGGATCTTCAGCTGCTGTTGCACCCTCTTCACCTCGTCCTTATCACCAGAGTTGAAGGCCTGCTTCTTCTTATTAAGTAGATCCTTCAGCTGGCTGGTGATCCAGGGCTTGTTATTAGGGTAACAGCGGACAGTGCGTGTGGGGACGGCTGTATCCTCACAGAAGTTGATGTAATCCGTTATACAGTCCGTCATGCTGTCAATGTTGTCCCCATGCGGCAAGCAGAGCACATTCCAGTCTGTGGTCTCAAAGCAGTCCTGAAGGGCATCGCTGGCTTCCTGACTCCACTTCCTTACAGTCCTAGTGGTGACAGACTTCCTCTTTACTGCAGGGATGTACTGAGGCATTAACAGGACCAGATTGTGGTCTGATCGTCCCAATGGGGGCAGGGCAGTGGCACTGTATGCCTCCTTAGAATTGGCATACAGTAAGTCCAGAGTTCTATTGTCCCGAGTTTTACAATCCACATACTGATGAAGTGTGGGTAAAACACTGTCCAGTGAAACATGGTTGAAGTCTCCAGAAATCAGTAGTAAAGCCTCTGGGTGTTTAGACTGCAGCCCAGCGACCACAGTGTGTATCCTGTCACACGCTGCATCTTCGTCAGCTGAGGGAGGGATGTAAACTCCGATGAACAGGACAGAAGTAAATTCCCTCGGTAAATTATATGGACGTATTCCCAAGACCATAAGTTCAATGTCCGGCGTGCAGATCCGTTCCTTCACAGTAATATGGCCAGGATTACACCACCTTTCGTTCACAAAAACTGCAATCCCGCCGCCCTTCTTCTTACCGCTAAGGAAAGTGTCTCTGTCCGCACGCACTGTCTTAAAGCCTGGTACAGATGCACTGTTGTCCGGGAAGTTTGTATGAAGCCAGGTCTCTGTGAAGCACATGATACTGCTGACAGCGTACTCCCTCTGGGTCCGAACAAGCGCACACAGTTCGTCCATCTTATTTCCCAGTGACCTTACGTTCCCCATCAGAACTGATGGAACCGCAGGCCTAAATTTCCTTCTCCGCTGTTTTGCTCTAACTCCAGCGCGGCATCCTCTGTGCTTCCTCCTCTGTAGTACCACAGGAATGTCAGGCTTAACTCCAAACAGCACTGGGGACTTGGAGAGTGAAAGAAGGTGCTTCCTGGAATACACAAAGGGCAGTCTGGACTGCTGAGCCACACAGCAAGAGGCAAAGAGGCCAGCAAAAATCAAGAAAAAACAACAAAAATGCCCAAATAACATGATGAGTGTTTTATTGAACAGATAGAGTAAATAAAAATAAAGTACAAAACTTAAAGTGCACACAAGAGTACCTTAAAAGGTAGATGCTATCAAGAAAAAACACAGGAGCTACAGTACCCAGCTGCCACTCTCTCAGGCGCTCAGGTGTCAGAGATCAGGTGTCAGGTGTCAGAGATCAGTGATCTAAAAGTCCTCCCACAAAATCCTATACTATCAGATCATTTTTTAATTACCTTTCAGTTCATTCTTAAAGATTTCTCTGTTCACCAGAATAAAATAATAACTAAAAGAATAATATCTGAAAAAGCTGTTACTAATTTCATTGAAAAAATTGGGCCAATATTTAGTGATATGTCATGTGACCCAACTGAGGATAATTTAAATCCCATCAAAAGTTGCCAATTTGTTGATAAGACCATGGATTCTTTGAAAACTGCCCTTGATGCAGTAGCTCCACTAAAACAGAAAGTTGTCATGCCAAGGCGATCTGCTCCATGGTATAATAAAAAACTGCGTGCACACAAACAAAAGGTTAGGAGAATTGAGAAAAGTTACCGCAAAGCACACTCAGTGCAGTCTTTAAAAGCATGGAAAACCTGCCTTCTGTCCTATAAGCAGGCCTTGCGTACGGCCCAAACCAGTTACTATTCTAATCTAATAGAAGTAAACAAAAATAATCCTAGGTTCTTATTCAGCACTGTAGCCAGGCTGACAAACTGCCACAGTGCAGTAGAACCTTCAATCTCAATTACTCTCAGTTCTGAGGATTTCCTGACATTTTTTAATAATAAGATCACTACTATAAGAGATAAAATAAATGAAATTGCCCCTACCTTTAACTCTGAGCAAGTCCAAGCTGTTAAAATAGGGTCTCAATTAAACTCTTGTCCAGTTTTAGAGAAGTTTACTACTCTAAATCATGCAGAATTAACTTCAGCCTTTATGTCCTCTAAACCCTCAACCTGTATCTTAGACCCAATCCCAAGTAGACTTTTTAAAGAAATTCTCCCTCTAATTATAGATCCTATTCTTAATATAATAAATACTTCACTGGAAAGTGGTTATGTTCCTCAGTCCTTTAAATATGCAGTAATTAAGCCGCTCCTAAAAAAGCCTAATCTTGATCCTGACCTGTTAGCCAATTACAGACCTATTTCAAATCTTCCGTTTATTTCTAAAATTCTGGAGAGAATTGTAGTTAAACAGCTTTGTCGCCATCTACAGGAGAATAATTTATTTGAAAATTCTCAATCTGGATTCAGAGCTCATCATAGCACTGAAACAGCCCTGGTTAAAGTAACAAATGATTTGTTATTAGCTGCTGACAATGGTCAGGTCTCAATACTGGTTCTGTTGGACCTCAGCGCAGCTTTTGACACAATCGACCACAACATTTTACTGCAGAGGTTAAAATGTGATGTGGGCATCAGAGGAACTGCCCTCAGCTGGTTTAAATCCTATTTATCCGATAGGTACCAGTTTGTAAATGTAAACCAGAGCTCCTCACAGTGTTCTAAAGTAGCCCACGGTGTGCCACAGGGTTCAGTTCTGGGTCCAATTCTGTTTACCCTTTATATGCTACCGTTAGGTAATATCATCCGAAAGCATGGTATTGATTTCCACTGTTATGCAGATGACACCCAGCTGTACCTATCAATGAAACCCGATCAGACTAATCAAATAGAAAGACTTAGTGCCTGTGTGAGGGACATAAAAACATGGATGACCTTTAACTATTTACTTCTTAACCCTGAAAAAACTGAAGTCATTCTATTAGGCCCTAAACACCTACGAGACTCTATTGTGGTTTTGTCCCGGCCTGCAGCTGGGCTCGATGTAAAGTTTGACTCTCTAACTGAGCAGATAATCACATTGGACAATGTCAGTGTAGCCTCCAGCTCCACTGTAAGAAATCTTGGAGTCCTATTTGATCAAGAGCTCTCATTTAAAGCACACATAAGCCATGTCTGTAAAACGGCTCATTTTCATTTATGCAATATAGCCAAAATTAGAAATGTACTGTCAAAAAATGATGCTGAAAAACTTGTCCATGCTTTTATCACATCGAGGTTAGACTACTGTAACTCCCTGCTTGCAGCTTGCCCTAAAAGCTCTACAGTCCCTGACAAAAGTCTTGTCGCTTATCCATTTTGTAGAAACAAAAGCTTATAACCTGACTTTAAATTAATCGATTGGTTTTAGAAATGTCTCATATGAAAGCTAAAACCCTCCCAAATTATGCTCAATATACTAAAATAAATTTGCTTCACTGAAGAAAGATTGATCATTTAATGAACACAGAAAGGTCAGATTTTGGCAAGACAAAAGTCTTGTCGCCTACAGAAAATTGAACAAATAATTTACTTCAAATACAAAAATATGTTGCATAACGTCAGTGAATTAAGTAGTGGTGCTGTGAGATCCATATTTAATATCTTGTATGACTTCCATGAGCTTGAAGGACTGCATCCATGCGGTTCGACAATGATTCATACAATTTGTTGATGAAGTCATCAGGAATAGCAAAGAAAGCAGTCTTACATGCCTCCCAGAGTTCATCAAGATTCTTTGGTTTTGCCTTCCATGCTTCCTCTTTCATTCTACCCCAGACATGCTCAATGATGTTCATGTCTGGTGACTGGGCTGGCCAGTCCTGGAGCACCTTGATCTTCTTTGCCTTGAGGAACTTTGATGTAGAGATAGAAGTATGCGATGGAGCACCATCCTGCTGCAAAATTTGACCCCTTTTATGGTTGGGAATGTAAGAGGTAGCTAATACTTCTTGATATTTTAGGCTATTGATATTGCCTTCCACCCTGCAAATGTCTCGCACACCCCCATACTGGATGTAACCCCAGACCATGATTTTTCCGCCACCAAACTTAACTGTTTTCTGGGTGAATCTTGGATCCAGGCGGGCTCCAATAGGTCTCCTGCAATATTTGCGGCGGCTGTGATGTAATTCAACCGAGGATTCATCTGAGAAATCCACCTTCTGCCACTTTTCCAGTGTCCATCCTTTTAGCAGGCTGTGGGCCTTGGCAAATGCCACACGGATTTTTAATTGCCTTTTGTTTAGTGCTGGTTTCTGTGCACTGATTCGACCATGGAGGCCATTTCGAGACAGAATTCTACAAACTGTTCTGGTTGACACAGGGACTTGAGGTGACCAGGCCTGGTGGAGCTCTGCTGCAGTGGAAAAGAGGCTGGCCTTGGATTTTTGAATCAACAAACGGTCCTCCCGAGCAGTTGTCTTGCGGGGTCTGCCGGACCTGGGCTTGTCAAAAACATCTCCAGTCTTTTCAGATCTTTTTCTTATTCTCTGTACTTGACGCTGAGACACATTGAAGGTGTCAGCCACCTCAGCAGTGGATCTGGTCTTCAGCCTCTTGATAATTAACGCTTTGGTCTCAGGGTGGATCTTAGGCATGTTGTCAGAGGTCAAGTTGCAGTTGATGTGAAGGTCTGGTGTGCTGGGGTTCTTTTTATACACACCCACTAATTGATTGATCAGTAACTGATCACAGGTGAGGCTGTAATCTAGGATTGGGTGCATCATATGACAAGGTGACAACACTTTTGTCTTGCCAAAATCTGACCTTTCTGTGTTCATTAAATGATCAATCTTTCTTCAGTGAAGCAAATTTATTTTAGTATATTGAGCATAATTTGGGAGGGTTTTAGCTTTCATATGAGACATTTCTAAAACCAATCGATTAATTTAAAGTCAGGTTATAAGCTTTTGTTTCTACAAAATGGATAAGCGACAAGACTTTTGTCAGGGACTGTATAAAAAGCCTTCAATTGGTTCAAAATGCAGCAGCAAGAATACTAACAGGTACTAAAAAACGAGAGCACATTACTCCAGTACTAAAAAAATCTTCATTGGCTTCCGGTTGAGTTTAGAGTAAAATTTAAAATTCTTCTTCTAACCTATAAAGCTGTAAATGACATGGCCCCTTCCTACATTAAAGATGAAATTGTACCTTATCATCCTAACCGTTCACTCCGCTCTCAAAATGCTGCACTATTGGTGGTTCCTAGAGTCGCTAAAAGTACTTTAGGAGGTAGAGCTTTTAGGTACCAAGCACCCTTGTTATGGAATCAGCTCCCTGCTCATGTCAAAGAAGCTGACACAGTCTCTACATTTAAGATTAGGCTCAAAACGTTCCTTTTTGAATTAGCTTATGGTCAGGTCAGTTAGGAACAGAAACTAAACCCATAGGCCTAGTTAAGCTGCTCTAGGAGCTATATTACTGGGGAAAGTATGGCAACTTGAGCACTGTCCTCTGGTTTCTCCTACTTTTTCTCCTCCTACTGTTAAGAATATTCAATTACTAGTTCATTCGTAGTCTGTTCTTTGCTATTCACATGTTGTCCCTTGTCCCACTCCCCTTTTGGGGAGTGTAACTGTTTCGGATGCTGCTGTTCCAGTTTGGACCGCTGCTGCCCCTAGTGTCGAGGACCTGGACCCCTCCTCTCCTTCCCTGGCCTGGATTAACTGTCCTCGTCCTGCTAGATTAGTAGTTTCCTTCTGCCAATAGCTTTGGCCTACAGACTTACAACTTTACTTGCAATGGATATGTCCTGGCCTCATCTGCCTGTCCGTCCATAGGAGTGGATCTCTCCTTCACTGTGGTTCTCCTCGAGGTTTCTCCGTTTTTTTCCCACTGGGGTTTTTCGGAGTTTTTCCTTGCCGAGAAGGAGGGTCTAAGGACAGGAGATGCTGGGACAATTATCCATTTGCCTGCTTGTTGTTGGACATTCTGTATTTTTGATTTATGAATGTTTCTTATTCTGCTTCATTCTCTGACATCTCTGTCTAAATCAACAATTTTGTGAAGTCCGCCGAGATAACTGTTGTTGTGATTTTGGGCTATACAAAAATAAATTGAATTGAATTGAATTGAAACATCTGTGCAGAGTACGGGCTGGAGACCCCAAGGTCAAGATGGGAAACACCTCCGAAGGTTGTGGAGAATGAGCGAGCCAAGGTCCTGTGGGACTTCTAGATACAGACTGACAGAATGGTGATGGCAAACCAACCAGACATAGTGGTGGTGGATAAGCAACAGAACAAAGCCGTGATGGTGGACATTGCAATACCAAGCGATGGTAATATCAGGAAAAAGGAACATGAGAAACTAGAGAAATACCAGGGGCTCAAGGAAGAGCTGGAGAAGGCCTGGAAGGTGAAGGCACCAGTGGTCCCCGTGGTAATCGGAGCACTCGGGGCTGTAACCCCCAAACTGGAAGAGTGGCTAAAGCAGATACCTGGAAAAACATCAGACATCTCAGTCCAGAAAAGCGCAGTACTAGGAACAGCAAAAATACTGCGCAGAACTCTCAAGCTCTCAGGACTCTGGTAGAGGGCCCGAGCTGGATGAGGGTGAGAGAGACCAACCACTGTGGAAGGTGATATATATATATATATATATATATATATATATATATATATATATATATATATATATATATATATATAAATATATTCCCACGATACACTGTACAGTTATATAAATATTTTTCTTTTATAAAGAAGCATTTTATGGAGGCCATGTACATTCTACTTTTTGTTTCCACAAAAAGTCATTTGTTGCATTTTAGATTTTAAAAATGTAATCTTACCTCCCATGTATCTGAAGTCTGGACTTTTGCTAAAACTAAAACCAAAGGATATTTACTTGTCTAATGAGTTTTTTATGAATTGATAACCAATATTTAGAACAATACCTCTCTGGAGATGGAAGATTAGACCAGTAATAATCAAAATGGAAAAGACAGTAACACGCCCCAGAATTATTGGGATAGAAGAGACCGGGCAGCTCACATTCTCCTCCTCTAGACATGCAGAACTGACCATTGGTGGATTACCAAGATGCTCATCACCTTAAAGAGACAGAAGTGTTCATAATTTTTCATGCAAATTTTATTTTTTACTTTCAAACAGTGAAAAGAGGAAGCATGTATTTTAATCTAAGTACCGTGTTCCTAGCTCTCACAGGGGTCAGCTTCATGTCCCCACAGCCCTATGGTTCTATAAGGGGTTCTATCTTTCAATAAACAAAACCAAAATAAAAAATAAATAAATATATGTTTTTATTTTTAGCCTATCTTTGGCAAAAAAAACAAAAACAAAAACATACTTAGCACAGGCTACATTCAGACCCTTTAAGTTAGTGTTGTCATTGCAATAGATAAAGTTTTGCATTGTTTTGTGCTACTATCTACTTACCATCAGCACTTAGGTATGTCGACTCTCCAAGGACTATATTTGAGTTCATGAAGAATCCACAGAAATACAATCCAGAATCTGACATATGTACTTCATAGATTGTCAAAACTTCATCTGTTGAGTTGGCGCTCATTTGAAACCTCCTGTTTTTAAATCCAGAACAATATGAAGGTCCACTGGCAGATCCAGTCCATCATAGAAGAGATTCACTGAGCTTTAGTTCCATTCTCCACTTGGAACCAGTCCACTTGTTTCTTTGGAGATATTTGAACACGACAAAGTGATGTTTCCTCCCAGATGGACCTCAGATATTTTAGCCTTCAAAATGGATTGAGCACAGACACCTACAATGAATAGAGAGCACAGTGTACATGGAGGTCTTCATCGTGGATCCACTTGACTACCAAGGCACTAGAAGCTCAGAGGTTTATTATGCAGAAAACAATGGGGCGGAGCGTTACAGTTGTTTATGCATTTTGTTTTGAGACTGCACAAGCATTTTAAAAAGGTAAAAGATCTTGTATTATGCTATAACTTTTTTCAGCCATTGTTGAGAAGCAAGATTACACCCACACTACATCTGAGACACTATGGCAGCCGAAATAAGAAGGGAGCAGTCCAGAGAAATTCAAACTGGAGAGACAAAGATAGACACAAAGAGAAAGTATTAGTAGTTTTATTAAATGTGTTCTCTTTGGTGCTCAGACCCCAGCAGAAGACATTGTGATGAAGGTTGTGGCCAATTAGATGAGCTTTAGGAGAGGACTTATTCTGGGGCCTGGACACTGGAGGTGGTTGAGTTGAGGCTGATGAGATTGAAGGGGACGATGAGAGGATGAGGAAAGTGAAGGAGAGGATGAGGAGAATGAAGGGGACGGTGAGATGATGAGGAGAATGAAGGGGACAATGAGAGGATGAGGAGAGTGAAGGAGAGGATGAGGAGAATGAAGGGGACGGTGAGATGATGAGGAGAATGAAGGGGACAATGAGAGGATGAGGAGAGTGAAGGGGGCAATGAAAGGATGATGAGAGTGAAGGGGACAATGAGATGATGATGAGGAGAGTGAAGGGGACAATGAGAGGATGAGGAGAATGAAGGGGACAATGAGAGGATGAGAATGAAGGGGACAATGAGATGATGAATAGAGTGAAGGGGACAATGAGATGATGAGTAAAGGAGAGGATGAGGAGAATGAAGGGGACAATGAAAGGATGATGAGGAGAGTGAAGGGAGCGATGAGAGAATGAGAAGCCGAGGTGATGCTGGGGAGGAGGTGGGGCGCAGCACAAACTGAAGCAGCCGTACACCTGCAATGTGGATTTAAATTGGACAGACTGGGCTCTGACAGGACAGGAGTATTTGGACTGAGGTGATGAAGGCTAAGGAGCAGGTCTCTCTGGAGAGGCGGTGAGGTACACAGGAGCGAAGTTAGATCTTCCAGGGTGAATGTATGCTAGCTCCATAAGGCCTTGGTGTCCTGCAAAATCCTTCAAACTATTATAACATAACTTCCACTTTAAGAAGACACTAAAGCATGAGAGCACTGTGGTCATGGGGGGTTAAGGGGAGTGCTGATGGGGGTTTTAATAGTGGCCCATACAGTGGGCCCGGGGCTGGGACTTTGCCTGTGCTCTATATATCACACCTAATCACTGTTTTTGTATCTAATATTATTTTATATAAAATCACTTTAACAACATCTAACAATCATGCAAAAACGTGAATTTTATAAGAGTTCTAATATTCTAAAAAAAATATGAATTTTTGTGCTCACGATTGCTTCTGACTGTTCATTGGATTGAACATTTTCAGTTAAGAACAAATTTTTTCAATGCCAAAAATGTTTGTAAAAAGGCTGGCTCACCCTGAGAAAACCTGTGCAGACATGGTGAGAACATGCAAACGCTGAGAATCAAACCCAAAACCTTCTTGCTGTGAGATGATATTTCAAAGTACTAGTACCACCAGCACCGGGACATTATGGAAACAGTACTACACACACACACACAGCACAGGAACACAGAAAAACACAGAGGACACCTGCATTTGAACAGAAAGTCTGAGCAACTGTGGAGGCCAGGCAACATGATGGACTACCACTGGCTGAGGTGCGCCCAAACTCCGATCCAAAGGTATAAATACCTTCTCTAAGTCCTCTTCAATGCTGTGTGGATCTGTAGTGGGTGCAGAGCTTGACTCATTCACATCTGTGGCTGAGAAGAGGGCCCTAAACAAGCTGTCCATTCGGGATAACCCCCAACACCCCCTGCACAGCACCATCACCGGACAGGAGAGTACCTCTGGGGACAGGCTGTTGATATACATTGATGTTATGTACGTATTGTATTATGTTTTTACATTATGTATTGTATGCTGCCTGAAAAACACATTTACTTCAGGATAATAAAGCATCTATCTAATCTAATCATCTCAGTGTAACACATTGCTGTTTATAGGTATATACAGGTTTATATTAGACTTAGACTTAGACTTAGACAAACTTTATTGATCCACAAGGGAAATTATTTGCAATTATTTTTATATATATATATTTTTTTTATTGCTATGGACTTTTGAGTCTAACTGACAAGTCTATTTCCATATCCTCAGTGTCTGGTATCTGGTTTCTTTTCTGTCAGAGGTGAGAATGATCAGAAAATTCTGACGAAATGCTGCTGTGGTTTACTGTGGGGGTACGTATCATCATTTAACAGGAAGTCCTATGTGGTCTCAGCTCACATTTACAACATGGCATACAGGGCTTAGACTCCGCAGTGGTAAAGAGCAGCCTACTTCTGTTCCTGTATTTAAATGACACAAATAGAATCATTCCATGTGATACCCAGAGATATAATAAAGTGGACCCAACCACAGCCACACAGTCATGCTGAAAGTAGTGGTTCAGTTAGTTTCATTTTCCAATAAGTGAAAACTTAGTATAACAATTCAAAGTCTTTCAGGCCTAAGGGTAGATGAGCTTTTTATTGTTTTGAGATGTATACAGTGACAACAATGCTAAAACTCTATACTATTTGTATTTATTTTATTTTATGTCTAGGCAAAATAAATATTCCAAAGAACTTTCAAACATCAAGGCAATAATCAAGGCAGTGCTGACATGGAAGGGCTGTTGATCTGAGGGTTGATGGTCCGATCGCAACAGTGACCAGTGTGTTTTACTGTTGTATTCCTGACCAAGAAACTTCACCCACCTCATCTGTGTGATTGACGGTGGTTGAAGATGCCACTGACTGTTTGGTAACCAGTCAAGAATGTGTGGTTATAAAAATGTCTTCCAACCACTCAGTGTGAATACTTTTTGGAGCTTTGAATCAAGTTACAATTGTTTTCTGTTCTCGTTTACTCACTCAAAGTTGTATTTAGTGATTCATGCACGTTTGAGTAATCTTTATTCTCCTGTATTCAAGAAGTTCACCATTGGCACACCACTGCTCTGTACTTCATTCTCCAATTTTATATACTTATACACATTTGTGTATCTGTGATACACATTTAAAACCTCAATATTGATCTAAAATGATTTAATAAAAGAAATAAGTCTACTGACTGGCGCGTTAGAGCTGATGTTGCTGTAAACGTCATCACAACAAAGAGATGTCAGCACCAGTAGCACATTTTTGTCATTTGTACCAAAATGACTACGTAACTGCTGAATCGTACGTGTATCACCGATTAGGAAAATAAAACTGGAGAACAAAGTAAGTATAGAGCAGTGGGCGTGTACTGGTGGTGACGAAAACGGGGGTTGATTGGAGCAATGACGCCATGAATAGAGGCGTCTAAAGATTATTGAAACCTACATGAATCACTCTAAATACAACTTTGAGAGGCTAAATGAGAAGGGAAACAACTATAACAAAGTTGAAAGCTTTAAAAAGTTGATTTTGCATAATAGGTCCACTTTAAATCAGAAAATGTCTCAATATAGAGCAAAGTATATTTGTATATATAGTGAGGAAAACAGGCTAGGCTATCTTGTGCTTGAGTAAATGACATGAGGTTCCATTTGTCTGTGCAAAGTTTGAGGTCTTTTTGTGGCTTTAATATCGAGCGCAGCGTAGTTTGGCTCTTCGGACCGGACCTGAAATGAACAGTTTTTAGCAAATGTTAGCTAAAATTCCCATTATAATAAGAACATTGTGAAATCTGACCTCACCTCATTTGCACTTTCTTGCAACTCTTTACTGACTGAAAGGAAGAAAGTTTTTGCAATAAATATATGAAAAAATTAAATATAATGAAGGATCAGAATCTATAGGACTCAAGTGGCATTACAGGAATATTATAGGCCTGATTACAATGTTTTACTCATTAAACTGAGTTGAATAAAAACACAATATGAACTACTCTGTACCTTTTTTAAGTTGGCTGTACTTTATGGCAAGAATAATGACAACCATAGCAAGAATTCCACTTAGAGACCCAAGAGCGATGGTTGTTAGTAATATCCAACTGAACCTGCCTGTAAAAGAATTGCTCTTTAGTTCATACAGTCAATAGTTAAAGGGCCCATATGACACTATTTTCTGATCAATGTTCTAATGGTGTTTCTTCATCACAAACAGACCTGGAGTTGTGTTTTGTTTCATTCACACATGTTTAACACACAAACCCTGAACATTTAGGCTGTGTTCTTTTCTCAAACAGAGAACACTCTGTGTCATGTGGTAATACAAGAAGTGCTCCACTGTGTTTCTAAACCCCATACACCATCACTAGAATCATTTGGATAATTTCAGTCCTGTAATTTCCAATTTCTACTAAAGGTAAAAGGAGCTGTTAACTTGAAAACCACCGCTTCACAAGGTGGAACAGAGCATTTTGAGCTTTGGAGATGTAGACAGTAATAATAAAGGGTTACTCAAACATGTGTGAATGAAACAAAACACAACTCAGAGTATGTTTTTGAGGAAGCAACAATATTCTAACATGGCTTAAAGCTCACAAGAGTCAATTTTGTGTAATATATAGGACCTCTAATCTAAGTCAATTTAAGAAATAAGTGTCAAAAAATTCGTACCGATTTGTGGGTTTCCATTCATTGCACTACTGACTGGATCTGCGTCATCTAAAACAAAGGCATATTTGTATGAATTGGAAGTTAGAATTTATTTATAAACATGTATTTTTTGGGTAAAATAATATGCCCCAGTGATTTTGTCTACTGATTCCCCGTATTTGTTAGGCAGCTTGTGTCCAGATGATGATCCAAGAGCAGAATTCTTGAATTCTTGAAAAAATATAGGCTAGGTAATTCCAATTCCAAGATAAAGTACTTTTGCCCAGAGGGTTTTCAAAGTATGTGTATAGTCCAAGTCAGTGAGAATATAAGTACCTTTACTTTCTGCAGAACAAAAAGGGATAGAGGTTGAAAATTTGAGTCTGTTTTACAAAAAAAAAGGTAAATTATTGAAAAGGGAATTACAGTTCCCCCAATGGTGCTTTCTATTTTCTGTCTGTTATGTCATGATAGTATGGTGCACTAATAAATCAAAATCTGGACACACTTTGGTTTTGTTTTTTTTTACCATTTACATTGTAGATCCTCCCTGAAGACATCAAAATTATGAATGAACATGTATGGAATGTAGTAAACAACAATAAGAGCAAAATAACTCCAAACTGATTTTAAAGTTATATTTTTATTACCGCTTTTGACTCCAGACCCAACTGTCGACAGATTAAAAAATAAAAAAAAATAGCTGCCTTTTGCTTTGAACCCTGGATTGCACTTTTGGCATTTCTTGATCCTGACATCGTAGGGTTATGGTTGAGGTTAGGGCCTGGTTTTGAGATTCTGGTAAAGGTTAGGACCAGGTTGAGAGTACAGGCTATGGATTTATGGAGCTCATTCTCCAACAGGCTCCTACAGCTCTGCTCAAATAGATATGTAAAAGATAATGTCAGGTCAAGCATTATTTCATCTTTGCACTGTTTCTCTGTACGACCTCTTAAAGCTGATATATATTTATATTACAATATTTTTGTACTTATACATTTATGTAATTATGCTATTTGCTATTTTTGCTACTTATTCTAAATTTATTATTACATTTATATTTTTACTCTGTCATTCTAATATATAGGGATGCAGCGATCCAGGTTATTCAGTCCCGATATTGGTATTGATACTATGTCTTTAAGTATCTGCTGATACCCGATATTAACCAATAAATAATGGGATTGAAAATTGCATTTTTTTCTCTCAGAAACACAGTTAACTTCTTACAAAATTTGTCCGATTGTGTTAAATAACCGTTATCTATCCTGCAAGTAACTATAATGAAGAGCTTTGTATGAATTAAAGTTCAAACATCTTGAGATGTGTGAGCCACTGTGCCCAAATCATTTCCCTTGTGGATCAATAAAGTTTGTCTAAGTCTGTTTACTTTCCAATAATATCTTTTAAATGTGCGAAAACATGGAACCAACCTTACCTGCAACACTCAAGTATGTCGACTCTCCAAGGACTACATTTGACCTCATGAAGAATCCACAGAAATACAATCCAGAATCTGAGGTTTGTACTTCATAAATGGTCAAAAACACATCTGTTATGTTGGAGCTCATTTGAAACCTGTGTTTAAATCCAGAACAATATGAAGGTCCACTGGCAGATCCAATCATGGAAGAGATACACTGAGCTTTAGTTCCATTCTCCACTCGGAACCAGTCCACTTGAGTTGTCTCTTTGGAGATATTTAAACACAACAAAGTGATGTTTTCTCCTAGACCGACTTCCAACTTCTTGTAACCCAACGCGCCCATCACCCAAACTGGTAAAACAGTACATTAACTTGAATAGTTAGCAAAAATAAATCAGACATAATCCATACATGTACTTACCACATAGACTGGTAACTACTATTGTTAAAATAGACCTGTCCATTGTACTGCAGATGCACCAGTGAAGTCAGGTTTTGGTCATTTGGAGACTTATAAATAAATAGCTGTGGTTTTAAGAAAATGTGCTGAGAAAGGTGACAGGGCTTTTCAGAAATTGGTAACTGAAACTGAACTTACCCTCTGACTATGACTAGTGGAGTGAAGGTTTGTTTTACTGAGGAAATGAAATTAAGTTTTTGTTCTTGTACATCCTGTGTTCTATATATAACAAACAAGCAGTTATAATGAGGTCATCAAGTCGAAAGTTGGAGATGCAGGAAAATTGAAGATGCTTTCAAAACTGCTATACTAATGTGAGGTTACTGGATAGTAACTGAAATGTAAAGCTGAACATGTATTTTCAGGGTGTCTGAAGTGTCTGTCGTCTCTCTGCAGTCTCTATGCAGAAAAAAGATATGATGATATGTTTTTGTATGTGATTATACTGGTTATTTCAATAAAAAGAGTGTTCTGTGAGTATTCTCGTAAGGGAGCTACAGGGGGTGCTCTATCACTGAAAGTTACTTTAAAGGTGCATTGTGTAACTCTTTTGGTGTACGGTCCGTCACCTGCTTTTCTCCATGAAGATGTTATTGCTTTGTCTGGAATGTTTCACAGTATAGTATTAAATATTTCTGTCCTCATGGAAACCAAACCAGACTAAGTTTCAGGTCAGATCTGTGGAGAGGCGACCCCGCTCACAGTCAGAATACTATAGAGCTATAAAACCACCTGTAATTGAATAAATGTAAGGTAGAGCTGTTTAATGTCATACTGTGGAACATTCCAGGCAAATCAATGACATCTCCATAGAAACAAGGAGATGACGGACCCCCAAGGTTACACTGTGCACCTGGATGGATGGATTGTTGGAGCTTTCTGTCATGTTATAACGTTGTCCCCTCATCAAAAACATGCCTGGAGAGATTTTAGATGTCATCCATACATGTTTGAGTCATCTAGTGATCTCTCCCATCCTGTCCTCACACAGTCCCAGCATGCACCTCCAAATCCTGTACTAGCAGTGGTTGCAGCTCAGAACTCCCATAGAAACTAATGGCACGGGTCATGCATGGTCCTCAAAGAACAAACTTTATCAGAGTTTCAGAGATTGTGGATTATTGTTCCACACCAGAATGAACACATTATAAAAGATAGAAGAAATCTGAGCCTTTTACTGGATTTACAAAGCTCCAGATTTCTGCAGCTAAACAGGCTAGTAGCTAACGTTAATCAAACTGGACATTAAGTAAGCTATGAATGTATTTTTACATTGGTATTTTTGTCTTTTATTTAGTTTAATTTAAATGATTAAACCATAGTCTCATAATGATTAAAAAAATGTAAGTTTGTGTATTGCCGATTAGCATTAAATAGTAATGAAGCAGAGAGAGTAGATTGAAGAGAAATGATCTCAAGTAGTTTTTGCTTAACACTCTTCATATGTTTAACGTTTAACGTGTATAACGTTAACTGACTGCTTAGAAATGTGGATTGTAGAAAATAAAATCAATGATTTGTGTTTATTACATTTCCATTTCCATTTCCATTACATCTGCACATAAATCAGAGCACATCATATTTTCGCTATTGTATTCATTTAAATTAATCATTTAAATTGTCAGTTTCAGTAAATGTTATGTGTATAGGTCTTTATAATAAAGTCTGTTTTTCACAAACATCTCCAGGGACACTTAAACAAACCTGATGTGATGTGCAGTAGTTTCATTAGCAACATGCACTCTGATTGTAATGTGATAGCGCCCTGAAGAGGAGTGACATAACATGGGGAGGAATAATATGTTTTTTTTTGGCAAATATAGCATTTTCGAAACAATAAAAGGTAATGTGGTGATCTAAATATGTTATGTGTCGGCAGTTAATACCCCATAGATGTCAAATACACGCTCACTTTAAAAAGGAAAAAAATGGGGCAAATAGAAAGGGTTGAAAATGTTGCATAGCCATTTTAAAAATAAAATTGACAACAAATACAAATCTGCTGTTGGCTGTAGTGAAATGATAAGGCGGGCAGCAGCATTTATTCAATGTCCCTTTTTGGATGAAAGTCGTTTCATCACTTCTTTATTAGTTATTGCTCAACAAATTGTTTAGTTAAAAAGAGTAGGTCAAAATGCATAATTATATTTAAGAATATAAAAATACATTACAACACGGCAAAAGGAGAAATTCAATTTGTCAACTGGACAGAGTTTATTTGGTCGAATACGTTTCGCAGCTCATCCAAGCTGCTTCTTCAGTTCTGGTCAAACACTGGTGGACACTGCTTTACATCTGCCTGAAGGGGGCGCTAACTACAATGACCAGTTGAGAAGCTGAATTTCTCTTTTTGCCATGGATTGTACCTGGATGACTGAGGGATTCTAAATACAACACATTTATTTTGTCGAATGTTAAATGTGTTCTTCTATTTTGAATGATTTTTTTTTTTTTTTTTTTTTTGAGCTTTGGTGATTTCTAAATTATCATTATTTTTATGTGAATATGAATTATATCTATTAAAAAAAAATCCTGAGTTCTTCTTTACATATAAATTCATGTATCTGTTTTATACATGTTCTATTTTGTAACTATTTGTATCTGTGGATGATTCAGTTAAAAAGTTATTAAACAATGGTCGTGTTGTGCATTTTTGTGGTGTGACATTTCTCACTTCTACATTTGCTTATTTCTTGCTAAAATGTGTCTGGTTTACTTGACCCCTTTAGAAACCGCTCATGCTCAGAAGTCTACTTTTTTGGCAGCTGTCAGCACAAATGCTCAAAACGCTCCTCCGACCTCCCTCCGCCAACATGCGTCCGCTCCTATACGCCATCGGTAAGTTTCACCAAAATTTCACATTTTATTTCATATGACAGGTGTTCATGTGTTTATAATTACTACTTCATTTGATGGGACTTTGGTAGTACCAGTGGTAAGTTTTTTATCATATTTTCAGGTAAGTGTCAATTTATGGAAAAAAAAATGACCAAAGTACAGGTATTTTAAGTCATCAACACAATAAATTCCATCCAAAATGCAGGAACAATTTACACACATGGATTACATTTTTTCTGGTACATTAAACTTTTCACATTTAATTTCATATGACAGGTTTTCATGTTTTTGTATTTATTACTTTGTTTGGTGGGAGTATGGTAGTACCAGACCTGTGGTAAGTTTTTAATCATAGTTTTACATCAGGTTACTGTCAGTTTGTGGCAACAAATTTGGCAAAAAAAATTACAAAAATATAGGAAGTAGCGCGGAGTTCTAAAATGGAATACCTATACCCTATGCCATCAACATGGAAAATTTCATCCAAAATGCAAGAAGCATTTACACACAAGGATTACATTTTTTTTTTTTTTTTTTTCTGGTAGATTAAACTTTGATACTAAAATTTCACATTTGATTTCATATGACAGGTTTTCATGTTTTTCTAATTATTACTTCGTTTGGTGGGATAGTAACTGTGGTAAGTTTATATCATAGTTTTACATCAGGTTAGTGTCAGTTTGTGCAAACAAATTTGCCAAAAATTACAAAAATTGAGTTGAGTTCTAAAATGGAATACCTCTTCCTAGGTGCTAGGTGCTACTTTAAGGGCTGATCCTTATGTCCCTATGTAAAGATTTTTAAAACATCTTTCAGTGCAGAGTGTACAGTTTTGTTGTTTCCACGTGAAAGTTTATATACAAAGAGACCAAACTGACCAAAAAACAAACAAAAAAAACGTTGTAGTCTCTTGCTTTAAAGCTGCACTGTGTAACTTTTCGGTTGGGGGTCTGTCACCTGCTTGTTTCTATGGATACGTCATTGCTCTGCCTGGAATGTTCCACATTATGACATTAAACAGTTCAATCTTACATTTATTCAATTACAGGTGGTTTTATAGCTCAAAAATATCTAGAAAAACAGACATTCTGACTGTGAATGAGGTCGCCTCTCCACAGATCTGACTTGGTCTGGTTTGGTCTCCATGAAGATAGAAAGGTTTCATACCATACTGTGAAACATTCCAGACAAAGCAATAACATCTGCATGGAGAAAAACATTTGACGGACCCTCCACCAGAAAAGTTACACGATGCACCTTTAAAAACTAAAAAAAACAAACAAAAAAAACCCTCTTATAATTATGTTACCTATGTTTTAGCAAAATATGTCATCTAAACTGTGATATGCAAAAACAACAACAACAACAATAACAACAACAACAACAACAACAACAATAATAATAATAATAATAATAATAATAATAATAATAATAATAATAAAGCAACAATTTCTGTTTTTCAGTTTTTCAGATGGCAACCGTAGCCTACTTGTCCGTGATTCAAGACACCGGGGTTGCTTCAGCGAGGGTTGGGACTAGCGTGACTCTGGAGTGCTACTACAACAGCACAAGGGTGGCCAGCCATTACTCATGGTACAGGCAGACGCTGGGAGGTCGCCCCGTGGTCCTGTCCACCATTTACAAATTTGATACCCCGACCAAGATGGTGGTGTGGCTGGAGAAGCACCCACGATTCGCCGTACAGAGGCAGGAGGGACAGAACCATCTCCACATCTCCAACGTTCAGCCTGAAGACATGGCTCTGTACTTTTGTGGCAGCTCCCATAACAACATAGTGGAGTTTGGACAAGGGATTTTTCTCAATGTCCAAGGTAAGTTTGGAAGTGAATGATTATTCTTTTTTTTTTTTAGTTTTGTTGGTTTGTGATAAAGAGAGGTGGGTATAGTACACAGTTACATTTACTCAAGTAATCCATTTGACAGTGTAATAGTACATATACCAAATTGTGCTTGTGCTTACATTGGATAATAGTTTTAATTGTTATTCTTACTTGAGTCTTTATGTTTTATCAAATTTATCATTTCATACTCTACAGCACATCTGGCACCATATAGGTTTTATTCTGTATAGAGGTTATACGTATACATATACATATAGATTGTTATGGATGTGCTATATAAATAAAGTTCACCTTGACCTATTTGAAGACTAAATACAATTAATTTTAAAATTACTTTCAATCTTTAACATTTAAGATAAGATAAGATAAGATAAGATAAGATAATCCTTTATTTGTCCCACAATGGGGAAATTTCAGTGTCACAACGCAAGTTACAGAAACAGTAGGAAAATAAGAGCATGCATCAAAATCAAGATAAATAATAAATATCAACTAAAAAACACAACACAGTAAAGTTAAAAGGCACAGGAACGTTGCACAATAAGTGTCTTTGATTCTGAGCAGTGAACAAACAGCAGTTAAAGTGACTCCAGTATAGTAATATATAAAATTACTACAATAAAGTGACTCAGATGATTGTGTACAGTGCAGTGATGGACAGTGGTGGTTAAATAAATAAGTAGCAGGTAAAGTGACTAAATAATATTGCACATTGTTATTATTGCTATGAAGATGACACATGACTAGCATTGTTCATTATACAGTCTGACAGCAGCAGGAAGGAAAGACCTGCGAAATCTCTCTCCCACACAGCGAGGGTGAATCAGTCTGTCACTGATACTGCTCTCCAGAGCAGACAGGGCGTCCTGCAGGGGGTGACACTCATGGTCCAGCATAGACATGAGTTTAGCCAGGACCCTCTTGTCCCCCACCTGCTGCACCGAGTCCAGAGGACAGCCCAGGACTGAGCTGGACTTCTTGATGATCTTGTCCAGTTTCTTCTTCTCCCTCTCTGTGACGCTGCTGCTCCAGCAGACCACACCGTACAGGATGGCTGATGCCACCACAGAGTCATAGAAGGTCCTCAGGAGTGGCCCCCTCACTCCAAATGACTGCAGTCTCCTCAGGAGATAGAGACGACTCTGGGCCTTCCTGTACAGTGCATCTGTGTTATGAGTCCAGTCCAGTTTATTGTTCAGATGCACACCCAGGTACTTGTAAGAGTCCACTCTTTAAATGTCTCTTCCCTGGATGTTCACTGGTGGGGGGGCAGTAGAGTGGCGTCTGCAGAAGTCCACCACCATCTCCTTGGTCTTCCCCGCGAGGAGATGGTGGTGGACTTCTGCATTTCTTACTCCTTTTTTGTTTTTGCTGCATTATTTCAGTCTTCAGTAGTCTTTCCTATCCTAGCTACATTGTATTTTGCATGAAATATCTAAGGCTAATTCACAAATATTTGTGACTAGACCCTATAACTCAGTATATTATAACAAAAATCTGCATTTTAACAATATTCATTAGGCTGCACCCCATTAAATATTATTGGCCTGTAGAATATTTTAACCTGAAACTCAGCACTAACTTTTTTTTTTTTTTTTTTTTTTTTTTTTTTAAGTTAGAAAGCAGATTTCTTTTAGGCTATTAAGGCTTTAATTTGTGTGTTTGAGAATCACAGGGATTGTTTATGAACAGACACTGGAGCTGCCCGTGGTAATAAGCTACATGTGGTAAGGAGAGCAAAAGCAAGAGTACAGGTGCAGTGCTGTGGGTATTTGGTATGTTTGTAATGTAATGTTTTTCAGAAATGACAATTACATATCAATTAATGAGTGACTTTTTGTTTTGTGTTTTAATGACTAATGAAATGAATAATGAAAAGTTGTTTTTTTTTTTTTTCTATTAGCCTATTTGTGATCAAAATTGAAAAATTTAAACTCTGCCATGCATGCCATTTTTGCCTAGTCTCTTTGTTATGGTTGAGTCATGAACACTGACCTTTACTGAGGCAAGTGAGGCCTGCAGTTGTTTAGATGTTGTTCTGGGTTCCTTTGTGACCTCTTGGATCAGTCGTTGCTGTGCTTTTAGGGTAATACTTTTTCACAGCACTGTAGCTATAGAGCAGTACAAGAGCCAAATGCTCGAACATTAATAAACAAAAACATTTCGAATAACAGCATTAACATTACCCAGGCAGAGACCCCCCTGCGCGTCACATGACTAAATGAAACAGCAGAAGTAAGGTGCAATATGCTATAATACAGCTGAAATGATACAACTGGGAGAAACGCACGACCCAATGGAAGAGCAAAAAGTGGTCAGCAACGCAGTCCAACCCAGGTATAAAGCAATGATTAAAAATATTTCCAGTAAAATGGAATGAATAAACAAAATAGCGTGATTGTAGCCTCAAATAGGACAACAGATAACCTATATAAGCTACTATATATAGAACTATATTCCTACATTACAGTAGTTCTTGAGATGTGTGTAGAATCCCTCAGTCGTCTAGGTAGAATCCATAGCAAAAGGAGAAATTTAATTTGTCAACTGGACAGAGTTTATTCGAATACGTTTCGCAGGTCATCCAAGCTGCTTCTTCAGTTCTGGTCAGATGCTGGTGGACACTGCTTTATACCTGCTTGAAGGGAGGAGCTTAATTACAATGAAATTACTCTGAGACAACACATATTTATTTACAGTTTCTGTTAGTCAGGTGAGTCTATTCAATATGGAGTTGTTTACAGTTTCTGTTAGTTAGGTGTGTCTATTCAATATGGAGTGGGAGTGGGGGAGTAGTTAGGATAACCATTCAGGGCCATGATGGGTGTTTTCACACCTCTGGACATGTCCTGGCTAGTCCCATTGTTTTCCCAGTTTGTTTTGATTTAGGTTTGAGGATAGAGTTATAGATGGGAGACAAATGATGTCTGAAACCTCCATTTCTGTTCAAGGAAGGATTCTCTTTCTTGACAAAAATAGCCTCTTTAACTCCCCTCTCAAACCAGTTCTTTTCTCTGGCCAAGATCTGGACCTCGCTGTCCTCAAAGGAGTGGCCTGTGGCTTTTAGGTGGAGATGTACAGCAGATTGCGGCCCACCCTGGTTTTCCCGTCTGTGTTGATACATCCTTTTGTAAAGTGGCTGTTTTGTTTCTCCAATGTAGCGCTCACTGCAGTCTTCACTACACTGAATGGAGTAGACCACATTGCTTTGTTTGTGGCTCGGTGTTTTGTCCTTAGGATGGACCAGTTTTTGTCTTAAAGTGTTTGTGGGTTTGAAATAGACTGGGATGTCATGTTGTCTGAAGATCCTCTGTAGTTCTTCGGAAACGCCAGCCAGGTAAGGAATAGTAACACCCTTTCTCCTGGGCTCTGGTTCTCTGTTGTCCTGTTTCTTTGCTCTCTTCGTTTTATTGAAAGCCCATTTAGTATATCCACAAACGGAGAGGGCTTTCTCCACGTGTTGTTCTTCTTTCTCCTTTCCCTCTGCGCTTGTAGGAACCACTTGGGCCCTGTGTTGTAATGTCCGAATGACTCCCAGTTTGTGCTGAAGTGGGTGGTGTGAATCAAAAAGCAGATATTGGTCGGTGTGTGTGGGCTTCCTGAAGACCTCTACCTGGAGTCACCGGTCTTCTCTTATCGTTACTGCACAATCTAAGAAGGCCAATGTGTTGTCCTTGGCATGTTCGGATCTACAGAATTGATATGTGCAGTAAAAGGTTCCAAATCTTGAATTTTGATTTTTGAGAAATTATCATCAACAAAGTGATACCAGTGCGTGGGTGGAGTGCCTGGATATGAGGCCAGGGCACTCTGTTCAAATTGTTCCATGTATAAGTTTGCAGTGATAGGGGAGACCGGTGAGCCCATTGCACAGCCGTGGATTTGTCTGTAGAAGTTTCCTCTGAACTGGAAATAGGTGGTACTTAAACAAATTTCCAGCAGTTGGCAGATTTGGTCGGGTGAAAGTTTGGTTCTCTCTTCTAGCTTGGTATCCTCCAGTAGTCTCCTCCTTGCTGCCTCCACTGCTACCGATGTAGGGATACAAGTGAAAAGAGAGGTCACATCAAAGGAAACCAATGTCTCATCCAGGTCAAACTGGAGATGCTTGATTTTGTCCACAAATTCGGCTGTGTTCTCAATGTTCTCACCTGACTAACAGAAACTGTAAACAAATATGTGTTGTCTCAGAGTAATTTTCATTGTAATTAAGCTCCTCCCTTCAAGCAGATATAAAGCAGTGTCCGCCAGCATCTGACCAGAACTGAGGAAGCAGCTTGGATGAGCTGCGAAACGTATTCGACCAAATAAACTCTGTCCAGCTGACAAATTAAATTTCTCCTTTTGCTATTAATGTGTAATTATCAATTTATTAAGGTCGGATAGGTTATTATGAATCCCGGACGAGCCCCCAACAGAAATGTATATATATATATATATATATATATATATATATATATATATATATATATATATATATATATATATATATATATATATATCTCAAAGTGTTCCGTTAATTTTTCTCAACAGTGTGTATATAAAACGATATATGATGTATACACACCTACTTCTTCTTATTGGTATTACTCATGTATACAAAACATCAGTTATTGTTAGTTACCTGAAAAGCATGCCCCAAAACATGAAGTAAACTTTTCTGTTTTCATAGAGATGTCATTGCTTTGTTTGTAATGTTCCACAGTAGGGCATTTAGCTTATCACTCTCGCATGTAAGAAGACAAACAGCACCCTCCACCAGAAAAGTTATATAGTGGACTTATAATTTTTGAGTCAGCTTTTTGAATAACCGGTACATTTCCTAAATCATCTTCATTATTTTGTTTTTTAGGTTCTACAGAGTCCATCTCCAAACATGTGACCCAGGAGCCTGCATTAGCCTCGGCAGTCACTGGATCTTCTGTAACGTTGAACTGTTCTGTGAGGGCGGGAGCATGCACAGAGGACCACAGCGTCTACTGGCTCAAACAGGGCTCTGGACTGGGCCTTCTACACACCCACGCAACCCACTGTAAAACACAGAGCCCTGAGTCTGGGGCTCAGAGCTGCATGTACCACCTGCAGAAGCCCAGCGTGAGCATGGTGGATGCGGGCACATACTACTGCGCTGTGGCCTCCTGCGGGGAAGTCCTGTTTGGGAATGGGACAGTTCTACAGGTCAGCGGAAAAGATGGAGACCAAGACAACAAAGTCCACATCGTAGTCCTGGTCTGGTTGTCCATAGCCAGGATGGGGGTGCTGCTGCTTCTGGTCATTGTGTGTCTGTTAATGTATTGCATCAGGAGCAGATAAAAAAAAAAGAAAAAAGAACAAGACATCCAGAAATATCTTTGGTAAAGGTCTCACAAGCCAACAATTCAAAGTGAACCTACTATGTATCAAAAAAAATGTTTTGATACCAATATATTTTAACTTTTAGTATCTTTTGATACCTGATATAAACTGATACTAGCATAAGGACTTAATTCCATCAAATCAATTAATTAACACAATTGGATCAGTTTTGTAGTATTTATAGTGCAAGTAAATGTTGAACAGCTTTGTATGAATAAAAAATCAAACATTATAAAATTTCTAGGCCAACATTTGCCAGTAAATAGTCTTATCACATCCAATTAAAGACCCCATCAGGATATTGGCTGAACCAATATCATGGAACCGATACCCCATTAAGCTAATTTTGTTGGATCAGCATCGACATTTAATACCAGTATCGGTATTGGTGCATTCCTACTGTATATCTTGCATTTGTTAAATTACAGTCTTTTTTACAGTTTTTATTGCTGCAAAACCTTGACATGCAATCTATACATGCTTACTATGAGTTAGGTCTCCTCTCCACAAACATGACAAGTAACTTGACCTGATCTTTCTAGCTGCTGGGCTCCATATAGATAGATAGGTTTAGTGCTATTATGTGGAACAAAGCAAAAACATCTCGATGGATATTAAGCAATTGGCAGATTATCTAGAGAATAACTCTTGTAGTTTGAGCCATTCATGAAATAGTCATCTTGCATATTAAGTCTTTTTAGTGCAATTAGTAACTAATTATTATTTTGGTCTTGCTTTACTGTACAAAATAGAATTCACAATTTCAATGTCATGGTTATAGTAATATTTTTTACTTACTACATCAAAGCCAAGAAAAAAAGCAACACAATTACAGCTATTATACAACAATATTTCATCATTATGTTGCAAAGAAAATGCTAAAATCATTCAAAACTGTTACATTTGAATTTATTATTATAATTTTTTTTTTATAACTTATCTTTGGTTCTACAAATCAGTCACATTGGTACCTCACTTGAGAGTAAACCACTGTATCCTGTCTTGGCATTACTGACTTTGACCTGTGGGGAGTGCTCCAGGACATCACATTCAGCCCTGTATAAGTAACCTCTCCTTCAGCCTGCAAAATACAATACAAACCCTCAGTGAATATATACTTAGATTTCACAACTATACAGTAAAAGTAAAAGAATACAGTTACCTGTTCACCATTAGAACCATTAGATCCAGGGCAGGAGTCTTCTATAACAGAGATAATGGAAATGAATTTTGATGTTACAGTGAGTACATTATATAGTCAGATAAAGTCAGATAACTAGAATAAAGCTAACAACTAGCATGCTAACATGCACTTCCCCATTATCAGACTATAAAACGCTTTATAATTCGATGCAAATGTGAAGCAGTTGACTTTTGACCTCCAGAGCTGTTTACACAATATATCTGCAATGGGACAAGACACATTTTACTCAAATAAATCAGGTACAGGGGCTGTAAATGGCGGAGTTTTAGAGTAACTGTTTTATTTGCTATTTTGTGGCTTTTTATTGATTGTAGTTTTTCTCATTCTGTAATTATCCTTTCTACTGTACACCACGTTTCACACCATAGATTGTTATAAACGTGCTATAGAAAATAAAGTTGACCTTGACCTTGAAGACAACATCCAATGAAATTTAAAATAACTCTTTCAATCTTTTTTTTTCTTTGTCTACTGACACAGGTGTGAACAGGCGATTTCAGATTTCTGGACCTTTTTTGATGATTTAAATGACATGTAAATCTGACATCAGACATCAGATTACTCACATCATATGTAACTGCAATCTGATCCAGAAATCACTAGAAACTACAGAATGATTAGATGTTTTGTGTGCATGTAAATACAGCCAATGTGAGATAAATACCATTCTCGGGTGTTTGTGAGGTGAATGTGATCAGTACCTGTATGTTGATTCTTTCTGTAGCTGTAAACCACCCACACCAGGACAACCACAGCCACACAGAAAACAACGTTCAGCACAGCCAAGATGATGACAGTCAAGCTAAGGTCAAACTCAGCGAGGTCACTACCTACAAACAGAAAACAAGAAGTTTACACTTAATAATAAATAAACCTTAATTAGCCTATTAGCTTTAAGGGCCTACACCTGATTTGTATTTCTTCTGGTTGAGATACATGGCTGTTATGTTATGCAGTCTATTGTAAATGTAGATAATTGAGAAAAATATGAGACATAACCTATGCATTTTATTCATTTTCATTTTTATTTGGTTGGGTAATAACTAATAGAGAAGCTACTGACTGGGGCACTTACTTTTGTCCAATCAGGAACATTCATGGAGGAACTGTTCCACACTAAGCCAGACAGCCAGACAGTTGATTCTCTGTCATTGTGCGCTGTCAAGAGTGACAATACAACACTAAAACGGCAGAAATCAATGGGAAATGTGGAAGCACATTCGTAGTGCAGTATCAAACTGACAGAAAGGACTAAGTGGGTTGGGCTACAGTTCCCACTGAAACATACTCCACACCCATGGTTTAAAATTATATGCAGGTCTTTTTTAATAAAGCAAGAAGAAAGACTCAAAGAAGACGGATTGTACTTTGCTAACACTATCATAAGGCATATCTGCAAATCATTTGTCAATGTTTATTAACCATGAACTAATCATTTACTAAAAGATACAAGTATGTCAGTATTAGTACATGAGTAGTTAATGATTAATAAACATTTGTAAATTGTTTGTAGATGTTCCTAAATAAACATTTATGAATGTTTTATTAATGATAACCCTTTTTGTCCTGTCCATGTGTGTAAATGATTATTAAACAATTATTAATGAGTAGTGTGTAGAATCCCTTAGTCATCCAGGTAGAATCCATGGCAAAAGGAGAAATTTAATTTGTCAACTGTCACTCTGTCCAGTTGACAAATTAAATTTCTCCTTTTGCCTTATTAATGAGTAGGTATTTTTTAGTAAATGAGTAGTTAATGGTTAATCAAATTTGCAAGTGATTTATTGTGAACACAATTTGAGTCCAGAGATGGTTTATGGGTGTAAAATCTGCATAGTCTGGGTTTTTATCTATGACACAACTGAATTGGCAATATGCTAACAGCATTTTTAAGTGCTTTGAGAAAACGACTTTGATTAGTGGATTAATGAAACAAGTGTTAATGAAACAAAATACAAATTACAAATGCATTTTCCAAATTGTTTAAAAAAAGTGAAACTACCAAAAGTGACCAAAAGCATGTTTGAAATGGAAATAAAGCCAAGAATGCAGAATATTTGTTCTTTATGAAATACATTTTTTTCTTACCATGCACATGCATCCTGGTCCCTGTCCCCATCTGCATGTGTCCACAGGCAGTCACCACACAAAGGTAGGTCCCAGAAGCTGTAGGACTGATGTTGGCCAAGGTCATGTTATGAACACATGATTTTTCTTCAGTGTTTGAGATTATGTCGCACACTGTCTGATTTATATTGTTCCAGGAAATCATTTCAGAAGCAGAACCTTTAAGCCAGGTGACACTGATGTGATCTTTAGAACAGAGGCTGGTGTTAAATGAACAGCTGAGAGTCACAGAGTCTCCTGGCTGCACTCTGATATAGTCTGGACTCTGGAGCACAGACTGCATGGTCTTTGACTCTCCTTCAAGCTCCAGAACAGTGCCTGATCCAAAGCTAACATTAAATGAGCTGAGTATTCCACAGTAGTACGTGCCGACATCCTCTGCTGCCATGTTCATTATGGTCAAAGTGGTTTCATTGGGAGAAGTTTGAACTAAATAATGATTTACAACTCTTGTCTCGACAAGTTTTATCGTTGATGTGATCAGTTGTAGACGCCTGTTGGTGCCCAGTTTGTACCACACTCTACCGCTCCAAATACTTATGGTTGAACATTTCATTATCACAGCTTTTCCGAGCTTTGCTGTTTTAAAACTTTCAAGCTGGTGGACTTCACGTGGCTCAGACGCACCTGAAATACAACACAAATGTTGTACACAAGTGAATGAAAAGTTCTGGTTAGTTCTGCAGTGTGACTTGTACTTACCCAGAGTCCAGAGCACAGTGATGATGACAGCGATGAAGATCACCATTGTCACAGGCCTGAGGATTTTTTTAGTTGATGTGGGCAGGGGAAGGATATATAGGTGAGAGTTGAGCTTTCTGATTGGATGATACAAATTTATACAGTGCTGCTGATTGGGCACACATATTCATGCATCTATAATGATTGCATGTGCTTGAAAGATATGCATCAACTTAACTTAGGTTGAAACTCTAGTGCAACTTAGGTTGGAACACTTGCAGTGATTTCTATCTCGCCGCAGCACCAGTGGCTCTAATTTCCCTCTTACTGCCGTTAGTAATGGAGCTAAAAAAAAAAAAATAAATATATATATATATATATATATATATATATTTTTATATATATATATATATATATAGAGTTCAGCTACATAATGACCGCAAGACCTATAATTTTATTTAAGATAAGTTTCTGAAACTTTGTAAACCGCAAAGTTATTAAGACATTTAGCAGAATCTTAGGTTTTAAATAGCCTTTTTGGACTTAAAAAGTTATGAATATTAGTTAACACATATCTGTTTCGCCTCCACAATGTCTCTGAAATCTTAATATTTGAATTTTTCAAAAGGTCTATGGGAAAAATGTATTGAAAATTCACATCTGAAACCTGAGAAATTGGTCACGTTTGAGCTCCATTGCTTTTGCTGGTACTTCAAACAAAGGCGTATTATGCTTTTCTGTATGTCATTATTTTAGATTTTGTTCATTTTACACCACAGTATTGATTGCCCCATGGCAGAGTTCGTCATGACAAACCAGACCAATGTGAAGAGTCAGGGCAAAGGCACTTGTGTGTTTTATGGACAAGAAAAAAATACATCGACATCACCGGTATGGCACAACCAGGGCCATGTGCTAGACTCTGAATGTCTGGGTGGTAGTCAAAGGCAGAGGTCTCGACAATCTGCTCTTTGGAAGTAATGATACCTGGACTCTTCAGTCTTCCTGGAGAATGTTGAGGACTTGTTCATGTTGTGTCAAGCTCAGTAGAAGCTCAAGCTACTTAAGAGTTACACCTACAACACGGACACCTGCCATCTCCAGAAGTTCTCTGACGACTCGGCCCTTGTGGGCTGTGTGTCTGAGGGGAATGAGCTGGAGTACCGATCGGTCATCAGGGACTTTGTGGACTGGTGTGAGCACAACCACCTGTGCCTTAACACCAGTAAGACCAAGGAGATGGTGATCGACTTCGGGAGAAGGACACTACTTCCCTCACCGGTGAACATCCAGGGACAGGACATAGAGACAGTGGACAGTTTTAAGTACCTGGGTGTTCACCTCAACAATAAACTGAACTGGTCCCACAACACTGACGCCCTGTACAAGAAGAGCCAAAGTCGCCTCCACCTTCTGAGGAGACTGAGTTCTTTTGGAGTGTGCAGGCCCCTGCTCAAGACTTTCTATGACTCTGTGGTGGCCTCTGCTCTCCTCTAGGCTGTTGTCTGCTGGGCCCCGAGCAGTACAGAGCGGGACAGGAAAAGACTGAACAAACTAGTCAGGAGGGCCAGCTCTGTCCTGGGCTGTCCTCTGGAGTCTGTGGAGGAGGTGGGTGAGAGGAGGGTGCTGGCCAAACACATCCATCATGGCCGACACCTCTCACCCTCTGCACCGGACTGTAGAGGAACTGAGCAGCACCTTCAGCGGCCGACTGAGGCACCCTCAGTGTAAGAAGGAGCGCTACCGCAGGTCCTTCATCCCCACTGCTGTCAGACTGTACAACTCCACTGTATAACACATGCAATAACCTGTGCAATAACCTGTGCAATAGCCCGTGCAATAACCTGTAACCATGTCACCTCATCAGTAACCGCCTCCACTGTCCTCAGATTATATATTTATATATTTGTATATTTGTATTCTTTTACATATATATATATTATATAATAGATATGTTTTATTATATATTTACATTTCTTTCACTCAGCTACCTGATGTTGTAAATATGTTAATATTTATTGTGATTTTATTTTTTATTTACTTATTGTTCTGAGTGTTTGCACAATTTTTCACAACTTTTTGCACTATACTGTCCCCTGACTGTGAGCTTCTGTCACGAGTGAATTTCTCCTCTGTGAGATCAATAAAGTCTTATCTTATCTTATCTTATCTTATCTTAAGAGATTTGACAGTTGAAAACAAAGGAAACCTTTCTTTTGGCCGACCCCAGCATTGTTGCAGTTTCAACAAGCAGCTATGATGCACTGCTCATGAGAGAGGTGGAAAATTCTGTGTGGTTAGACCAGAGGTGTAAAAACAGCCTGCCTTCTGTTCATCAGTCAAAAGAGATCATACAGCAGATGAAAGTGTACAGAGACAGATAAGAGCAACAAGTCACACACTATGTTTATATGTGGAAAAGCAAACCAAAGTTCTTTGGTTTCTAAAATGCATTTACCCTAAACCTGTGATGTTTATTGGGATAGCAGTCATTCAACTAAGTAGTCAGGAAAATATTTAACTTGTCTCTATAGATGAACTCATTCATTCAGGACCAGCAAAGACATAAGTTATTGTCCTTCCACCACGGACAAGCTTTATGTATTGCAATGTTTTGATCAAAGACTGTAGGCTGTAGAGAAGTGGACTGAGGGGAGAGGGATGTCATCCATAGCGTTTGGCTCCAGTCAAATGAAGCCAATACAGTTATAGCTAATTTGGAGCACAGTTCCATATTTGGAATTCTGAGCGTGTATCACAGCAACTGAAAGGCCAGTCAGGAGCAAGGTTGTTGAAGGCCTCTTCCCAGTCCCACCACTGGTTTGGCAGTGAACAGGGTGCTTAGCAATGCTGTCAATCAAACCTGTTGCTGTCACTAGCAGGAACTGACCTTGGGAAAAAAAGGCACTTGACTGGTCTGTTATTAATGTTCATATATTGATTCCTGGAAAGAAATGGCTAAATAAAAACACCAGGATAACACAGAGCAAGTTAAAATTAACCAAAATGACAAGCTTGACAGCAGCAGTTACAGAGAAGAGGAGCAATGATTATTCAGTAGAAAGTGAATTGAAGCCAGAGTCAATGGTGCTGGATTGCGCCTGTGTTCACGTCCTATGTAGAATGTGGTGGCTAGTGGGATATCTATGTCCGCTTATACATTCTATAAGTCCTATTTGCACGTGATTAGTTTTACTTAGTTTTATGTTTGTAAAACTGAAATTACCCCATGATGTCTGTGTTTTTTGTGTACATTTGGAGAAGACATTTCAGTAAACTACCTGTTTTTATGGACTTTATTCTGGAAATGGCGGATTGATAAACACACCGAAACAAGACAAGAACCTTATCTGTGGTTTTGATTCAATGCGTTAAGTTTAAGTAAAACTACACAAACACTAATGTCTTCATTTGAGCTATTTTCTAGCTTAATAAAAGTTAAAGCACGACCACTTATGTAGGCCTATATATTTTGTGAAACTGAATGTTTTAATGTCAATGCTAAATTACGAGATGCCTATGACCATAGTCAATGTGTATGTAAACTTAGTCACAGACAGGGCCAGTATACTGAGCATATTCAATTTCATGATGCTAGCCTAAACTATTTTCATAGACAAGCTGCAAAACATACACAGTGAGACATGTTTGAAGAGCTAAGGACAAACAGACATAAACCATGCTGTTGAAGAGACATTATTTGTCTCCATGGAGATGTTATTACTTTTTATTTTCCATAGCTTGGCATTGAACCTACTATCTTGCATTTAGTCAGTTACATGTGTTTTTACTGCTAAAAACAAAAACAAAAAACAAAAAACAAAAACATGCATTCTTACTGTGGCCAGGTACTCATCTCCACAGATTTGACCTGGTAGTCTCCATGGAGATACATAAGTTCATTGTCATACTGTGGAACATTCCAGACAAGACAGTAACATCACCATGGAAACAAGCAGTTGACGGACGCTCCACCAGTAAAGTTACATACATCATCTTTAAAGGCGCGTTGTGCAACTTTTCTGGAGGAGAGTCTGTCACCTGTTTGTCTTCCTGGAAATGTTACTGTTTTGTCTAGAATGTTCCATGGTAGAGATTAAACCTATCTATCTCAAGGGAAGCAACTATAGGCTACATTACAGGTCAGATCTGTGGAGAGGGAACCCTATTCACAGAGAGAATTATTATATTTTTGAAGACTAGAAGCTCCCATGATGAAGAAATGCTAGATAGATGTGTTTAATGTCATACCATGGAACATTCCAGGTAAAGCAATAACATCACTATGTAGACATGCAAGTGACAGACCCTCCACCAGAAAAGTTACATACTTCATCTTTAAGGAAGCATAACAAGAAAATGTGATAAGCTTTTAATAACATTTTTGCAGCTGGTCCTGTTTATTCTTCACTTCAGAATAAACTACTGGGTCCTGTCGGGGTGTAGCTGAGGCTGACCTGCAGGAGGCGCTCCAGGGCACCACATTCACTCTTGCATAAGTAACCTCCTCTTCAGCCTGCAAAACAACAATACAAGCACTTCGTAAGCAAATAGAGTCTTAGTCATGTTATGACTATGTAATAAAAATACCATATTGACCTGTTCACCATGAGTAGAGCCATGACAGCAAGCTACTTCTGTAATAGAAACAAATGCTGTGTTACTTTTTTGTGAGGATGTGAATTAGCATTCTCATGTGTTTGTGATGTAAATGTGATCAGTACCTGTATGTTGATTCTTCCTGTAGCTGTAAACCACCCACACCAGGACAACCACAGCCCCACAGAAAACAATGTTCAGCACAGTCAAGACGATGATAGTTGGGTTAAGGTTGGACAGGTCAGAGAGGTCACCACCTTCAAACGGAAAATGAGACTTTATAAAAAGAACACCATATATAATTAGTAGTGCTGTCAATTGATTAAAATATTTACTCGCGATTAATCTCATGAATGTCATAGATAAGCCACGATTAATCATAAATTAATCGCACATTTTAATACCCTTATCAGCATATAAAAGTGAATAGGCTTGCTTTGTGCAAATGTTTTTTTTTTTAAATTGCAAACCATAACGATTGTCAGTGAGACAACTTTGTGTTCGATGTTCCACCCTCATGTTCCACTTTCATGAAGTGCTCTGCAACAGCGTCAGTGAAGTGCTTCTCTTCTGTCTTCACAACAGTCAAAGTGACTGAAGTTCCCACTGTGGGTGAAATAATGTGCTGTGACCCTGAGGTAGTTCTCATTACAGAGGGACGTCCAGTAATCTCCAGTTAGTGCGACTGTGTTTGTCTGTCCCAACGCCTGCTGTACTAGGGCCACACTCGCTCTGGGACTTTTGGGCCATGCTGTGGTTGCCTGGGGTTCTGTGGCCTGTGTTGGCAACTGCGTGGCCAGGCTGGGCCGCGGCTGATGTCGTCGTCGCACGGCGCTGTTTGTTTGCATGTTGCACGGTGGAGCTGGCGCTTTTGGTGGAGAGGGTGGGTCCAGCGGCATGGGGTGTTTATTGAGTGGTGGGACTGATGTGGGTCCTGCTGCGGTGTGCGCTCCTCCGTGGGTTTGTGGATGTGGTGGCGGTGCGGGGGAGTGGGGACGGCTGGGGGCTTCTGTCGCTGTCCGCTGTCCTTGTCGGGGGTGGGCACGGATTCGCTGTATGTATTGGAGAGGACTTTATTCCGTTTTTTCCTTGTGTGGGTGGCATCAGCATGTGCGCAGGGCTTGTGTGGTGAAGTCGTGCATGTGCGCGTGCATGGGCGGCCGTGCCATGCTTTGGCCCATCTCCTCCAACTCCAACGGGACTTCTCAGTTTCGTACAAATTGTTTTCCTTCCTGTTTACAGCCGGATCCTGTAGTTTCTATAACATTACTAGAGGTGGCCACAGTTTATGAAAAATCTAGTTCACTAGGTCACAAAGAGCGTTCATCTCGCGATAAAAAAATTAACAGCGTTAAAAGCGTTTTGCGTTAACTTGTTAATAGCGTGATATTTTTGACAACACTAATAATTAGACATACTATACTAGTACTTTTCTAATTATAATCTATGACACCTATGGATCATTAGGTTGTATTTTGGACAAATTGGTATAATGGTCTAAAATGACTTCATAAAAGAACCAAGACTTCGAAGTTGAAAATTGTGGCGCTGATTTCCACTTGCCATTTATGATATGTCACTGTAAACAGCATCACAACAAAGTGCTGCTCTGCTGGACCGTGCCAACTATAGACAGTATTTTGAAGTGGACTGTGCAACTAAAGAGCCAATCAGGGGTGAGGCTGTTGAAGGTACTTGCCGCTGCCCACCCACCAGCACACTGCTGTCAATCAAACATGTTGCTAACGCTAGTGAGGGCTCTCACTAGCACTACTTTCAGGAAAAGAAGGTACCTGGTCGGTGTGTTATGTATTATCTATGTTCATATCTTGATTTGCAATAAAATGAACAGACCAGTATCATGTAGAGTGGGTTAAAATGAACATTTTAATGAAGAGATGCCCGACAGCTGCAGTTACAAAGAGAGGAGCATAAATTGGAACCAACGGCCATTTATCTCCATATACATTCTATGATGGTGACGGCCCTGCCTATGGATAGCTGCAGTTAAGATTATGTTGCCAAATACTTTGTGCATTAGAGCTAGGAAAATAAAATTTGAGAAGGAAGAAGGCTTGTACCAGGTTTTGTTGAAATTAAGTCTTGAATTAAGAAGAATAAAGATAAATTAAAGCCGCGCGCGGCTATGGTGGCCCTCGCCCCGGTTCGCCCGCCCCCCAACGCGGTCGCCGGGGACCCACGACCGCTCCGGCTCGCCACTCGCTCTTCCCGACAGCCGCCCAGGCCGCCAGCTCCTCCGCTGGAAAAATTATATAATGCCCCTTTAAATATGCACCTTTAAATATATCGTAGGAGTCAGTGCGCCCCTGCTGGTGAACCATAAGAAATGCCACATGTCCAAAATATGTTTTTCTTGTAATCATTCATAGAATTTCATCCCCAAATTTGCACAGATCCTCCATCAGGAATTTACATTATGCACCTTTAAATGGTTTTGAGGGAGTCCGTGCGCCCCTACTGGCCAACCGTGAAAAATACCCCATGTCTGTAATATATTTATCTGCTTGGAATCATGCATAGAATTTATTCCCAGAGTTTGGTCCAGATCCGATAATGTACTTGTTTTATGTCTATGGTAGGGAGCGCTATAGTGTTCACTTTTCATATACTTTATAGTGTATTATATTCAGGCTGAGATCACACATCATAGATTCAAATTTCAGCAACATCAGACTAAGTATGTGCGTGTAATAATTTTTAAACTATTTTTTTGGGGAGTCCTTGCGCCCCTGGTGGCCAACCGTGAAAATTGCCCCGTGTGTAATATATTTATTTGCTTGTAATCATGCATAGAATTTAATCCCCGAATTTGGTCCAGATCAGATAATGTAGTTGTTTTATGTTTATGCTAGGGGGCGCTATAGTGTTCACTTTTCATAAACTTTATATTGTTTTATAATCAGGTTGAAATCAAACATTAGTGATTAAAATTTCAGTGCTATAGGACAAAGCATGTGTGTGTAATAGATTTTAAACTATTTTTTTGGGGAGTATTTGCGCCCCTATTGGCCAACCGTGAAAATTGCCCCATGTCCGTAATACATTTATTTGCTAGTAAACATGCATAGAATTTATTCCCCGAATTTAGTCCAAATCTGATAATGCTGACGTTTTTTGTCTATGCTAGGGGGCGCTATAGTGTTCACTTTTCATATAACTTATATTGTTTTATAATGAAGTTGAAATCGAGCATCAGTGATAAAAATTTCAGTGCTATAGGACAAAGCATGTGTGTGTAATAGATTTTAAACTATTTTTTTGGGGAGTATTTGCGCCCCTGCTGGCCAACCGTGAAAATTACCCCATGTCTGTAATACATTTATTTGCTTGTAATCAGGCATAGAATTTATTCCCCGAGTTTGGTCCAGATCCGATAATGTAGACGTTTCACGTCTATGCTAGGGGGCGCTATAGTGTTCACATTTATTATATTTCATATTTCATTACATTCGGGCCGGGGTCACGCAGTTGTGATTTGAATTTGAGCTCTCTAGGCCAATGCCTGTGGCCGTGAGAGGTCGTCAAAAAAACAGGAAATGAAGGCGTTTTTCGCCGGCGTGCTACGGGCAAACCGTAAAGAGTTAAGAAAAAACAATGGATGATTTATGTGAACCCATGTCTGTAGATGTGACATGTCAAATCTGAGCTCATTTGGACTAAACACAAAAGACTTGAACCTTTTTCCACACACCCAAGTCAAAACGGTGCCGAATTTTTGATCCAATATGGCTGACTTCCTGTACGTCACTGGGCAGTGTGACAATGACATTTTTTGTTTGTCTCCCTGAGCTCTATCACTGCTCCGAATTTCATCAGCCTACGCCAAAATATGCTTTTCAGCTGCCCATAGACTTTGAAATTTTGCATTTTCAAGGGGGCGCTGTTGAGTGGAGTCACTTTGGGCATTGTCGCGATGCCCATTTTATCAAATTTTTTGCCGGACCGGTCGATCTGATACCCCCATGTGGGACTTTTCGTCGACGTTCAGGGGGTTAAAATCGCGATCGTTTGCAAGGAATAATAATAAATAATAATAATAATAATAATAATAATAATAAGAAACCGAGGAAGAACAATAGCCCTCGCCATTGACTTTGTCAGTGGCGAGGGCCAATTAAACATGCATGAATGGCTCTAAATACAACTTCAAGAGGCCAAACGAGAAGGAAAACAACTACGACATGGTTAAAAGTTAATTTTGCATAGTATGATCCCTTTAATTGAGGCTTGGTAACTATTTAATTAAGGGATTATGGTTGAGGTATTAATTAAATAGTTACTAAACCTGATTCTATTAACAATTTCATTATGAATTTAATCTTTGCTTTATTAGGGATAATTAGGTTAAGTTCTTCATTATCTATGTCATCGATGATACAGATGCAGTAAATACAAAATGTTATGTTGCAGTGCAGATAACAGATTTTTCAGTGTTTGCCTTTATATCTGCCTGATTTTTGCACTTTTTGGATAGTCTTCTATCGATTTATGAACAGTTTTTGTTAAGGCATCTGACAGGTAAAAGATCTGTACATGGACAGCCCACAACAACAATTTGTCAGAAGAATGCTTAATGTTGAGAGAATGGCCCCAGTCTTTACTGCAACAGGACCAGCACTTCAAAAGACACATAAGCAGAAAATGTTTTTAACCATGTTATATTGTTGTCCTCACTTTAAGTGCATACTTGGAGTTATGTTCTGCTTCATTTATGTTTCATTAATCCATTAGTACAAGTGTTCAAAAACGCTCTATTCTGTTGCATCACAGATAAAACTCCAGACTTCTCTTATGCAGTTTTTCCATTAATTCATAAACCATCACTCAGTCAGTGGTCAAATTGTGGTCATCACATGGCTTCATTGGAAACAGAGGTGAAGTTTGTAAAGTCTACTTTCCAAATTACATTTATTCAAATGTGAAATACCTATCCTAAGACCACAAAAAGCATGTTTAAAATAGAAATAAAGCGTAAATAATGCATAATATGTATTCTTTAAGAAATATATATATATATATATATATATATATATATTTACCGTGCACATGCAGCCTGGTCCCCTTCCCCGCATGCATGTGTCCACAGGCAGTCACCACACAGAGGTAGATCCCATCTGCTGTAGATGTGATGTTTGCCAAGGTTATGTTATGAACGCATGAAGTTTCTTCAGTGTTTGAATGTGTGTCACACACGATCTCATTGATATTGTTCCAGGAAATCGTTTCAGAAGCAGAACCTTTAAGCCAGGTGACACTGATGTGATCTTTGGAACAGAGGCTGGTGTTAAATGAACAGCTGAGAGTCACAGAGTCTCCTGGCTGCACTCTGATATAGTCTGGACTCTGGAGCACAGACTGCATGAGCTTTGACTCTCCCTCCAGCTTCAGAACAGTGCCTGATCCAAAGCTAACATTAAATGAGCTGAGTATTCCACAGTAGTACGTGCCGACATCCTCTGCTGCCATGTTCATTATGGTCAAAGTGGTTTCATTGGGAGAAGTTTGAACTGAATAATGATTTACAGCTCTTTTCTCAGAAGGATTTAATGTTGATGTGAGCAGTTGTAGACTCCTGTTGGTGCCCAGTTTGTGCCATACTCTACCTCTCCAGATACTTCTGGTTGAACATTTAATCACCACAGTCTCACCGAGCTTTGCAGTTTTGAAACTTTCAAGCTGGTGGACTTCATGTGGCTGAGACACACCTGAAATACAAAACAAATGTTGTACACAAGTGTAAGAAAAGATCTGATTAGTTCTGCAGTGCTCCTCGTACTTACCCAGAGTCCAGAGCACAGTGATGGTGACAGCGATGAAGATCACCATTGTCACAGGCCTAAGAGTTTTTTGAGTTGATGTGGGCAGGGGAAGGATATATAGGTGAGAGTGGAGCTTTCTGATTGGATGATACAGAATCATGCAGTGTTGGTGATTGGGTGCGGCATGTCTTTTGCACATATTCACCCCTCTATAGGAACAAAATTAGAGTCTATCTTTAAGTCTATTTCTAAATTATTATTTTTTTTAGCCATTATCTATTATCTTGTTTTATCGCATGTTCCATTTTCCTGCTGTTCTTGAACTGTGCGTTGCAACACTGGAATTTCCCCACTGTGGGACTAATAAAGGCATATCTTCTCTTATCTTATAGAGATGTCTTGCATGTGCTTCAAAGATATGGTATAAGTTAGTAATTGCTTTTGCTGGTACTTCAATCAAAGACATTACCTTGACAGTATGTCATTATAATCTATAACACATGCATTAACATTTTAAATTTTGTTCATTTTTCATCACAACATAGCTCTAAAATGATCCAGAGGCATTACACACCTGGTAGAGTCTCCCACGGCAAATCAGACCAAGGTGATGGGTCAGTACTATAGTCTATGTTCTATGGACAGAAAACATCAACATCACCAGGTATGGGCCCCGTCCTAAAACCTCAGCCGAAAAGTCAAACAGGCTCCTGAAGGCCCATCCTCCACTATTGGGAAAAAGTGCTTTCATTTATATTTTTTGGATTTGTTTGAAGAACAAGAATATTTCATGGGTTTATGCCATGGCAGCATCCCAATCTAGTTAGCTTCACCTCAGCGATCTGCACATTGGAAGTAACAGTACCCTGAGGATCCACTTGGAGGAACTATGTCTGGAAAGGGAAGCTGCAGCCTCCAGATAGATATACACGTATATAAAGAGTGGTTGGTGGCTCAGAAGTTGCTGTTTGGACTCCATTAAAGAATTTCAGTTATCTTGGTGATATTGAACATTCACCTCTAGATCAGACCTGTGCCATTCCTGTTCAAGCTTGGTAGAAGCTCAAGCTACTCAAGTTTAAGAGGTTTCTAAAGAAGGAAGGTTTTTTCTTGGTCAACTCTAGCACTCACTGTTGTCCCAATATGAAGGCATGATACTGTGCTGGTGAGAGAGGAGGAAACTTCTGTGTGGTTAGACCAGAGGTGTAAAAATAGCCTCCTTTCTGTTCATCAAGAGAACAAACTTTCTCTAACAGCTTTAGAGAGGGGACAGAGACCAATAATACCAATAACTCACATACAGTGTTTACAGTTTTAATAGTCTTTAGAGCACGGATATCCAAGCATTCTTCACAGAGGGCCACATATAGAAACATATTCCAAGAAGGAAAAGCAAAACTATGCAGATCAAATAGCATAGTTATGCAAAACAACAATACAAGCACTTCGTAAGCAAATATAGTCTCAGATTTCATATGTAATAAAAATCTCTATGACCTGTTCACCATGAGTAGAGCCATGATAGGAATCTACTTCTGTAATAGAAACAGTGTTATTTGGGTGTGAGAATGTGAAACAGCATTCTCATGTGTTTGTGATGTAAATGTGATCAGTACCTGTATGTTGATTCTTCCTGTAGCTGTAAACCACCCACACCAGGACGACCACAGCCACACAGAAAACAATGTTCAGCACAGTCAAGGTGATGACAGTCGAGCTAAATTTGGACAGCTCAGAGAGGTCACCACCTTCAAACAGAAGCAGTTTTTAAGTTCTAAATAATCCTACAAACAAGATAACATCAGATCATCTTTATTAGTGGAGACATGAAGAAATTTCTTTGTTGCAACACACACAAAATAAATAAATAAAATTCCACAAAAACAAAAAAAGCGGAATATATTACCATACAAAAATTACACATTCAATTTAAGCATTTATATATACTTTGTGGGAAAAAAAAATAATAAATTGAGTAGAATAAGAGTAAATAAAATACAGTCTCAGTAGGGTAATGGGGCTATGGCTGCGGTTATGTACAATATAGCATATATAGCATATGTACAACAATAAATAGGTAGTGTTGAAGCAGCCTGATACATGGTGGTGTTGTTTGCATATATTGCAGTTTTAGCATTGGTGAATGATGAAAACAGCAAAGGCCCTCAACAGCTGCTCTGAGGTACTCCACATTCCAAATCTTTAAGGAGTGAGGAAATACAGAATACAGAATGTTTTTTATGTAAACGAAGAACTAGTGAACCACCCAACAGTGTGCAATGGAAATGTTTTTTCCATAATAACTTACCATCTAATAATTTTAAGTGGAACTGAAATCAAATAAAATATCTTGCATTTGTGTTATCGCCGGTACAATTATGATACTATTGCTGTACTTCCACTTCCAGCACTATTATAATCATATTGAAAGAAGATAAGAAAGATTTGGTTATTATTTTAATCCCATTCCTTAAAAAACAAAACAAAAAACATTTCTTTATCTCCACAGGTATTGCACTGAATGCGGTGGCATGTGATCTGTGGAATGGCAGCCAGAATGCATTCTTACTTTTTTCAAGTCAATAAAAACGCCTGTAATTGAACAAATGAAAGTTTAATGCAATACTCGGTGTGACGGAGCGCCCATAGTAGCCCCGTCGTTCCCCGACTGGCGCGTCTTTCTCTGGCCCGAGAGCGCGCCTTAGCCGGCAGAGCGCGCGGAGCGCTTCCCCTGGTTTTTGCGGAGCCAAGCTCTGGTAGACCGCTTCCCCGCAGGACCACTTACATATCCCGCTGTCCTGAACTCCCATAAACTGTTTCCCCGTGGCCTGGACTCTGTTTCCCCGTAGTGCGTTCGAGGGTGCACACTCAACGCCTACCTGTCCACACGCTCCTCACCCTCCGCTGTCTCCACGCCGCTCTCTGGTTCAGGGGCCAAACCGGGGCACTTCCTGGTCATGCGATAAATAGCGCATAGTGGCGCGCTAAAGGAGGTCACCTGACCACGGACTAAACCATTCCCTAGTGTCGAGGACCTAGACCCCTCCTCTCCTTCCCTATCCTGGATTAACTGTCCTCGTCCTGCCAGATTAGTAGTTTCATCTGCCTGTCCGTCCTTAGGAGTGGATCTCTCCTTCACTGTGGTTCTCCTCGAGGTTTCTCCGTTTTCCCACTGGGTTTTTTGGAGTTTTTCCTTGCCGAGAAGGAGGGTCTAAGGACAGGAGATGCTGGGACAATCATCCATTTGCCTGCTTGTTGTTGAACATTCTGTATTTGTGTTTTATGAATGTTTCTTTATTAATCAACAATTTTGTGAAGTCCGCCGAGATAACTCTTGTTGTGATTTTGGGCTATACAAAAATAAATTGAATTGAATTGAATATTAATCTATATGTTTATTCTGTTTTTGTAAGTTTATTATGTAATTAAAGTCTAGCCATATGAGGGGTTATTTAAGTATTTTTGTTATTATGCTGAATGACAGTTTGTTCAGTTATCAGGAGTATAGTTTTGCCTATGTTTAAGCCTTAAACCCTGTTTTGTTAATTGGTTAGCCCGGGGGGAGGGGCTACAGGGTATTTAAGGGGAGCTCTGCTCAGTCTGTGTGTCTGTCCTTGGCCTGACTATGTGGGTGCTGGCATACTGTGAGTGTTGCTGTAAATACTTCTGTTTTTTTGGACGTTTGTTTCACTGTAAATATTGCACTGTGCACGTTAAGCTGTGGTGCGAATAAAAAAACCCACTTAAGTGAAGTTTTTCGACTGAGCCATCGTTTTTCCCTATTTTGACTGTACGAACCCGTGACATTTGCCCAAAGGGTGAGCCAGCCAGCGAGACAGCCAGCGAGACAGCCGGCGCGCCGCGCGGAGGAGGCGGCGGCCGCCGTTGCTGCTGCTGCTGCTGCTCCCAGGTCCGGAACAGGGTTTTGCTCTGAGGCAGCCCCTGTCCTGTGCTGGCATACTGTGAGTGTTGCTGTAAATACTTCTGTTTTTTGGACGTTTGTTTCACTGTAAATATTGCACTGTGCACGTTAAGCTGTGGTGCGAATAAAAAAAAAAAGCACTTAAGTGAAGTTTTTCGACTGAGCCATCGTTTTTTCCTATTTTGACTGTACGAACCCGTGACACTCGGGAAGGCATTAACATCTCCATGGAGACAAGTGAGTGGCAGATCCTTAACTGGTTTTAGTTGTGGACCAAATCAACAATAATCAGTCACAGAAATGTAAAGAAGAGTGGAGAGTTCTGATGGTGGATCTCATGAACCTGGACGTCTTTATTGAAAATTTACAAGGTCCAAAAATGGCCAAATAAAAGCAAAAGTACACAAGAAGTTGCCAATAAAAAAGCTCTATAAATTGGCAGGTGCCTTACCATACACATGAATCCTTGTCCCAGTGAGTGAGTGTCTACAGGCAGACACCACACAGAGGTAGGTCCCATCTTCTGTAGTGTTTTTCAGGGTCAAGTTATGAAAACAAGCAATTTTTCCTGTGTTCCCACAGCCAGGTCGTCACTGAAAATGAGAATTGGTTCTCAACCTACCTGGTAAAATAAAGGTTAAAATAAAAAATAAAAATAACATAAAAGATTTTCTTATTTCCACTGGTCTGAGCAATAATTTCAGTTGTAAAAGCACTTTTAAGCCAAGTGACACTGGTTTGTCCTGAACAGAGGCTGGTGTCAAATGAACAGCTGAGAGTCAGAGAGTCTCCTGGCTGCACTCTCATTCTCTGGACTCTGGAGCACAGACTGCATGGGCTTTGACTCTTCCTCAAGCTCCAGAACAGTGCCTGATCCAAAGAGAACATCCTGTGCATTGATTATTCTACAGTAGTACGTGCCGACATCGTCCTTCGTCATGTGCAGTATGGGCAGAGTGGTTTCATTAATTACAGATTTTACTGAATAATTTTCTAATGCGGATTCTGCTGAAGAAACAAGTTATTTGTTGTTGCGACCAGTTGTAGACTCTTCTTGGTGCTCTGTTTGTACCACACTCTATTTCTCCAAATACTTCTGGTCAGACATTTATTACCACAGTTTCTCCAAGCTTTGCAGTTTTAAAACAGTGAAGCTGCTGAACTTCACGTGGTTGAGACTCACCTGAGATACTGTCATAAATGTATGTATTTATTTAGTTTATTTATGAGTCAGGGACAGTGCACAATCTACATTAACCTTAACAGGAGAGATGCATTCTGACAGGTTGTAGCACTAAAGCTAATGTCCCCCTGTAGTCCCTGATGCATGTTTTTTTTACGTAGATACAATATAAAAGATATAAAAGTGTATCAAACTGGAACATTCTTGTGGCTTGTACTTACACAGAGTCCAGAGCAGGAGAACGTTGACACAGGTGAAGATCACCGTCATTGTTTTTGAGAGCAGGAGTGTTCTCCACGTTCTGAAGCAATGTGGACAGCGGAAGAAATATGAAGTTAAGAATAGAGCGTTGTGATTGTATGGTAGAAATTCATGCCTGATTGGCTGGCTATGGAATAACCTTGTTGACATAAGTTGCTTTTGTTTCTGCCAAATTGTTATGGTTTTGCTGGTTTTGATCCTCAACCAAATTTTGGCCAATATTTTTTCCAGATTTATCTTTTCTTCAAACTCTAGATTAGAATAGCTTAGAGTAGTGAACAGTGAAACACCTTAGATATACTGGGCTCCACCTCTGAAATATGTGGCACATGGAGGTCCCTATTTTTCTTATTAGAATTTTTATCTAAGGTCCTCAGTGAGACAGCCTTTAGTAGGCCAGAGGTCACTTCTTCACCCATTAGTTTTCTTATCCCTGTAGGGAAATTGTTCTCTGCATTTGACCCAGCCTTTCAGGAGCAGTGGGCAGCACATTAAGGCACCTAGGGACCCATCTCCATGATCTTATTGCTAGGCTTGGTCAGGACCTCAGCTGGAGGATTTTTACCTATGGAGCATGTTTTTGGGTTGCAAACTCCACCCAGGGATCGAACCCAGAAACTTCTTGCTGTGAGGTGTGAGTGCTAGCCACTCAGCCACATTAGCATTAGAGCATGAATGAAAAAAGATCTATGATATTTTAATGAGTCTCCACCCTGTTGCTCTGAATCAAGCTGTAGTGCTCCACCCCAAGTATCTACAAAGGTTTTTTATGAATTCTGCATCTCAGGTGAATCAGTCAATTCTGATTTGTTTACGTGCTCATACCGTTGCATGTACTCAATGAAATGTATACTTAAAATGCGCATGTTTGTTTGTGCATTTAATAAGTAATAATGGTTTATACACCCACATATGGCTCATAGTTGCCAGTACATTACTTTTGTCTGGACACTAGTAATTTTCTCATTTGTGGTCATTCGGTCAAGATATACTTCACTTGCCTGAAAACTTCTGCCAGGGATTTCTTATAAGACAATATCTCAATGTCTCTGTTAAGTTTTCCGTGAGTTAAAAAAAATACTGGTCATGAGGATTTAAAAGCATAAAAAGTCTGTGCATTGTTGACGCAGACATGCACTCTCAAAACCTCTGAAACCAGAGCCAGACTGTACGTTTGTTGCTTTGTAGCTTTAGTCATGCAACACAATGTGTGAACACGTTTGATTGACCATGATGCACTGCTGGTGAGAAAGGCGGAAACTTCACTGTGGTTAGACTAGAGGTGTGAAAATAACCTGCCTTAAGTTCATTAGTTAAAAACTCAAACAAATTTAGGCCCAATCTCAATTCTCTTTTGTACCCCTCTATCTTTGTCTTAACCCTACCCCTCGCCCTAACACTCTGTCTTTAAACAGAGGGAGAAGGCAAAGGGGTGTGTTTTAAACCCTTAGAAATGGGACACCCCTTTGCAGTCGCAACAATATGACATTATTTTTAAAGTTTTGAAGTATTGTGCTCCTTTTGAGTTTGTTTTAAATAAACTTTGCAAAAAGTCTAATGTTTGCTCATTTTTTTAAAATTACTATACTCTGTACAACATAAGTAAATCAAATTTTAATCAACTGTAACACAAAATTAAAATGTGCAAAGAGGTAGAGTGCAAATTTTAAAAAGAGGTAGAATTAAAAAAAAATTAAAAATAACTAGAAAACAGTGCAAATCTGAACTCTGTAAACAAACACAGAAAACTACACACACAAAAAAAACCTACATTTTATCAGCTAGTTTCTCAAACAGTCCCAAAAAACGCTCAGTTTTCTCCTCAGTCTCCTCGTGCCTTTTCTGCTCCTTTGCGGACTCTTCTTTGAGGAAGTCCACCACAACATTTTTGGACTTCCTTGTCCTCTTTCTGGGAGAGGGAGATTGAGGAGGAGCTGCAGCCACAGCTACAGCTGAGGACTGAGCAGCAGGTGAGGACTGGGTGTGGAATGAGGATGCAGAGGACGGAGCTGAAGAGGTGGACGGAGTTGTAGAGGATGCCTGGTACACACAAAAAAGAAAACAAAATGAATACATAGTCATAAACATATATAATTGTTCTGGTACCTACAAATATTATAGAATGTAATATACCTTATATTTTATTTTCAAATTCTCCCACTTTTTTGAAGCTTGTTGGGCTGACACAACTCCAACAAGTCCAGCCTCCTACAAGAAATTTCTAAACAAAATACAAATGTGATTAATAACATGTCATTTTTAATATAAATAGGGGATAATTTACACGGCGAAACGAAACAATAATATGTGTGATATTGTTCTTTTGGGCCATGCATGTTTGCAATGGTTTACACATTCTACCGTAACATGTGTATAGTTCTAAAAGCGCATGAGACGAGTTACGAGGCGAAATGAAAACATATACAGATACAGCGATATATTTTACACATTCTAGTCTAACATATATGCGTATATAGTTCTTTTAGGCCATGCATGTTCGTAATACTTTACACATTCTACCATAACAAGCGTATAGTTCTAACCGGGTTACGATAAGCCGTATATGTCAGAAAGCGTAAATGCAGGCGCCATGAGTATACCTACAACTTTTCAAAAGTTACTACAGTTTTATACAACTTTTTATGAGGTTCTTGAGTGCAAAATGCTTACATTTGTGCGAGTCCTTCAGCGCCATGTTGCTTTCTGCTGCGTCTTGCGTTAAGCCACGCCTATCCCCTTTGCGCAAAGGGTGCATCTGCAAAAGCTCTGCTCAGAGGGGTAGAACAGCCCTTCCCCTTATCCCTCGCACTTACAGAAAAGAGTATTGGGATACCCCTCTGTCTCTCGTGAACGTGCACAAGAGAGGGTTAGGGTGAAGACAGAGGGCGAAGTGGGAGAATTGAGATTGGGCCTTAATATTACACATTTTTGTTATTTCTGTATGGCTGTGAAATATCACTTTGGCATGTATGGGTAAATCCTGAGAATACTTTATATTTTTAGTAATAAATATATGTATAAACTGCAAACTTATGAATACATGTTTTTGTTTTTTATTGTTGTAACTAGACATCCTATTCCAGCCAGAATTACCAACCTGGTCAGCATATTACTATAGCTATGACTCAGTGATGAACCTTTTGAACACTTCCTTCTACGTGGATAATTTTTATACAAGCCTCATTCTATTTCGTTATCTCATGCAGAAAAAAGTGTCAGCTTGTGGCACCATCAGAACAAAGAGTCAATGATACCCCAGGACTGCAGAAAATACACTGGACGCCAGAGCTCCCGGTGGCAGTAAAAGGTGGATTCGGGGGGCCCCCTGCTTTTGTCCAGTGGAGAGATACCTGTGATGTGTTCATCTGCTCCACCATGCGAACCACCCATGGGAGGAGACAGTGAAGCGCAGACTGAAGGATGACGCAGGTCGCTGGACTGTCAGAGATGTTCCCACTTCCACCTGCCATCAAGGACTATAACAAGTATGTATATGATATAATATTGCTTCATGTCAGTTTTGTACTTGCTTGTTGTTAAAATATTTGTGTTTTTCCTCAGGAACATGGGTGGTGTTGACCTGTCAGATGGACTCATCGGATACTGTGAAGTTTTGCACAAAACAAAGAAATGGTACAAGACTTTTTTTTTTTTTTTTTACCTTTTTGTAGACATTACCAGTGTAAATGCCTTCATTCTCTACAAATGACACTGTAAATCAAAGGGTAAAGTCCCAGTGCACCAAAAGGCATTTAGAGAAACTCTTGTCTTGGAGCTGGCAGAGGCAGGAGTCATCAGAACACAGCAGGAAGAAGAAAGCAGGGAGGAGAGGCATCGTCATCTTGTGTACATCAACCCAGGTGGTGACAAGACACAAGGCAGGTTGTAGTGCAGGAAGTGTCATGCTAAAACAGCTGTAAAATGTTCTATCTGTGATGTGCCCCTGTTATAATGATTGGCACAAATAGCAAAGAAAATAGAAGAAACCAAAGGCTGTTTACAGTTTGCAGTATGAGAAATTTATAAATATATATTTATTTTATGTACAAATACACATTTTATATTGTGTTTTGCTATGCTATATACATTTTGATAATAGAGCAGCTTGGTGTGTAGATAAAGAGTACTAACAATAAAAGTAGTCGAAAATTCTCATTTTTATAGATATTCTCATCAAATGTGAAATGTGAGAGGTCAACATTTTTATCAATTTAGATATAGCGTGTCTCAGTCCCCAGCTACCTACTACAGCTTTCTACACTTTAAATTAAAACTCTCTTGTCCGACCCTCGCACTCACTGCTGTCTCAACAATAAACCATGATACTGTGTTGGTGAGAGTGGAGGAAACTTCTGTGTGGGTCGACCAGAGGTGTAAAAATAGCCTGCTTTCTGTTTCATCAAGAGAACATTTTACATAGACCTATAATACCAATAATTCACACACTGTTTACAGCTTTAATAGTATTTAGAGCTGTTTTTTTTAAAGCTAATGCTAAATTACTTGATGCCTATGATCATAATCTCGGTCTTTTCATGAGTTTCAGGGAATCCATCCTGATTTGAAGGATGTGGCATGGCAATGGTCCTCCCTTGTTATAGCAATAAAACTGATGTTATAACTTGAAGGGGGAATGGTCCACACAAAATTTAAATGAAATCCGTGAAAAGAAGCAAAGTCAATTTAATTGCATTATTTATTTGGGGCAATGCACATTGAACTAAATTTTGTTATTTCAGATAATTTATTTTCAGTCAAGCTCCAAAAATACAAAGTGAGACATGTTTGGGGTTCTAAGGACCATGCTGTTCAACAGAAATAACTGAATGAATCTTTCAGTAACATTTTGGTAGTTGGACTTGTTGATACTTCACTTCAGAATAAAGCAGTGGGTCTTGTCCAGGCGGGACTGAGGCGGACCTGGAGAAGGCGCTCGAGGGCACCACATTCACTCCTGCATAAGTAACCTCCTCTTCAGCCTGCAAAACAACAATACAAGTACTTCGTAAGCAAATAGAGTCTGAGTCATATTATGACTGTGTAATAAAAATACCATATTGACCTGTTCACCATGAGTAGAGCCATGACAGCAAGCTACTTCTGTAATAGAAACAAATGTTGTGTTATTTGGGTGTGAGGATGTGAATTAGCATTCTCATGTGTTTGTGATGTAAATGTGATCAGTACCTGTATGTTGATTCTTCCTGTAGCTGTAAACCACCCACACCAGGACGACCACAGCCACACAGAAAACAATGTTCAGCAAAGTCAAGACGATGACAGTCGAGCTAAACTTGGACAGCTCAGAGAGGTCACCACCTTCAAACAGAAAATGAGACTTTATAAAAACAACACTATATATAATTAGACATATTATACTAGTACTTTTCTAATTATAATCTATGACACCTATGGATCATTAGGTTGTAATTTGGACAAATTGGTATAATGGTTTAGAATGACTTCATAAAAGAACCAAGACTTCGAAGTTGAAAATTGTGGCGCTGATTTCCACTTGCCATTTATGATATGTCACTGTAAACAGCATCACAACAAAGTGCTGCTCTGCTGGACCGTGCCAACTATAGACAGTATTTTGAAGTGGACTGTGCAACTAAAGAGCCAATCAGGGGTGAGGCTGTTGAAGGTACTTGCCGCTGCCCACCCACCAGCACACTGCTGTCAATCAAACATGTTGCTAACGCTAGTGAGGGCTCTCACTAGCACTACCTTCAGGAAAAGAAGGTACCTGGTTGGTGTGTTATGTATTATATATGTTCATATCTTGATTTACAATAAAATTAACAGACCAGTATCATGTAGAGTGGGTTAAAATGAACATTTTAATGAAGAGATGCCCGACAGCTGCAGTTACGAAGAGCGTGAATTGGAACCAACGGCCATTTATCTCCATATACATTCTATGATGGTGACGGCCCTGCCTATGGATAGCTGCAGTTAAGATTATATTGCCAAATACTTTGTGCATTAGAGCTAGGAAAATAAAATTTGAGAAGGAAGAAGGCTTGTACCAGGTTTTGTTGAAATTAAGTCTTGATTTAAGGAGAATAAAGATAATTTAAACATGCATGAATGGCTCTAAATACAACTTCAAGAGGCCAAATGAGAAGGAAAACAACTACGACATGGTTAAAAGTTAATTTTGCATAATATGATCCCTTTAATTGAGGCTTGGTAACTATTTAATTAAGGGATTATGGTTGAGGTATTAATTAAATAGTTACTAAACCTGATTCTATTAACAATTTCATTATGAATTTAATCTTTGCTTTATTAGGGATAATTAGGTTAAGTTCTTCATTATCTATGTCATCGATGATACAGATGCAGTAAATACAAAATGTTATGTTCCAGTGCAGATTTATTGGTTTGCCTTTATATCTGCCTGATTTTTGCACTTTTTGGATAGTCTTCTATCGATTTATGAACAGTTTTTTGTGAAGGCATCTGACAGGTAAAAGATCTGTACATGGACAGCCCACAACAAATTTGTCAGAAGAATGCTTAATGTTGAGAGAATGGCCCCAGTCTTTACTACAACAGGACCAGCACTTCAAAAGACACATACGCAGAAAATGTTTTTAACCATGTTATATTGTTGTCCTCACTTTAAGTGCATACTTGAAGTTATGTTCTGCTTCATTTATGTTTCATTAATCCATTAGTACAAGTGTTCAAAAACGCTCTATTCTGTTGCATCACAGATAAAACTCCAGACTTCTTTTACGCAGTTTTTCCATTAATTCATAAACCATCACCCAGTCAGTGGTCAAATTGTGGTCATCACATGGCTTCATTGGAAACAGAGGTGAAGTTTGTAAAGTCTATTTTCCAAATTACATTTATTCAAATGTGAAATACCTATCCTAAGACCACAAAAAGCATGTTTAAAATAGAAATAAAGCGTAAATAATGCATAATATGTATTCTTTAAGAAATATATATATATATTTACCGTGCACATGCAGCCTGGTCCCCTTCCCCGCATGCATGTGTCCACAGGCAGTCACCACACAGAGGTAGATCCCATCTGCTGTAGATGTGATGTTTGCCAAGGTTATGTTATGAACGCATGAAGTTTCTTCAGTGTTTGAATGTGTGTCACACACGATCTCATTGATATTGTTCCAGGAAATCGTTTCAGAAGCAGAACCTTTAAGCCAGGTGACACTGATGTGATCTTTAGAACAGAGGCTGGTGTTAAATGAACAGCTGAGAGTCACAGAGTCTCCTGGCTGCACTCTGATATAGTCTGGACTCTGGAGCACAGACTGCATGAGCTTTGACTCTCCCTCCAGCTTCAGAACAGTGCCTGATCCAAAGCTAACATTAAATGAGCGGAGTATTCCACAGTAGTACGTGCCGACATCCTCTGCTGCCATGTTCATTATGGTCAAAGTGGTTTCATCAGGAGAAGTTTGAACTAAATAACGACTTACAGCTCTTTGCTCAGAAGGATTTAATGCTGATGCGAGCATTTGTAGACTCCTGTTGGTGCCCAGTTTGTACCATACTCTACCTCTCCAGATACTTCTGGTTGAACATTTGATCACCACAGTCTCACCGAGCTTTGCAGTTTTGAAACTTTCAAGCTGGTGGACTTCATGTGGCTGAGACACACCTGAAATACAAAACAAATGTTGTACACAAGTGTAAGAAAAGATCTGATTAGTTCTGCAGTGCTCCTCGTACTTACACAGAGTCCAGAGCACAGTGATGATGACAGCGATGAAGATCACCATTGTCACAGGCCTAAGAGTTTTTTGAGTTGATGTGGGCAAGGGAAGGATATATAGGTGAGAGTGGAGCTTTCTGATTGGATGATACAGAATCATGCAGTGTTGGTGATTGGGTGCGGCATGTATTTTGCACATATTCACCCCTCTATAGAGATGTCTTGCATGTGCTTCAAAGATATGGTATAAGTTAGTAATTGCTTTTGCTGGTACTTCAACCAAAGACATTATCTTGACAGTATGTCATTATAATCTATAACACATGCATTAACATTTTAAATTTTGTTCATTTTTCATCACAACATAGCTCTAAAATGATCCAGAGGCATTACACACCTGGTAGAGTCTCCCACGGCAAATCAGACCAAGGTGATGGGTCAGTACTGTAGTCTATGTTCTATGGACAGAAAACATCAACATCACCAGGTATGGGCCCCGTCCTAAAACCTCAGCCGAAAAGTCAAACAGGCTCCTGAAGGCCCATCCTCCACTATGGGGAAAAAGTGCTTTCATTTATATTTTTTGGATTTGTTTGAAGAACAAAAAATATTTCATGGGTTTATGCCATGGCAGCATCCCAGTCTAGTTAGCTTCACCTCAACAATCTGCACATTGGTAACAATAACAATAACAATACTCTGAGCAAGACCTAGGATCCGCTGGGGGAACTATGTGTGGAAAGGGAAGCTGCAGCCTCCAGATAGATATACACATATATAAAGAGTGGTTGGTGGCTCAGAAGTTGCTCTTTGAACTCCATTGAAGAATTTCTGTCATCTTGGTGATATTGAACATTCACCTCTAGATCAGACCTCTGCCATTCCTGTTCAAGCTTCGTAGAAACTCAAGCTACTCAAGTTTAAGAGGTTTGTAAAGAAGGAAGGCTTTTCTTGGCCAACTGTAGCACTCACTGCTGTCTCAAAATGAAGGCATGATACTGTGCTGGTGAGAGAGGAGGAAACTTCTGTGTGGTTAGACCAGAGGTGTAAAAATAGCCTCCTTTCTGTTCATCAAGAGAACAAACTTTCTCTAACAGCTTTAGAGAGGGGACAGAGACCAATAATACCAATAACTCACATACAGTGTTTACAGTTTTAATAGTCTTTAGAGCACGGATATCCAAACATTCTTCACAGAGGGCCACATATAGAAACATATTCCAAGAAGGAAAAGCAAAACTATGCAGATCAAATAGCATAGTTATGCTTTTGACACCCCTGATTTAGACCTACAAAGTTTTAATGCTTATCCTTAATAAGGATGATCTTAAATGGTCTGTGTGAGCTTCAGGGACATCCTGATTTGAAGGATTTGGCATGGCAACGGTCCTTCCTTGTTATAGCAATAACACAATTCATATCATAAAATTCATAAAATGATATGTTTTGAATGGGGAAAGGTCCTCACAAGATGCTTCAAATCAGGAAAGAAACATTTGATTGAAATCCATGAAAAAGTGCTTAAACCAGGTCACTGACAGCACTATGAGAATTGTATTATTTATTTGAGACAATGCACATGAGCAAATTAAACTTAAACATTCTGTCATTTCAGATCATTTATTTTCAGTCAAGTTCCAAAAGTACAAACAGACATGTCTGAAGAGCTAAGGACAAGCAGAAGAAACCTTGCTGTTCAAGAGAAATATGTGAATCTTTTAATAACATTTTGGTAGCTGGTTGTGTTGATTCTTCACTTCAGAATAAACCACTGGGTCCTGTCGGAGTGTGACTGAGACTGCCCTGTAGGAGGCGCTCCAGGGCACCGCATTCACTCTTGCATAAATAATCTCCTCTTCAGCCTGCAAAACAACAATATAAGCACTTCGTAAACAAATAGAGTCTTAGTCATGTCATGTGACCAGTTCACCATGAGTAGAGCCATGATAGCAAGCTACTCCTGTAATAGAAACAAATGTTGTGTTATTTGGGTGTGAGAATGTGAAACAGCATTCTCATGTGTTTGTGATGTAAATGTGATCAGTACCTGTATGTTGATTCTTCCTGTAGCTGTAAACCACCCACACCAGGACGACCACAGCCACACAGAAAACAATGTTTATCAGAGTCAAGGCGATGACAGTGGGATTAAGCTTGGACAGGTCACTTCCTTTAAACAGAAACAGAATTTAAAAGTTAATTTTAAGGTCTAAATAAAGCATAAAGACTATCTCTCTTCACTATGATAGGAGCAGCAGTGGTGGTCTCCATGATGGATGAATTTCAATGATGCAACAGAGAATGCCAATTTTATGTTTTTACTTGCATTAAAATAAAAAGTCTCCTAGAAGATGTGAATGCAGCACTGAGAGCGATCCCTACCACAACCATCACTATATACAGCCAGAACTGAAGAAGCAGGTCGGATGAGCTGCGAAACATATTTGACCAAATAAACTCTGTCCAGTTGACAAATTAAATTTCTCCTTTTGCTATCACTATATACACTTCAGCAGCAGTGATCCTAGAGGTGCTGGGCTATAAGAGCAACCATGGGAGCCATGAGAGACAATACCCACCATGGAAAAGACGGTTAGAGGCCAAAATCAAGGAAGCGCGGAGAGAAATGAGCCAATTGTCAGAGGCCAAGAAAGGTGCGATGAAAAAGCAAGTACCCAGGAGGTACAGCCAGATGCCCATACCTGAAGCACTCGAAACTGCCAAGCAAAGGCTGCAAGCCTTAGCCAGCCACCTAAAGAGGTACACGCGAGAAAATGAAGCCAGACGAATAAACCGCCTCTTCGCAACACAACCTGCGAAAGTGTAAGCTCAATGGCAGGGGAATAACACCAGAGCAGACCCCCTAAGGCTGGAGACTGAAAAGTACTGGAAAGAGTCTCAGGCATGAAACTGGCTAAACTGGCTAAAGAAGCTCACGGCTCTCCACGAGCGCTTGGCAGCATAAATGAACCAGCTGCTAAGGGATGGGACTCACCCTGAATGGGTAACCCAAGGGCGTACGATCCTGATCCTAAAGGATCCTTCAAAGGGTACAGTCCCATCCAACTATCGGCCAATAACCTGTCTCTCCACAACATGGAAGCTCATGTCAGGCATTATTGCTGCTAAGATAAGCGGGCACATGGATCAATACATGAGCACAGCACAGAAGGGCATCGGCAAAAACACCAGAGGAGCCAAACACCAACTCCTGGTTGACCGAACAGTTGCCCATGACTGCAGAACCCGTCAGACCAACCTGTGCACTGCCTGGATTGATTACAAGAAAGCCTATGACTCAGTGCCACACACATGGATCACTGAGTGCTTGGAGTTGTACAATATCAATCGGACTCTAAGGGCGTTCATTGCAAACTCAACGCGGTTGTGGAAAACCATCCTTGAAGCCAATGGCAAGCCACTTGCACAAGTGTCTATCAAATGTGGCATATACCAAGGAGATGCACTGTCACCACTGCTGTTCTGCATAGGGCTGAACCCCCTCAGCCAAATCATTGACCGCACTGGCTATGGATACCGACTCAGAAACGGGGCCACCATCAGCCACCTCCTCTACATGGATGACATCAAGCTCTATGCTAAGAGTGAGCGAGACATCGCACCACCAGGATCTACAGCACAGACATTGGAATGTCATTCAGGCTTGAGAAATGTAGTAGGATGGTGACAAAGAGGGGGAAGGTAGTCCACACAGAGGGGGTCTCACTCCCAGAGGGAACAATAGCAGACAAGTACCTTGGTATCCCACAAGCAAATGGCAACCTTGAAAAGGCAACAAGGAAAGCGGCTATGGCCAAATACCTGCAACGAGTAAGGCAAGTCCTAAGAAGCCAGCTCAATGGCAAGAATAAGGCACAGGCAATAAACAGCTACGCCCTGCCAGTGATCAGCTACCCAGCAGGAATCATAAGCTGGCCAAAGGAGGAGATACAGACCACAGACGTTAAGACACGAAAGCTCCTGACCATGCATGGAGGGTTCCATCCCAAATCCAGCACCCTGAGACTGTACGCTAGCCGGAAGGAAGGAGGCCGAGGACTAGTGAGTGTGGGAACCACTGTCCAGGATGAAACATCCAAAATCCATAAGTACATCAAGGACAAGGCCCAAATAGATGATGTGCTCAGGGAATGCCTCAGACAGTGGAGGTCAGAGGAAGAGGTGCTGGAGGGACCATCATGGCAGGACAAGCCCCTACATGGGGCATACCACCGAAACATAACTGAAGTGGCTGATATCAAGAAATCCTACCAATGGCTGGAGAGGGCTGGTCTGAAGGACAGCACAGAGGCCCTCATCCTGGCTGCACAGGAGCAGGCCTTGAGCACCCGAGTAATAGAGGCCCAGATCTACCACACCAGACAAGACTCAAGGTGTAGGTTGTGCAAAGAGGCTCCTGAGACAGTCCAGCACATAACTGCAGGGTGTAAGATGCTGGCAGGGAAAGCATACATGGAGCGACATAACCAAGTGGCGGGCATAGTGTACAGAAACATCTGTGCAGAGTAGACCCCAAGGTCAAGATGGGAAACACCTCCGAAGGTTGTGGAGAATGAGCGAGCCAAGGTCCTGTGGGACTTCTAGATACAGATTGACAGAATGGTGATGGCGAACCAACCAGACATAGTGGTGGTGGATAAGCAACAGAACAAAGCCGTGGTGGTGGACATTGCAATACCAAGCGATGGTAATATCTGGAAAAAGGAACATGAGAAACTAGAGAAATACCAGGGGCTCAAGGAAGAGCTGGAAAAGGCCTGGAAGGTGAAGGCATCAGTGGTGCCCGTGGTAATCGGAGCACTCGGGGCTGTAACCCCCAAACTGGAAGAGTGGCTAAAGCAGATACCCGGAAAAACTTCAGACATCTCAGTCTAGAAAAGCGCAGTACTAGGAACAGCAAAAATACTGCGCAGAACTCTCAAGCTCCCAGGCCTCTGGTAGAGAGCCCGAGCTGGATGAGGGTGAGAGAGATCAACCACCGTGGAAGGTGAGGAACACATTTTTTTTATATATAGTGGTTTTGTTCGCATATATGACCACGACTTAAGCTATGGCTCCTAACCTTGTTCTCCCAGTGAACCCTGTTTCATCTGTGGATACGCTTGCAGCCCTTACATCATTCTCCAACCTGATAAGCTATTGTCTTATAAGGAAAATATAATTATTTTTCTGGCTAATAAAGATGTTATAGAACAGCAATAAATACTTTATAGAAGCATTTAACATGCTATCTCTTCATGAAAATTCTCTTTGGGCTGATGACTGATCAAAGACAAGAGACTAGTTATTGGTGAATCTGAAAACAGCAAAAAAAAAAAAAAAAAATTCTACAATTGAACTGAAAATGTGGTGAGCCGGTCAAGCCACGCAACTGGCAACTGTGAAAAAGATTAGTTAGGCGACATTTGAATCACGTTAAAGTTGCTTGATAAATTGGTTCTTTGTGTTTTTTTTAATTGTTATTTAAAGCAACATTATGTAACTTTTCTGGTGGAAAGGAGAGGGGGTGGGTCCCCTGATGGTCTGAGTGCCAAAATGACCAAATGAAAGCAAAAGTATATAAGAAATAACCAAATAAAAGCCTTAGCTGGCAGTTGCCTTATCATACACATGAATCCTTGTCCCAGTAAGTGAGTGTCCACACGCAGACACCACACAGAGGTAGGTCCCATCTTCTGTAGAAGTTTTTCAGCCTCAGGTTATGAACACAATCTGTTTCTCCAGTGTTCCCACAGAAGATGTTCTCATTTCCACTGGTCTGAGCAATAATTTCAGTTGTAGGAGCCATGTGACACTGGTGGTGACACAGAACTGGTTCTCTGGACTCTGGAGCACAGACTGCATGAGCTTTGACTCTTCCTCAAGCTCCAGAACAGTGCCTGATCCAAAGAGAACATCCTGTGCATTGATTATTCTACAGTAGTACGTGCCGACATCATCCTTTGTCATGTGCAGTATGGTCAGGGTGGTTTCATTAATTACAGATTTTACTGAATAATTTTCTAAACGTGGATTCTGCTGAAGAAACAAGTTATTTGTTGTTGCGACCAGTTGTAGACTTTTCTTGGTGCTCTGTTTGTACCACACTCTATTTCTCCAAATACTTTTAGTCAGACATTTTATTACCACAGTTTCTCCGAGCTTTGCAGTTTTAAAACAGTGAAGCTGCTGAACTTCACATGGTTGAGACGCACCTGTGATACACTATAAAAGATACAAAAGTGTCCAGAGCAGGAGAACGTTGACACAGGTGAAGATCACCATCATTGTTTTTGAGAGCAGGAGTGTTCTCCATGTTCTGAAGTGATGTGGACAGCGGAAGAAATATGAAGTTGAGAATGGAGCGTTGTGATTGTATGGTAGAAATTCGCGTCTGATTGGCAGATCCAAAAAGACATTTTCAAACTATGTGGTGGGCTTGCTTTCCTGCAATGGAAAAAACTTGTTGATTTACCCACGTCTCCAGCTCACTTCACACCGACTGTTCCCAGCACCAGCCCCCCTCTGCCCCCCACCCCCGGCAGTCCACCCCAGTCCCCCCCTTACTCCTCCCTCTACATCACACCGGATCAGGTGAGGAGAGAGCTGAGGCGGCTGAAACAGAAAAAATCTGCAGGACCAGATGGCATCTGCCCCAGGCTGCTGAGGACCCGCACGGACCAGCTCTGTGAGGTTCTCTGCTACATCTACAACCTGAGCCTCAGCCTGGAGAAGGTCCCTGTCCTGTGGAAGACCTCCTGTGTGGTACCAGTTCCAAAAACAACACATGCCAGGGAACCGGCCCACTTCAGACCAGTCGCCTTGACCTCTCACCTCATGAAGACCATGGAGAGGCTGATCCTCAGCTACCTCCGCTCCGTGGTGCACTCCACTCTGGACCCGCTGCAGTTTGGCTACAAGCCCAACATCGGAGTAGAGGACGCCGTCATCTACCTGCTGCAGCGGGCGCTCACCCACCTGGAGACTGCCGAGAGCGCTGTGAGAGTCATGTTCTTTGACTTCTCCAGCACCTTCAACACCATCAGGCCGGCACTGCTGCGGGGGAAGCTGGAGGACGGCGGAGTGAACGGACATCTCGCCGCCTGGACCATCGACTACCTCACTGACCGGCCGCAGTATGTGAGGCTGCGCGGCTGTGAGTCAGAGGTGGTTGTCTGCAGCACTGGGGTCCCACAGGGAACTGTCCTTTCACCCTTCCTCTTCTCTATCTACACCTCGGACTTCACCTACAACACGGACACCTGCCATCTCCAGAAGTTCTCTGACGACTCGGCCCTTGTGGGCTGTGTGTCTGAGGGGAATGAGCTGGAGTACCGATCGGTCATCAGGGACTTTGTGGACTGGTGTGAGCACAACCACCTGTGCCTTAACACCAGTAAGACCAAGGAGATGATGATCGACTTTGGGAGAAGGACACTACTTCCCTCACCGGTGAACATCCAGGGACAGGACATAGAGACAGTGGACAGTTTTAAGTACCTGGGACAATAAACTGAACTGGTCCCACAACACTGACGCCCTGTACAAGAAGAGCCAAAGTCGCCTCCACCTTCTGAGGAGACTGAGTTCTTTTGGAGTGTGCAGGCCCCTGCTCAAGACTTTCTATGACTCTGTGGTGGCCTCTGCTCTCCTCTATGCTGTTGTCTGCTGGGCCCCGAGCAGTACAGAGCGGGACAGGAAAAGACTGAACAAACTAGTCAGGAGGGCCAGCTCTGTCCTGGGCTGTCCTCTGGAGTCTGTGGAGGAGGTGGGTGAGAGGAGGGTGCTGGCCAAACTCACATCCATCATGGCCGACACCTCTCACCCTCTGCACCGGACTGTAGCGGAACTGAGCAGCACCTTCAGCAGCCGACTGAGGCACCCTCAGTGTAAGAAGGAACGCTACCGCAGGTCCTTCATCCCCACTGCTGTCAGACTGTACAACTCCACTGTGTAACACATGCAATAACCTGTGCATTAACCTGTGCAATAACCTGTGCAATAGCCCGTGCAATAACCTGTAACCATGTCACCTCATCAGTAACCGCCTCCACTGTCCTCAGATTATATATTTATACATTTGTATTCTTTAACATATTTATATATATTATATAATAGATATGTTTTATTATATATTTACATTTCTTTCACTCCCTGTACATAAGAACTACCTGATGTTGTAAATATGTTAATATTTATTGTGATTTTATTTTTTATTTACTTATTGTTCTGAGTGTTTGCACAATTTTTCACAACTTTTTGCACTATACTGTCCCCTGACTGTGAGCTTCTGTCACGAGTGAATTTCTCCTCTGTGAGATCAATAAAGTCTTATCTTACCTTATCTTATCTTATCTTATCTTATCTTATCTTATCTTATCTTATCTTAAGTTGCCTTTGCTTAAGCCAAAAGTTTTTGTTTCTCTTTGTTGGTTCAGATCCTTGTTCAAATGTTCACCTATGAAGTTTTTTTTTTTTTTTTTTTTTTCCTTCAGATTTATCCAAGTCCTTGAGTAAGTAATACCATTAACATGTCATTCTACAGGTAGATTAGCATACAGTGATGAGAGGCCCTCCTTGAACCACCACCTTAACATGGTGGAGGGGTTTGAGTGCCCAAATGATCCCGGGAGCTATGTTGTCAGGGGCTTCATGCTCCTGATAGGGTCACCCAAGGCAAATAGGTCCTGGGAGATGGGTCAGACTAAGAGGGTTTCAGAAGTCCCCATGATGAGAAACACAGCAAGGTCAGTTACGTCGCCCGAATTGGCATTACCGAGGCCCCACCATGGAGCCAGGCCTGGGGTGGGTGCTCGACAGCGAGTGTCTGGTGGCCAGGCATTCCCCCACAGGGCCTGGCTGGGCACAGCTCGAAGGAGCGACGTGGGGCCATCCTCCCATGGACCCACCAGTCACAGTAGGATCCATAGGGGGCCTGTGCAGGGAGATCTGGGTGACAGTTGAAAGCAGAGGCCTCATCAACCGGTTTTCCGGGCATGGAGACTAGCCTCTGTTTAAGAAGGGGGACCGAAGGGTGTGTTCCAACTACAGGGGAATCACACTCCTCAACCTCCCCGGTAAGGTCTATTCCAGGGTACTGGAGAGGAGAATCCGACCGATGGTCGAACCTCGGATTCAGGATGAGCAGTGTGGTTTTCGTCCTGACCGCGGAGCACTGGACCAGCTCTATACTCTCCATCGGGTGTTCAGGGGTTTACGGGAGTTTGCCCAACCAGTCCACATGTGTTTTGTGAAGAAGGCATTCAACCGTGTCCCTCGTGGGGTCCTGTGGAGAGTGCTCTGGGAGTATGGTGTCCGGGGCTCTTTGTCAAGGGCTGTCCGGTCCCTGTATGACCGGAGCAGGACCTGTGTTCACATTGCCAACAGTAAGTCGGACCTGTTTCCGGTGCATGTAGGACTCCATCAGGGCTGCCCTTTGTCACCGGTTCTGTTCATTGTATTTATGGACAGAATTTCTAGGCGTAGAATTTCTACGTTCCTCACCTATGGTCATGAGCTTTGGGTAATGACTGAAAGGACAAGATCGCGGATACAAGTGGCCGAAATGAGTTTCCTCCGAAGAGTGGCTGGGCGCTCCCTTGGAGAAAGGGTGAGGAGCTCAGTCACATGGGAGGAGCTCAGAGTAGAGCCACTGCTCCTCCACGTCAAGAGGAGCCAGCTGAGGTGGCTCGGGCACCTGTTCCGGATGCCTCGTGGACGCCTCCCTTAGGAGATGTTCCAAGCATGGCCCACCGGGAGGAGGCCCTGGGGAAGACCCAGGACACGCTGGAGGAACTGTGTCTCTCGGCTGGCCTGGGAATGCCTTGGGGTCCCTCCGGAAGAGACTGTTGCCCCCGCGACCCGGCCCCGGATAAGCGGAAGAAAATGGATGGATGAATGGACAATGATGAGAGGCCTCTTGAAAGAGGTTATTTCCTTCTTTAATGTAGTAAGATATTAAGGATATTAGAAAAGAAATATCTCTGGCATTTTACAACACCTTAGATTAGAGGCCATGGGAGGAAAATATCTTGTACCACAAGAAATACGCCACACAACAGGTCTCCAATATGTTGCTCAGAATCAAGCTATAGTGCCAAAGTGGCTCTGCAAAGGTTTTATGAATTCTGCACCTCAAATGAATCAGTCAATTCCGTATTGATTAAAGACTCATACCACTGTATACAGTACTTTTTACTGGTCAGGAGTAGTTTTCTAGTATTCTCATTTTGTAAAAGTTGCTTAGGTTTATGTTTATGTTGTCAGTTACTCTGGACATACTTAATTTGCCTGCAATGTATTTTAAGGAATTTGTCTCTTTACATCAGTGCCACTTAAGGTCTCTTAAATTTTCCAAAACAATACTGATAATAACCACTTAGTTGATAGATTAACTGGCTTTAGCCTACTTAAATATGGCATCAAGTGCATTGTTGATGCACTCTCAAAACCACAGTCTCTGTCAAGTTTTTGAAACCAGAACCTCTCAAGTCTGTTGCTTTGTGGCTTCAGTCGTGCAACACTATATGTGTACAGTGGTGATTGACCATGATGCACTGCTGGTGAGAAAGGCGGAAACTTCACTGTGGTTAGACTAGAGGTGTAAAAATAACCTGCCTTTTGTTCATCAGGCAAATGAGAATGAGCTTTCTCTTGTTGCAATGCCAGTGAAGTGTCTAATTATTTTAAAGGAGAAATGTATAGAACTCAACACACGTGAATGTTTAAAATGTATTTTCATATTTGTGATGTATTCTATGATTGAGTATTGCTTGGGGATTTAATGGAGAAATTACTAGCAGAGCTAGAGGAAGATGGACACTGTTAAACTCCTATGCTTCTCTCCTGTATTGGTTGAAAAATTTGGAAGATTTGAGATCAAGATAGACATGTTTTTTGAGGAATTTGACATAACACTGGCCCATGCCTAACTTTATATAATGCCTCCATGATGCAGAAAGTCAACTATTTTCTGTTCCTAGTCATCATGAGTTTGTTAAAACAAGATTAATAACTTGTGTTTGTAGTAATTTATTTCAAGGTTATAAACTCATCAATTTCACATTAGAAAGAAGCATTCTTTTCAACAGGCCTGTGAAAACATTTAAAAATGACTATGCAGAATTAGCTACAGAGATGTAGCTAAGGTAGGGTGTATTTCAGTCGAACTCTTTGAACTCTTTCCTCAAACTTCTCTTATAATGCAATAAATAAATGCGGACCTGGAAGAAGTCACCAAACTCCCCGCTGAGGGTACCGGTGAGGGTGTCATCAGGCTGATATTAGAATTACAAAATATTACTACACGTAACAAAAACACAGCCTGATCAAAACTCATTGTCTTAATTTTTAAAAAGTAATAGTTAGGAGTCTCCAGTGGATAATTACTGCATGTTCAGCCTGAAAGGAGACATATTTAACCATGTTTTCCTTCATTGTTCACTTAGTCAAAGTGATTAATGTGTGTTTGACTCTAATAATCCTGCATATAAGGCTTGACTGCCCTGAAAATGTGTGTTTTCACCTACCCCCTATCTCTTTTATTGGATATTTTTGAGCTTTAAAACCAATAATACATGTATGGTAGAGCTGTTTAATGTCATACTGTGGGACATTCCAGGCAGAGCAATGACATCTCCATAAACAAGTAACCAAAAAGTTACATAGTGCGCCTTTAATATAAACTGAGAAAAAGTCAGATAAAAATATTCCAAAGTGCGATTATTTATTTATTTATTTTTCTACATAATGGTATTAAGGTTTAGTTAATAGAATGACTAAAAGTATTTCAGTCAGATGATTCATGTTTCTGAAAATGCAGTCATAACAACAGGATGCACGAATTTGCTTGGTTCTGTGTTAATGTTAAATGTACAGTAGAACAGTAGTCTGATCTGATTGATATAAGAGTCCACTTCTGACAAAATAAGACAATTTTGTTGGTGTGATTTTATAACGATTAAAAGCAGGTATTGCTCTTTAGAAGTTTGAATATATGGGCAGTACCTGCCTTATTGCTGGTTCTCCAAAACCCTCACAGAAGCACAAAGTAGAACTTTTTTTCTTCCACTGGACACTGATGCGGCTTTTTTTTTTTTTTTTTTTTTACAGAGGCTGGTGTTAAATAAACAGCTGAGAGTCAGAGTCTCCTGGCTGCACTCTGATGTAGTCTGGACTCTGGAGCACAGACTGCAGGACTGAAGGAGGTCTGGACTTTCCTTCTACCACCACCACCACAGTCCCTGGTCCAAAGCTGACATCGTACTCATTTATAACTCCACAGTAGTAGGTGCCGACATCCTCCCATCTCACATGTGATACTCTCAAAGTACTACTGTCTTCAGAAGACTGCACTAAATAACAGGAATCTTTATAGATTTTTGATCTTTACAGGCATTTGTAGACTCCTGCTGGTGTCCAGTTTGTACCAGACCACAGTTCTCAAACCAGTGTTGTGGTTTGGGTGATTTCAGGTTGATTTTTACAAACCCATTCTGACGCAGATAAAGTAACTGTTTATTTTTGACATTGTAGGGATGAAGAAGTCTCTCACACACTGTCTTGCTCACAGCACCAGTGATTTCTTTACAAAATAGCTGCAGCAACGTTTGACCCAATGACCTTCATCAGGCAGCCTTCCACCGATGTTGGACCTCTCCAGTGTGGCCCTGAGAGCCTGGGTTTCTGACAACTTAAAGGTTTTCTCTTTACTTTCTATTTTATATTGTTGTTTCTTTGTTGATATTGCAGCTTATGTGTGTAAATATATTCATACTGTGGTCATGCTGAACAACTGTGTTTTGTTTTTGTTAAATGTATGAATATATTTGGGGAAAAGAGAGAGACAATCACTTTATTTATCAGTTATTTCATAGAAACACAATACACACAATATGCAACAAAAAATGTTAATATACAATGTTACAAATAAAAATTACTTGACATTTGATCCTATTTCATTCATGGTGACAGTACCACACTTGAGAGTAAATGTCTGGGTCTCGTCTGTGTTTCATTGTTGTCAGTCTGCAAGAAGCCACCAAGCTCCCAGCTGCATAAGTGAGGGTGTTGTCATCCTGAAATTGGAAAATGAGTATGTAGAAGAAGAAATAAATAAATAAATAAATACGTAACTTTATAATATCCTTATTTTTGATTATAACTTAAGTAAATTCTCTTTTTACATTTTGTTCATTAAAAAATGCAATGTGGATTTAAAACTGCTTAATGGAACCACTGACTTCCTGTTAAACACTGCAGAATTTAGAAACTCCCTCTCCATTGTGGCATCTCACTGTAACAAACTGCACATTGACATTTACATGTTGGCTACATGATATTTTAGAATCTCACATGCATCACTCAGTCTTAATTTTATAAATAACCACAGCTAAGTACACAGATGTGGGCAGGGATAGGGGGTGGGTGAAAGCAGGAATTTTCTGGTGTGGGTTGTCAGCTGCTCCAATTCTTACAGATTTTTTTTTTTTTTTTTTTTTTTTTGAAAAATTCATTAATTCAACAATGAGGTTCTTATTTCTTTGGTTATTTGCACAAATGAATAGTAGAACAGTAGTCTGACCTCACTGTTGTAAGAAGATCTTTGACCGTAAGAGTCCACTTCTGTCAAAATAACATACTTTTTGTAGGATTGTTTTAAGATTAAAAACAGGTATTGCTCTGTGGAAATTCTATAGGACTACATGGGCAGTACCTGACTTATTGCTGGTTTTCCAAATCCCCCACAGAAGCACAAACACCACCAGTCCAACCACAATGTTTGATCCAATAACAGCGATGGTATTTGGACTGAAGGAATCTGAAAAAGAGAATGTGAAAGATTTTTTGTAGACTTGGAAAACAAGCATTTTTTAATTTGCATTTTTGTGTTGAATGGATGAATAAAAAATCACCAATCACATACTGATTTTTGCTAACCATGTATTTACATACTGAACTTACATGTTACAATGTTGTGCAGATAAATACTGGTCCCAGTGCCCTGCAGTGTGTGTCCACAGGCAGTCACCACACAGACGTAGGTCTCATCTTCAGCAGAACTGAGGTCCTTCCAAGTCAGGGTCAGGTTATAAACACATGAAGTTTCTCCAGTGTTCACTTGGTTCTCACAGACAATATTCTTGGTTCCATTGCTCCATGAAATTATTTCTAAAGTAGAACTCTTTTTCTTCCACCAGACATTGATGTGGTCTTTTGTGCAGAGGCTGGTGTTAAACGAACAGCTGAGAGTCACAGAGTCTCCTGGCTGCACTCTGATATAGTCTGGACTCTGGAGCACAGACGGCAGGAGTAAAGGAGGAACAGATTGCCGGACTGAAGAAGGAGGACTGGACTTTCCTTTAACCACCACCACCACCACAATCCCTGGTTCAAAAGTGACATCGTACTCGTTTATGACTCCACAGTAGTACGTGCCAGCATCTTCCCAGGTCACATCTGATACACTTAAAGTACTATAAGCTTCAGAAGACTGCACAGAGTAACGATTTTCAGTGTATATATTTTTCCTTTTACTGGTAATCACTGATGCTATCAGTTGTAGTCTTCTGCTGGTGTCCTGTTTGTACCAGACCAGAGTTCTCGGACCACTGTTGACTTGGCAGTGAATGTGACATGTGGCTCCTACAGTTGTTGTTTGGAGGACTTTCAGCTGACTAGCCTTTACTGAGAAAAATGCACACTGTAAGACAAGGTTTATCAAATGTATTGATCATGTTACTTACCCAAAGGTCCAAGCAGGATCACAGCTAGAAAGACAATCATTGTTTCTCAAAAGCATTCTAATCTAAAATAAACTGTGGATGAAATTTAAGGTTCGGGCATATCTATCTGATTGGCCAAAACATCCATGTGCCATAACCTGATTGGTTCTAGTTACAGATGGGATGTATATTTTGGTGAAATAGAAATCACGTGTCTGTTGTGAAAATAGTTGAGTCCTAATTTAACATTATAAAATGTTTCTGTTACCTCACCTCCAACAACATGTGAGATGTATTTCATCTTTTTTTACCACTAAGGTCTAGGGTTATGAGATGGGTTGTTGAGATAAATTTGACATGCCATTGTTTCATAACTCATTCTATGTCCATATATATTCTTGTCATAGCAGAAAAATAATCTTACTTCTGAGAATTCATGTAGTTTCAAACCCACAAAGTTTTAAGGCCCTGGCCACAGGGTTCTCTAGTATGATATATATGTAAGCTTGTGGTGAGTCGTCACTCACAGAACAACCTTTACTCAGGTTCTCAGCACCTCACGTTGATGAGAAACTTTCAAGCATTGATTATACTATGAGTAGGCCACTTGTTATCATATAAAACTGAAACTAAATGACTCAAAATATTTGGAACGCCATGCTCCTTTCTGATTACAAATCTGAGGAATGCACCCCCCCCTTTTTTTTTTTTTACAGAAACAGAGATTTGAAAGCTGATTGTGTTTTTATGAACATTTACAGTGGTTTTATGTTGTTTTAGCCACGTCTTTTCTCTGTTGTTTTAATTAGCTACAATTAGGCAATTAGGCTACAAATGGCTGAAGCTGTCATTTCAAGCCTATAGTCTATGTTCTACTGATTTACAAGATCTCAATATGCAGTGTATTGGTTACTGATTGTTTGCCAGTGATATCCTACGACTCTTATTTTGATTCACATTCTGGCTAATGGCGTCTGCTCATTTCTGGGCGGAAAAGTTTGACCTGGGCGTAGCGCGCAGAGGGCTTTAAGTCCACCTGGTGCTCTAGTCCTAATATGGACTGGTGTAACTTTTAGGTTTAAGTGGGAGTGGGAGTTTTACAACCAGCTCGTGCACTCGGCTCCCAGATCTCGCATCACGGACCTGATTGGACCAGGACTTGGTCCAGTTTCATCTCGTCATTTTGGACAATAATGCAGAACCAACAGAACAGCAGATAGAGGACACACTCCACTTCAGTCCTTTGGAGAAGGTAAGGCTTGTTTTTGTTAGTTTGGGGCAAATCTGAGGACAGAGCCTCACAGGTGCATAAATGCATAAATGAGCTCGTGGGTGCGATGGAGCTGCTCCGGTGTTCTGCCATGTGTCCTGATGTGTTCATGTTGGGACCGTACCGTAGCCTCTTATCGTAGTTTTGCTGACGTTGTTGGGTATGGTTGTGAGCGGCGTGTTACGTTGTGTTGTTGGATCAGGTTGTGCTGCTGCGTAAACTTTGTGCTTGGCTGATAGTTTAGTCAATAGTGACCCAAATGACTGTCTGTTTTTGGCATTGTTATAATACTATAAAGCCTATATGTAATACATATATTTATAATATATATTTATAATTTTGGCCAAAGTGCCCCCATAAAAAAATTATACCACCAGCCGCCACTGTGCGTGTCTGTTGTTCCAGTGTGCAAAATTGATTGTTGTTTATTTTTCATGTATGTTTCTATGTGATGGATAGAATTATTATTGAATGCAAATAAGCTCGCTCAGCCAAATTTTATTAGATGCAGGCTCAATTTGGCGTACAAAATTGTTGACTGGCTTTGGCTGAAACTCTAAATGGCGCAAATGGCAGACCCTGGTGGCGTCTTGGGGTCTGCCTCACAGCAACAATGCACATTTTCATGATAATTTTAGCTGTCAGTCAGAGCTGTTGTTTCTTGACAGATGTAGCAAGTCGCTCAGACTGACCACGCCTCAGGAAGTAACAACTGACACATCACAACCAAGTCCAGGGACAGTTCTGAAGATGGCTCGCAGCTAGCAGCCCAAACATGTCAACTAGGCAAATACACTATATTACTAAAAGTATTCACTCACCCATACAAATAATGTAAATCAGGTGTTCCAATCACTTCCATGGCCACAGGTGTATAAAATCAAGCACCTAGGCGTGCAGACTGTTTCTACAAACATTTGTAAAGAATGTGTTGCTCTCAGGAGCTCAGTGAATTCCAGCGTGGTGCTGTGACAGGATGAACCTGTGCAACAAGTCCAGTCGTGAAATTTCCTCGCTCCTAAATATTCCACGGTCAACTGTCAGTGGGATTATAACAAAGTGGAAGCGATTGGGAACGACAGCAACTCAGCCAAGAAGTGGTAGGCCACGTAAACTGATGGCGGATGCTGTGTGCAAAGGTCGCCAACTTTCTGCAGAGTCAATCGCTACAGACCTCCAAACTTCATGTGTCCTTCAAATTAGCTCAAGAACAGTGCATAGAGAGCTTCATGGAATGGGTTTCCGTGGCCGAGCAGCGGCATCCAAGCCATACATCACCAAGTGTAATGCAAAGTGTCGGATACAATGGTGCAAAGCACACCATCACTGGACTCTAAAGCAGTGGAGACGCGTTCTCTGGAGTGACAAATCATGCTTCTCCATCTGGCAATCTGATGGACGAGTCTGGGTTTGGCGGTTGTCAGGAGAACGGTACTTGTCTGACTGCATTGTGCCAAGTGTAAAGTTTGGTGGAGGGGGATTATGGTGTGGGGTCTTTTTTCAGGAGCTGGGCTTGGCTCCTTAGTTTAGTGAAAGGAACTCTGAATGCTTCAGCATACCAAGAGATTTTGGACAATTCCATGCTCCCAACTTTGTGGGAACAATTTGGAGATGGCCTGACGTCATATTAAACCCTATGGATTAGGAATGGGATGTCACTTAAGTTTATATACGAGTCAAGGCAGGTGAGTGAATACTTTTGGCATATATAGTGTACATCTCCTAAATACATCAAGCATTATCCTTTAAAAGAACCAAAGTTGTGAATACAAGCTACAAGTTTTTATGCAATTTGATACTGAGGCGGGTTTTGAGAGTTAGGATTTTTTTTTTTTTTTTTTTTTTTTTTTTTTTTTAATTGATTAAAAGGACGCAATCAAAACATTTTACCACAGGTGTTTATCATATGGAAGACAACATTTTTCACTCAGCTTAGAGAGCTTGACTTGCCTCTGTGCTTCTAACAGGGAGAGAGAGTTTGCAAATACAGAACAAATATAAAACATTAAAATAAGCATAGCATGTTGGAATATGAGGAGCCTCTTGAAATACGCTGTGTATTATTATTATTATTATTATTATTATTATTATTATTATTATTATTTATTATTATTTATTTATTTATTTATTTATTTATTTATTTATTTATTTATTAACAATAAATAATAATACAGTAAAACAATAACATACAGTAAAACCCTGTTGCCTTCTTCTAAGTAAATTCTATTTATGTGATGTTCTGTCTTTTGGACGAATCTTTACTCGAGAAAATGGTGGCTCAACAGGTGTCTCTTGAGCACCGGGTGGGGCCTACATTCACCCGTGCATAGACGATTCCATCTTCAGCCTATAAAATAAAGGAGCACAAACAATTTTGTACATGTAGATGAGAGTAAAGAATATCAAAATATGGACCAGAAATGACTCTGACCTGGATGTCCTCATTAGGTCCACGGCGAACTTCTAACAACACAAAGAATTCATTATCACAGTGCAATTCTGAAATGATTGAAAAAGGGAAAATACGTTAAAGTTCATACCTGGCTCTTCTTTCTGGTGGCTGCTGCACACCACCCATACCAGCACAAACAAGGACACTGCCAGAGCAATGCTCAATCCAATCAAAGTTATGACTGTTGGGCTCAGACCAAACATGGCAGATGATCCTTTTATACAGGAGTCTGTGTCTACAGAAAGAATATGGGTTAATTCTGCTGCTAATCAATAATACTCTAGTATACACCTGATATGCCAGTGTGATGTTAATGTCAAGGAAGACTCTTTTAATGGTAAAAGTAATTAATAGAGCTGTTAATGTTACTTTGCTTCTTACTGTAATGATGGATTTTGGTCTCGCTGCCCTGCAGTGTGTGTCCACAGGCAGTCACCACACAGTAAAAGGTCTCATCTTCAGCAGAACTGAGGTCTTTCCAGGTCAGGGTATGAACACATGAAGTTTCTCCAGTGCTGATTTGGTCTTCACAGACGATATGTTTGGTTCCATTGCTCCATGAAATTATTTCTGAAGTAGAACTTTTTTTCTTCCACTGGACATTGATGTGGTCTTTTTTACAGACGCTAGTGTTAAATAAACAGCTGAGAGTCACAGAGTCTCCTGGCTGCACTCTGATGTAGTCTGGACTCTGGAGCACAGACTGCAGGACTGAAGGAGGTCTGGACTTTCCTTCTACCACCACCATCACAGTCCCTGGTCCAAAGCTGACATCGTACTCATTTATAACTCCACAGTAGTAGGTGCCGGCATCCTCCCATCTCACATGTGATACTCTCAAAGTACTACTGTCTTCAGAAGACTGCACAAAGTAACGGGAATCTTTGTAGATATTTTGACCTTTATGGGTATTTGCTGATACCATCAGTTGTAGTCTCCTGCTGGAGTCTAGTTTGTACCAGACCACAGTTCTCGAACCACTGTAGACTTCACAGTTTACATGAAATGTGGCTCCCAGTGTTGTGCTTTTGGAAAATTCAGGTTGGGATTGTGTCTCAGCTGGAATAAAAAAAATATATATATATTTTATATAAAGGAAAAGATAAAGATCAAATGTAGCAGTGTTATAACTTACCCTGAGTCCAGATCAGGATAACACCTAGAACCCTCAGAATGGACGTCATTTTCTCTCGGCGTAGATGATTATGATCTGAAGAAAGCAGGAGACGAACTTTAAGGTCCTGAGCCGGGGTATCTGATTGGACAGCTGCCTCCACATAACTCCACCTGATTGGTTGACTTTGTAACGTCACTGATAGCGGCAGACTGTTCATCAGAGGCATTCAAATAAGATGTAAGTTGAAACATAAATTTAAACATTCTGTCTCATGTTCATTATTTTATTGTGTGTTAAAGTTGGGGGATGGAAGGGCATATGAATTTGTTTTTAATGGACAAAAGTGTATAAATAGATTTTTAAAAAGTAAAAATTAACTTGTGTACAAAATAATAAAATGTATTTAGACTGGAAAGCTTAAACTCTAGACCAGCTGTTTTCTAAAGTACTAGTTTTGTAGTACTCACCTTCATGCTCACCATGGGAAGAGCTATGGCCATGCACTGCTGGAGAGACAGATTGAAAGCAGTTGTGTGGTTGAGACACTGAAGCAATGCATGCACTAGAAAGGCTTTTCTTGGTAGTGCCTAAAATATTTATGCTCATACCCACATTAGTGTTATGACTGATGTAGGTGCACTATATATAGATATAGATATCAAGAGCTTAAAGGTTACAACCCCTTCACCGGATATACTCTCAGCTGACATTTTTTAATAATAAGATCACTACTATAAGAGATAAAATAAATGAAATTGCCCCTACTTTTAACTCTGAGCAAGTCCAAGCTGTTAAAATAGGGTCTCAATTAAACTCTTGTCCAGTTTTTGAGAAGTTTGCTACTCTAAATCATGCAGAATTAACTTCAGCCTTTATGTCCTCTAAACCCTCAACCTGTATCTTAGACCCAATCCCAAGTAGACTTTTTAAAGAAATTCTCCCTCTAATTATAGATCCTATTCTTAATATAATAAATACTTCACTGGAAAGTGGTTATGTTCCTCAATCCTTTAAATATGCAGTAATTAAGACGCTCCTAAAAAAGCCTAATCTTGATCCTGACCTGTTAGCCAATTACAGACCTATTTCAAATCTTCCGTTTATTTCTAAAATTCTGGAGAGAATTGTAGTTAAACAGCTTTGTCGTCATCTGCAGGAGAATAATTTATTTGAAAATTTTCAATCTGGATTCAGACCTCATCATAGCACTGAGACAGCCCTGGTTAAAGTAACAAATGATTTGTTATTAGCTGCTGACAATGGTCAGGTCTCAATACTGGTTCTGTTGGACCTCAGCACAGCTTTTGACACAATCGACCACAACATTCTACTGCAGAGGTTAAAATGTGATGTGGGCATCAGAGGAACTGCCCTCAGCTGGTTTAAATCCTATTTATCCGATAGGTACCAGTTTGTAAATGTAAACCAGAGCTCCTCACAGTGCTCTAAAGTAGCCTACGGTGTGCCACAGGGTTCAGTTCTGGGTCCAGTTCTGTTTACCCTTTACATGCTACCGTTAGGTAATATCATCCGAAAGCACGGTATCGATTTCCACTGTTATGCAGATGACACCCAGCTGTACCTATCAATGAAACTCGATCAGACTAATCAAATAGAAAGGCTTAGTGACTGTGTGAGGGACATAAAAACATGGATGACCTTTAATTATTTACTTCTTAACCCTGAAAAAACTGAAGTCATTCTATTAGGCCCTAAACACCTACGAGACTCTATTGTGGTTTTGTCCCGGCCTGCAGCTGGGCTCGATGTAAAGTCTGACTCTCTAACTGAGCAGATAATCACATTGGACAATGTCAGTGTAGCCTCCAGCTCCACTGTAAGAAACCTTGGAGTCCTATTTGATCAAGAGCTCTCATTTAAAGCACACATAAGCCATGCCTGTAAAACAGCTTATTTTCATTTACGCAATATAGCCAAAATTAGAAATGTACTGCCAAAAAATGATGCTGAAAAACTTGTCCATGCTTTTGTCACTTCGAGGTTAGACTACTGTAACTCCCTGCTTGCAGCTTGCCCTAAAAGCTCTATAAAAAGCCTTCAATTGGTTCAAAATGCAGCAGCAAGAATACTAACAGGTACTAAAAAACGAGAGCACATTACTCCAGTACTAAAAAATCTTCATTGGCTTCCGGTTGAGTTTAGAGTAAAATTTAAAATTCTTCTTCTAACCTATAAAGCTGTAAATGACATGGCCCCTTCCTACATTAAAGATGAAATTGTACCTTATCATCCTAACCGTTCACTCCGCTCTCAAAATGCTGCACTATTGGTGGTTCCTAGAGTCGCTAAAAGTACTTTAGGAGGTAGAGCTTTTAGGTACCAAGCACCCTTGTTATGGAATCAGCTCCCTGCTCATGTCAAAGAAGCTGACACAGTCTCTACATTTAAGATTAGGCTCAAAACGTTCCTCTTTGAATTAGCTTATGGTCAGGTCAGTTAGGAACAGAAACTAAACCCATAGGCCTAGTTAAGCTGCTCTAGGAGATATATTACTGGGGAAAGTATGGCAACTTGAGCACTGTCCTCTGGTTTCTCCTACTTTTTCTCCTCCTACTGTTAAGAATATTCAATTACTAGTTAATTCGTAGTCTGTTCTTTGCTATTCACATGTTGTCCCTTGTCCCACTCCCCTTTTGGGGAGTGTAACTGTTTCAGATGCTGCTGTTCCAGTTTGGACCGCTGCTGTCCCCTAGTGTCGAGGACCTGGACCCCTCCTCTCCTTCCCTGGCCTGGATTAACTGTCCTCGTCCTGCTAGATTAGTAGTTTCCTTCTGCCAATAGCTTTGGCCTACAGACTTACAACTTTACTTGCAATGGATACGTCCTGGCCTCATCTGCCTGTCCGTCCATAGGAGTGGATCTCTCCTTCACTGTGGTTCTCCTCGAGGTTTCTCCGTTTTTCCCACTGGGTTTTTTCGGAGTTTTTCCTTGCCGAGAAGGAGGGTCTAAGGACAGGGGATGCTGGGACAATTATCCATTTGCCTGCTTGTTGTTGGACATTCTGTATTTTTGATTTATGAATGTTTCTTATTCTGCTTCATTCTCTGACATCTCTGTCTGTCTGCTAAATCAACAATTTTGTGAAGTCCGCCGAGATAACTGTTGTTGTGATTTTGGGCTATACAAAAATAAATTGAATTGAATTGAATTGAATATAATACAGAATACAAACAAATGTGCATTTCCAAGCACACATTTTATTTATTGAAGTACTATTAAAGAGGGTGTAGTGCACTTCTGAGGGGTATTAATTGCTAACACATATTTAGATCATCATTTTACCTCCCCCTTGAGAGTGCTGCCACAACTGACATGCATTCTGCTAATAAATCAACTACACATTCAGGTTTGTCAAGTTGTGTGTATAGTTTTGTATCACGTTTCTGTATATTTATGGAAAACTGCCATGCAGGAACATGGGTGACGTAGGTTTATAGGCTGAGGATAATACTACTAAACATAAGAAGGGTTCGAACAGGACCCGGGAGAGATCACTAAATTACTCAAACATGTATTGATTGAGGGACAACATTATAACTTGGTAGAAAGCTCCAAAAAGTTGATTTTACCTAATACAGTTGTGGCGAACAAGTTAGACACAAAGAGCCGAAATTTTTAACTGAGAGTCAAAGAGCCACACCACGCGCTGACCTGCGCTCCCCACAACAGCAAGAATTGTACTTGTTCATTTCAAGGTAAGTGTCCACCCTCAACACACACATCAAATGCAGCTTAGCCAGAGGTAACACAGCAACTACCCTGGAGGTCAGATAACCCCCTCCCCACACACACACACACACACACACACACACACACACACACACACACACACACACACACACACACACACACACAGGTACCTCTCTCTCTTTCTCACTCGCTCTGACACACACAACTACTGAACACACTTCAGATACATAGATAGGGCCTGTATAATGTAAATTTATGAATATTAAAATATTCACAAGCATGTTCAGTCAGGTGTTTTTTTCCAAACTACATCACAGAGTTTCTTACCTTGCTGGAGTGATGGGATAATAATCTCAGTGGGATTTCTGGCATCTCTTGTTTCTAGTAATCCTCTGCAAATCAGGTTTGTATTCAGTTGTAGCCACTCGGAGCAGTTCCTTTACGTGAGTGTCAGTCAGAATGGACCGATGCTTTGATTTCACGTGTTTCAAGGTAGAAAACAGGGATTGGCAGACATCAGAATCAGAATGAAAAAGCTTTTATTGTCATTGTCAGTGAACACAATTCACAAACTAGGAACTTGCTTTGGTGATGAGGTGCAACATAGAACACTGAATAGTAATAGAGATATCACTATTAAAAAAGATAATAATAATATCTATAAATATATATAAATATATAAAGTATCACTATTTAAAAATAAAGTAAGAGCATGCAAAAAAAAAGATTAAGATATATGTCAGGTTCAAACCCACCTAAACATTGTAAAATGCAAGAAGAAAGACAAGAGATTAATAAGTTTTACTCGCGAAGAGAACGGGCAGAGAGTCTGTCAGTTACAATCTCCAACCCGCTCTGATATCTCAAAGCCGCCCTCCTCTTTTTATTTAGGATGATCCCTGGTTACAATGTTTCTAAGGGGGAAGGGGGAAGAGATAATAAGATAATATATGTTTCTAAGAAGGTAGGGAGAGAGATAGAAAGATAATATATGCTTCTAAGGAGGTAAGGAAAGAGACATTTATCACATATGTCTGACACAGTTATGTGACCTCGGACCCTATCTTGTTCCGATGCCACAACAGCTGCTTCCACACATACTGCACATATCAAGAGCACAAAGAGATTATTCAAAACACACAATGTTTCTAACATTTGATTATAACAAATATAGGATAAGACATATAAATGCTTACAGCAAATATGGGATAAAATATATACACAATTATTCTAACAATATATGATAAAAAAAAAATAGTCTAGTATATACAGGAGCATCAAAACAAGAGTGCAAACTGACAGTGCAAAAGATCAAGTGATGTGGCATGACTTATTTAAAGTGACTGGTGTTATAAAGCGTCCAGCTTAGTCTGGGTATTATAAAGTGTCCTTAGTACAGGTGTTATAAAGTGTTCATAAAGTGTTCATGAGTCCAACGGCAGAGGGGAAGAAACTGTTCTTATGGCGAGAGGTTCTGGTCCGTATGGACCGTAGCCTTCTGCCAGAGGGAAGTGGCTCGAATAGTCCGTGTCCAGGGTGAGAGGGGTCAGCTGCTATCCGGCCTGCTCGCCCCCGAGTCCTGGAGACGTACAGGTCCTGGAGAGATGGAAGGCTACAGCCGATCACCTTCTCAGCAGAGCGCACAATGCGCTGCAGTCTCTGTCTGTCCCTGGCAGTGGCCCCAGCGTACCACACAGTGATGGAGGAGGTGAGGATGGACTCAATAATGGCCGTGTAAAACTGCACCATCATCTGGGCTGGCAGCTTGGCTTTCCTCAGCTGCCGCAGGAAGTACATCCTCTGCTGAGCTTTCTTGACGAGGGAGCTGATGGTCGGCTCCCACTTGAGGTTGTGGGTGATGCAGGTGCCCAGGAAGCGGAAAGAGTCCACAGTGGTGATGGATGAGTCTGTCAGGGTGAGGAGAGGCAGGGGGGCTGTGACTTTCCTGAAGTCCACGATTATCTCCACTGTCTTCTGGGAGTTGAGCTCCAGGTTGTTGCTGCTACACCAAGACACCAGCCGGTCCACCTCCCTCCTGTAGGCAGACTCATCGCCGTCCGAGATGAGCCCGATGAGGGTGGTGTCATCCGCAAACTTAACCAATTTCACGGAGTCGTGGCTGGATGTGCAGCAGTTGGTGTAGAGGGAGAAGAGCAGGGGAGAAAGTACACAGCTCTGTGGAGATCCTGTGCTTATAGTCCGAGTGTCCGAAACATTCTTCCCCAGCCGCACGCATGGACAGCATATGTTGACGAGAACATCGACAGCAGCTTGAGAGCGGCTCTTTTTACACACGGGTATTTTTCAATTGGCACAGCTCTCCAAAACGTAACAGGGCCTTCTTTCAAAAGAGATTTCAGTCTGTCGTCCTTGCTTAGCTCAATCATCTCCAGTTCACTCGCTGCCTCATCAGTGACAAGCGGGGATTTGAGGCAGTCGGTCTCTGCATTAAAAGGGTCGATGAGAAAAGCGATCTGTGGTCTTTTCTGCTGCAGGTCCTCAAACCGCGAAATAAAGTTCCTGTGCAGTTGCGCAAGCACTGTCACGTACTGAGCTATATTAATTTTAATGCAGGCCTTCTGCTGGGCACTGCGCAAAGAAGGAAAATGGGATAGATTGCCGTTTTGAATGTGCACTTTGAAAAGCTTCACCTTGTTAACAAAGGAGAATACACTTTGTGCCAGATCAGGAAGAGTTTTTAATTTCCCTTGCAGGTCCAGGTTTAGTTTATCCAAGTGTGAAAGCATGTCCACTAAATAAGCCAAATCAATAAGCCATTTGGGGTCTGAGAGCAGGGGGTAACTTTTGTTCTTTTCTGCCATAAACAATTTTACTGCTTCCAAAAGCTCCAAAAAGCGTGAAATCACTTTACCTCTTGAGAGCCATCTCACAGCGCAGTGCAGTGGCAGGTCACCAGGCAAGTCTGCGTCAAGTTCAGCAATGAGATTTTTGAACTGTTGGTGAGTAAGGGCATGCGTACGGCTGTAATTCACAATCTCCATCACAGGTTTCATCACGTGGTCTAAATTCAGTGTTTTAGACACGAGTTGCTCCCGGTGAATGATGCAGTGAAAATTCCAAAATTCGGGGAAGACGTCATCACCCTTGCAAAGGCCCACAAGGCCGTTCACAGAACCAATCATCGATGGCGCTCCATCCGTGGCTATTGCGGTGAGTTTTTCTAAAGACAAATTCGCTTTTTTGAATACTTCAATCATTGCTTCTTTTACGTCAATGCCGCGAGTTCTGTCTTTTAATGGTACAATATTGAGAAGCTCTTCTTTAACCACACAGTTCTCAGAAACCATCCGCGCAAATATTGCCAACTGTGGCTTGTCCTGTATGTCACATGACTCGTCTAATGCGACACTAAAATAAGCACATGCGTTCAGGTCTGCACGTAGATCAGATTCAAGCTATGTCTGATATTCTGGTTTCAACTGTGTGTCGTGACAGCTGGAGATCAGTGATGGAATCTTTGAGTTTTTCATTATCTGGAGCCAAAGTTTCAATTAAATCCACAAAACACTGTTTTAAAAACTTGCCTTCGATGTATGTTTTTTTTAGCACGGGCAATGTTCCACGCCACTTTATAGGATGCAAGTGTCACAGCTTCTCCATGCTTGGTCAATTGCTGAAACATTTGAGACTGTCTTTTTCCCAGGCTCTTCAAGGTGCTAAATTTGTGTAGTTCAGTACTGGGGAATTCCTTGTCAATATTAGCATGGAGTGTGCTAAAATGATGCTTAAGATTTGAAGCCTTGAAATGTGATATCGTGGTACTGCATAATAAACAGAGCGATTTGCCATTCCGTTCAATAAAAAAGTAAGCATCTTCCCATTCTTCCAGAAATGTCCTGTGTTCATCTTCATATTTTCATTTAACTTTGCATTTTGCCATTTTGACAAAGAGGGTAAGTCTGCATGCAAATAAAATGTTTACTTAATTTCCCAGCATTAGGCCTAATCCGTGCAGATGATTGGCAGTCACTTACGTCTCAGACGCAGCATAAAAAACACCCAATCTGTCAAATTAATTTTAAAATATTATTTATTATTTGTTTTTAAAAACCCCTGATGGATTTAAGTGTGTTTTAAGATGGAAAAAAACAAAAAACAAACATGAAACGAGGCAAAGAGCCACAGTATACAGAAAATATGATAAGAGTCAAAGAGCCGCATTCTTATTGGTCGAGAGCCGCATGCGGCTCGAGAGCTGCGTGTTCACCACCCCCGCCCTAATACACCCTCTTAAAAAAATAACAACAACAAAAAAACAACAACAGTGAAATATGAATGCACATTACATTCTGACATAAATTATTCAATATGCCGAGTGGGATTATAGTTGTGTTTCACAACTTTCACAGGCCAGAGCAGAGTTTTGCTGCCAGGGTAAAGCTAACAACAACTAGCATGCTTCCTGTTACTGAATAACACCAGAGCAGACCCCCCCAAGGCTGGAGACTGAAAGGTACTGGAAGGGCATATGGGAGAGGGAGGCATCACATAACACTGATGCACAGTGGCTGGTGGCTCTGAGGGAAGACCACAGCAACCTCCCTGAACAAGACCCAGTCACCATCACAGTGGCAGACATTCAGGAAAGAGTCTCAGGCATGAAAAACTGGACAGCACCTGGCCCTGACATGATCATGCGTACTGGCTAAAGAAGTTCACGGCTCTCCACGAGCGCCTGGCAGCTCAAATGAATGGCTAACCCAAGGGTTAGCCATTCAGGGTACCCTTTGAGGGATCCTGAAGGATCCCTCAAAGGGTACAGTCCCATCCAACTATCGGCCAATAACCTGTCTCTCCACAACATGGAAGCTCATGTCAGGCATCATTGCGGCTAAGATAAGCGGGCACATGGATCAATACATGAGCACAGCACAGAAGGGCATCGGCAAAAACACCAGAGGAGCCAAACACCAACTCCTGGTTGACCGAACAGTCGCCCATGACTGCAGAACCCGTCAGACCAACCTGTGCACTGCCTGGATTGATTACAAGAAAGCCTATGACTCAATGCCACACACATGGATCACTGAGTGCTTGGAGTTGTACAATATCAGTCGGACTCTAAGGGCGTTCATTGCAAACTCAATGCAGTTGTGGAAAACCATCCTTGAAGCCAATGGCAAGCCACTTGCACAAGTGTCTATCAAATGTGGCATATACCAAGGAGATGCACTGTCCCCACTGCTGTTCTGCATAGGTCTGAACCCCCTCAGCCAAATCATTGACCGCACTGGCTATGGATACCGACTCAGAAACGGGGCCACCATCAGCCACCTCCTCTACATGGATGACATCAAGCTGTACACTAAGAGTGAGCGGGACATCGACTCACTGATCCACACCACCAGGATCTACAGCACAGACATTGGAATGTCATTCGGGCTCAAGAAATGTAGTAGGATGGTGACAAAGAGAGGGAAGGTAGTCCACACAGAGGGGGTCTCACTCCCAGAGGGAACAATAGCAGACATTGAGGACAGTTACAAGTACCTTGGTATCCCACAAGCAAATGGCAACCTTGAAGAGGCAACAAGGAAAGCGGCTACGGCCAAATACCTGCAACGAGTAAGGCAAGTCCTAAGAAGCCAGCTCAATGGCAAGAATAAGGCACAGGCAATAAACAGCTACGCCCTGCCAGTGATCAGATACCCTGCACGAATCATAAGCTGGCCAAAGGAGGAGATACAGACCACAGACGTTAAGACACGAAAGCTCCTGACCATGCATGGAGGGTTCCATCCCATATCCAGCACCCTGAGACTGTACGCGAGCCGGAAGGAAGGAGGCCGAGGACTAGTGAGTGTGGGAACCACTGTCCAGGATGAAACAGTCAAAATCCATAAGTACATCAAGGATAAGGCCCAAACAGATGATGTGCTCAGCGAATGCCTCAGACAGTGGAGGTCAGAGGAAGAGGTGCTGGAGGGACCATCATGGCAGGACAAGCCCCTACATGGGGCATACCACCGAAACATAACTGAAGTGGCTGATATCAAGAAATCCTACCAATGGCTGGAGAGGGCTGGTCTGAAGGACAGCACAGAGGCCCTCATCCTGGCTGCACAGGAGCAGGCCTTGAGCACCCGAGCAATAGAGGCCCAGATCTACCACACCAGACAAGACCCAAGGTGTAGGTTGTGCAAAGAGGCTCCTGAGACAGTCCAGCACATAACTGCAGGGTGTAAGATGCTGGCAGGGAAAGCATACATGGAGCGACACAACCAAGGTGCGGGCATAGTGTACAGAAACATCTGTGCAGAGTACGGGCTGGAGACCCCAAGGTCAAGGTGGGGAACTCCCCCAAAGGTTGTGGAGAATGAGCGTGCCAAGATCCTGTGGGACTTCCAGATACAGACTGACAGAATGGTGATGGCGAACCAACCAGACATAGTGGTGGTGGATAAGCAACAGAACAAAGCCGTGGTGGTGGACATTGCAATACCAAGTGATGGTAATATCAGGAAAAAGGAACACGAGAAACTAGAGAAATACCAGGGGCTCAAGGAAGAGCTGGAGAAGGCCTGGAAGGTGAAGGCATCAGTGGTGCCCGTGGTGATCGGAGCACTCAGGGCTGTAACCCCCAAACTGGAGGAGTGGCTCAAGCAGATACCAGGAAAAACATCAGACATCTCAGTCTAGAAAAGTGCAGTACTAGGAACAGCAAAGATACTGCGCAGAACTCTCAAGCTCCCAGGACTCTGGGAGAAATTTGTAGGGAAGAAATGCATTAGTTTTCATTCTTACCATGAGACCAGAGAAAAATCACAGCCACAACCTTAGAGAGCATCTTGTCACTTGTGATCTCAAGTGGTCAAAGATGAAATATAAGACCCTGGATGAGGGGTTCTGATTGGATGACAGCACAATGCGTAACTCCACCTGATTGGTTGCTTTTGTTAATGTCACTGACTGACAACCGCAAAGGGCCCATAATAAAACATACAAATGGACCTCATAATGATAATAGAACATACTGTAAATACTTCTTCAGCCTTAAATATTTCTTGCTTGTGTGGTTTTCTCACATCCGGGTTTATCCACTTGAGTATAGTCTAACCTGTAGAGGCATCTGTGGTAGCAATGAAACTGGGTTTAACGTGACAAAGTTCACGTCATTGTTTATGTATTTTTTTGTGATGTCAATTTAAAGTATCACCACTGATGTGATGTGAGGCCCCTTAAATAGTTAGTTAAACAATACACATGAAATGAAGCTGCAAAACTCAATAATATCTATGTGTATTGACATGGATAATAAAAACAAGATCAAGAACAAGATTTGGGGCTGATGCCATCTTGGGAGTTAAAGAAAGGATTAAAAATCATTTGACAACATTTTTCCTGGTAAAAATGATTGTTAAACAGAATAATGCTGCCACATGCACACTATAGTTTTTCCACCCAGCCAAATACATTCAGAGTTCTGTGTTTTTGAGTAAATTGATTTAACCTAAATGACAGTGAGTGAATACAGCTTACTATGATGAGCCCAGAGCCTCCTAACCTCACACAGCAACATGGGTTTGCACGATATTTGTGAGTTCACAAACTCAGACTCCATCTTGGCCCCACTAGTGGGATAGCGCCTAACAGGTGGTTGGAGAGCAGTCACATTGCAGCATTGGGGTTTATGTGAAACCAAAGGTGAAGCGCCCCAACGAACCAACACAAACATGATGATGCAGACAGATGTACTTCAGCCAATTTTAGCGTTGATACAGATTATTTAGTTTGTGAAAAACATGCAGAAGGTTTCAGCGCTTTGTGCACTTGTGGACAAGGAAGATGTCTGATCTTTTCTCAACTGGATGTAACTAAAGTTTGATGTTCTGCTGTTGTGACACTTCAACGAATCAGATTCAAGTAGTTGTCATGATTTTCTGCATTTTCCTTCATATGCATATTTTTTTTTTTTTTTTTTGTTTATTCTTTTATTGAGCATTTTTAAACACATTACTTCTTGACTGCTTTAAATTAACTTGGAGTTGGTTGAAAGTTGGTCCTATTTTAAATCAGCACACCCCCCCATCAGTAATACAGTATGTGGTGAAAGGAGGAGGTGTCCTCATTTTTATTTTGAAATGCCTGAATTACACTCTCTGTAAACAATTGTGTAGAAACAGAAACAAGCCCAAAATCCACAAAAAAAAAAAAAAAATCTTATTGTTGTTTGTGCATTAATTTTAAAATGCATTTGCAAAAATGAAAAAAAAAAAAAAAAAAAAAAAAAATCACACAAACACCACTTAAAAGTGCACTATGTATCATGTTTTTCCTTTGCTTGAAATGGTCTGCAGTGTGGCATTAAACTTATTTATCTGCATGGAGACAAACGGGTGATTCTACCACACAATGAACACCAAATCCTCCTAAAACACCTGCAGCATATTGTTGGGTTGCAGGGCTCAGTCCTAAAATGGTTCACTTCATCTCTGACAGGAAGGTCCTTCTCAGTCAAAGCAGGTGAGAGAGTGTCTACTCCTGCTCCTGTCACATGCAGCTTGCCCCAAGGGTCCATCCCAGCGCCTCTTTTATTTTCTTTATACATGTTCCCCCTGGGTTTAATTCTAGAGAAACATCAGATTAAGTACCACCTCTATCTACCTCTACCACACCCAGCTTTAGCTTCCCGTCTCCCCAAAAACTGGCTCATCCTTTGCCATTCTCCACGCCTGTCTTGCGGAAATAAAAAACTGGACGTCCTTTAATTTTCTCCAGCTAAATGAAAATAAAACTGAAGTTATTCTGTTTGGACCTTACACTGAAACCCTCACATCTGACCTTAGGCCTCTTGCTACAAATTTGCACAGTTCTGTAAAGAACCGTGGTATTTTTATGGACTCTCTTTTAAATTTTGAGAAACAAATTTCAAATGTTGTTAAAACTTGCTTTTTTCAGCTAAGACAAATCGCTAAATTTGAGACAATCATACACGCTTTTATAACTAATAGACTGGGCACGGAGCAGGAGCTGTGTTCGCATTGCCGGTAGTAAGTCGGACCTGTTTCCAGTGCATGTTGGACTCCGCCAGGGCTGCCCTTTGTCACCGGTTCTGTTCATTGTATTTATGGACAGAATTTCTAGGTGCAGTCAGGGGCCGGAGGTGATCCGGTTTGGGGACCACAGGATCTCATCTCTGCTGTTTGCAGATGATGTTGTCCTGATGGCTTCATCGAACCGGGACCTCCAGTGTGCACTGGGGCAGTTTGCAGCCGAGTGCGAAGCGGCTGGGATGAAGATCAGCTCCTCCAAGTCCGAGGCCATGGTTCTCGACCGGAAAAAGGTGGCTTGCCCTCTCCAGGTGGGTGGAGAGTCCCTGCCTCAAGTGGAGGAGTTCAAGTATCTCGGGGTCTTGTTCACGAGTGAAGGGAGGATGGAGCGTGAGATTGACAGGTGGATCGGTGCAGCGGCGGCAGTGATGTGGTCGCTGTACTGGACCATTGTGGTGAAGAGGGAGCTGAGCCAAAAGCAAAGCTCTCAATTTACCGGTCAATCTACGTTCCTACCCTCACCTATGGTCATGAGCTTTGGGTAATGACCGAAAGGATAAGATCGCGGATACAAGCGGCCAAAATGAGTTTCCTCCGTAGGGTGGCTGGGCGCACCCTTAGAGATAGGGTGAGGAGCTCAGTCACACGGGAGGGGCTCGGAGTAGAGCCGCTGCTCCTCCACGTCGAGAGGAGCCAGCTGAGGTGGCTTCGGCATCTGTTCCGGATGCCTCCTGGACGCCTCCCTCGGGAGATGTTCCGGGCATGTCCCACCGGGAGGAGGCCCCGGGGAAGACCCAGGACAGCGCTGGAGGGACTATGTCTCTCGGCTGGAGGAAGTGTCCGGGGTGAAGGAATTCTGGGAGTCCCTGCTTAAACTGTTGCCCCCGCGACCCGGCCCCGGATAAGCGAAAGAAAATGGATGGATGGAGACTGGGCTACTGTAACTCACTATATTCAGGCCTCCCACAATCCTCCCTCAAGAGGTTACAGTTAGTCCAAAATGCTGCTGCCAGACTGCTCACCGGGTCCAAAAAGAGAGACCATATTACACCCATCCAAGCCCAACTCCACTGGTTACCTGTTAAATACAGAATTGATTTTAAAATTGTATTATTTGTTTTTAAATCACTCAACTCACTGGCGCCACAGTACATCACTGATCTTTTAACCCCACTGCCCCTCAGTCTCTCAGGTCAAACTCTCTCCGCCTACTGTCCGTCCCACCATCCCGCCACAAAACCAAGGGGGCCGAGTTTTCTCTGTTGTGGCCCCTAAGCTCTGGAATGCCCTCCCTCTTCATCTGAGATCAAGCTCCTCCCTACTTCACTTTAAAACCCTCCTAAAAACACATTTTTTCAAGATGGCGTTCAACAGCCCATGAGCTCTGCTCTGAAGCTGTCAACTTTAAACTTTTTATCTTTGTGTATTAAGCTACTCTTTCATGTAATATTTTATATATTTTATATTTGTTTTATTGTTTCACAATGTTGTGTTTCATGCTGTAAAGGACTTTGGTGCAACTTGTTACGGTTGTTTTAAATGTGCTATATAATTCAATTCAATTCAATTCAATTTATTTTTGTATAGCCCAAAATCACAACAAGAGTTATCTCGGCGGAATTCACAAAATTGTTGATTAATAAAGCAGAATAAGAAACATTCATAAATCAAAAATACAGAATGTCCAACAACAAGCAGGCAAATGGATAATTGTCCCAGCATCTTTATCTTAGACCCTCCTTCTCGGCAAGGAAAAACTCAGAAAAACCCAATGGGAAAAACGGAGAAACCTCGAGGAGAACCACAGTGAAGGAGAGATCCACTCCTATGGACAGACAGGCAGATGAAACTGCTAATCTAGCAGGACAAGGACAGTTAATCCAGGACAGGGAAGGAGAGGAGGGGTCCAGGTCCTCGACACTAGGGGACAGCAACGGTCCAAACTGGAACAGCAGCATCTGAAACAGTTACACTCCCCAAAAGGGGAGTGGGACAGGGACAACATGTGAATAGCAAAGAACAGACTATGAATGAACTAGTAATTGAATATTCTTAACAGTAGGAGGAGAAAAAGTAGGAGAAACCAGAGGACAGTGCTCAAGTTGCCATAGTTTCCCCAGTAATATATCTCCTAGAGCAGCTTAACTAGGCCTATGGGTTTAGTTTCTGTTCATATAAAGAAAATCATTTGACTTGACCTTCAGTGTTGGTGCTGTCGGCATGTCTTCTTGGTCTGCTGGAGCTCTGATGTTTTAAGGCTGCATAGTGGATGTCATTGACAACATGTTTCACTTTACAAATGCAGTAAAAAACTTCACTGGAGGACATATCAGTGTGTAGAAAGGTATGTGTCTCAATGCTAATGCTAACTTCTTTTAAAATGTTACACCTATCACAATAACAAAATTGCATTTGTGATGAAGAATTACATTTGTCAATGACAAATAAGGGACTTAACTTACTGCACATTCTATCCTTGTCCCAGTACCAAGCATAGTGTTTCCACAGGCAGTCACGACACAGAGGTAGGTCCCATTTTTAAACTGAACCAACTTCTATCAGGGTCAGGTTATGAACACATGAAGTTTCTCCGTCTTCTCACAGCTCATACTGGTGTTCTCAAAGTTCCATGAAACAGCTTGAGAACCACTTTTAATTCAAGTGACACTGGTATGTTCTTGTGGACAGAGGCTGGTGTTAAATGAACAGCTGAGAGTCACAGAGTCTCCTGGCTGCACTCCGATATAGTCTGGACTCTGGAGCACAGACTGCATAAGCTTTGACTCTCCTTCAACCACCACAACTGTTCCTGATCCAAACTTCACATCTTCCAGGCTCAAAACTCCACAATAGTACGTATCAGCATCCCAGCTCTAATCTCCTGTTGTTTGTCAGTTTGTATCACACATTGGTTCTCATATTGCTGTAAATGTGGCACCTAATTTCCACTGTATCTCCAAATTTAACTTTTTGAAAAAAATTTGTTTGAATGACTTCATGATCCCAAGCTGCACCTGGGAAGATAAATGCTCATTATGTTTAAAAATGATTGAAAATATTTTAACTAAGACATTTTAGCTAAGCTGAATTAGCTACTTACCTAGGGACCAAAGTAGAAAAACACTGAACGCATTCAGAATCATCGTGTCTGTTGGTGAACGACAAAGATTGTGACTGGGCAAAGTCAGAGGAGGCTATATGAAGGTGATAGAGGAGCTTTCTGATTGGATGAGAAGACCCATCAAGTGTCATGTGATAGGCTGACTATAAAATTTCCACTAGTTTGCTAAAAATAGTTTCTGCAACACACAATGACATGTTTGAATATTGCTATGGTTTATTGTACTGTACCGTAGATGATTTCACCATGCAACTGCTTTTTTGGGGTCAAATTTATTTACATTGTTGCACCCAGGTAGATCATGATTTGAGTTAAGAGTAGATAAAAATAGAAGCCGTGTTTATTTTTTTTATTTTTTATTTTTATTTGGAAATAACAAATATTTTCATATATATATATTTCCAGTTCAAATATGGTCTTTCCAATTTTAGTATAATGCGAAAAAAGGGACAAAGCAAAAACAAACAAAGGGAAAAGGGAAAAGAAAAAAAAAACAAAAAACAAAAAACCCAACAACACCAAACTATTTATAAGAACTGGGGAGCTTATAGGGACAGAAGTACAATCAGAAATATTCTATTATACCATGTAGAATAAAATATATCAAATCTTCACCAGAAATGGAGAAGTTACAAGAAATCTTTTCTAGTTGGGGTGATAAACTCAATCCATTTGTTCCAAATACTATAAAATTTGTCTCTTTGAATGTTTAATGTATAAGTTAGCTTTTCCATCTTAAATATGTCAGAAATTATGTCGATCCAGCCATCCAGTGAAGGCGGAACAGGAGTTAACCATTTTTTAGTGATATTCTTTTTGCTTGCCACCAAGAGGGCTTGTAACAACTTCTTATCACTTCTCCGTTCCAAAAAAGTAAACCTACCTAAATACAGAGTTTCAAAATTGAATGGTATATTCACTCCAAAAACTAAATCTATTGTGGATCTCACTCCAATACCAGAAGCCGTCTTTAATGCTCAAAACCACACAGATGTAGTGATGTAGTCTTTGGTCTGCTACACTGGACTAAGATTGTATCAAATATTTTCTGTAACACTGGTGGTCTGTACAATATGGAAACTTTCTGTAGTCATAAATAGAAGTGTACAAGGTCAGTTCAAATATGAAGAAGTGGTGTGACTTAATCCCATAGATATAAAGCAGTTCTCTCCAAAAGAAATTGAAGCAGCATATTGAAAACAAGTCCAATTTCAAAGGCAATCAAAGAAAAAGAAAAGCAGTCTTCCTTAAGCACCTTAAGTAATGTTAGATAATACAGTCCCTGACAAAAGTCTTGTCGCTTATCGATTTTGTAGAAACAAAAGCTTATAACCTGACTTTAAATTAATCGATTGGTTTTAGAAATGTCTCATATGAAAGCTAAAACCCTCCCAAATTATGCTCAATATACTAAAATAAATTTGCTTCACTGAAGAAAGATTGATCATTTAATGAACACAGAAAGGTCAGATTTTGGCAAGACAAAAGTCTTGTCGCCTACAGAAAATTGAACAAATAATTTACTTCAAATACAAAAATATGTGGCATAACGTCAGTGAATTAAGTAGTGGTGCTGTGAGATCCATATTTAATATCTTGTATGACTTCCATGAGCTTGAAGGACTGCATCCATGCGGGTCGACAATGATTCATACAATTTGTTGATGAAGTCATCAGGAATAGCAAAGAAAGCAGTCTTACATGCCTCCCAGAGTTCATCAAGATTCTTTGGTTTTGCCTTCCATGCTTCCTCTTTCATTTTACCCCAAACATGCTCAATGATGTTCATGTCTGGTGACTGGGCTGGCCAGTCCTGGAGCACCTTGATCTTCTTCGCCTTGAGGAACTTTGATGTAGAGATAGAAGTATGCGATGGAGCACCATCCTGCTGCAAAATTTGACCCCTTTTATGGTTGGGAATGTAAGAGGTAGCTAATACTTCTTGATATTTTAGGCTATTGATATTGCCTTCCACCCTGCAAATGTCTCGCACACCCCCATACTGGATGTAACCATAGACCATGATTTTTCCGCCACCAAACTTAACTGTTTTCTGGGTGAATCTTGGATCCATGCGGGCTCCAGTAGGTCTCCTGCAATATTTGCGGCGGCTGTGATGTAATTCAACCGAGGATTCATCTGAGAAATCCACCTTCTGCCACTTTTCCAGTGTCCATCCTTTTAGCAGGCTGTGGGCCTTGGCAAATGCCACACGGTTTTTTGATTGCCTTTTGTTTAGTGCTGGTGTCTGTGCACTGATTCGACCATGGAGGCCATTTCGAGACAGAATTCTACAAACTGTTCTGGTTGACACAGGGACTTGAGGTGACCAGGCCTGGTGGAGCTCTGCTGCAGTGGAAAAGGGGCTGGCCTTGGATTTTCGAATCAACAAACGGTCCTCCCGAGCAGTTGTCTTGCGGGGTCTGCTGGACCTGGGCTTGTCAAAAACATCTCCAGTCTTTTCAGATCTTTTTCTTATTCTTTGTACTTGACGCTGAGACACATTGAAGGTGTCAGCCACCTCAGCAGTGGATCTGGTCTTCAGCCTCTTGATAATTAACGCTTTGGTCTCAGGGTGGATCTTAGGCATGTTGTCAGAGGTCAAGTTGCAGTTGATGTGAAGGTCTGGTGTGCTGGGGTTCTTTTTATACACACCCACTAATTGATTGATCAGTAACTGATCACAGGTGAGGCTGTAATCTAGAATTGGGTGCATCATATGACAAGGCGACAAGACTTTTGTCTTGCCAAAATCTGACCTTTCTGTGTTCATTAAATGATCAATCTTTCTTCAGTGAAGCAAATTTATTTTAGTATATTGAGCATAATTTGGGAGGGTTTTAGCTTTCATATGAGACATTTCTAAAACCAATCGATTAATTTAAAGTCAGGTTATAAGCTTTTGTTTCTACAAAATGGATAAGCGACAAGACTTTTGTCAGGGACTGTAGAACCTTTTGTAGTACGAGCTGCGTCAGTGCCTTTCCAGGGCAGGAGCTTGGGCAGGAGCCGCTGGCTGCAACACTGGGGTTCTTTCGGCTGTGTGCGCCATTGAAGAAGGAGCAAGTTCTTAAGAGCTGCACAGGCATTTTGTTGGAGGAACTGTGGACTTCCGAGCTGTCAGGGGAGGTCAATTGGGCTAACGTCAGATTTACACTGACTGCAAGTGTCGCTGGGGAAGAGATGAAGAAGCCCAAGAGTCACTGGATTGAACATTATGCCAGTAAAGCATGTGGATGAGACGTGAAGAGGAGGTACTGACACTGATGATTGAACATGATGCTGCAGGTAAGTCTTTCAGATTTTAATTTTCTCCATTTGATAGTACCAAACCAGTTTGCTAATCAGAATAGAACAGGCACTTACTTGATTAAAAAAAAAAATCAATCAACAGGAAAAGTGAGAGCTTCAGGTGGTTCTCTACATAAAAAAATAAATCAAGGACAGGGGTCAAACCCTAGCAAACAGTGAAGGTAAAAGTTCTTTATTGCATACATGGGACAAGCCAGCACATTTCGACATAGTCTTCATAAGGGTATACCAGGGCATGCCTAGTTCTTACTTGAACATGTAAGTACAACAAAATGAACAAAATTAAAATAAATGTAATTCTAAAGAAAACATGCAATATAAAAAATTATTACAGCAAAGCAAAAATATGTGAAACACTTAATATTTATGAATTTTCTTCATAATAAAAAACAAAGAGGTGCATATTAACATTAGACTTAGACTTAGACTTAGACAAACTTTATTGATCCACAAGAGAAATTATTTGGATACAGTAGCTCAAACATCACAATATAATATAAAAACAGAGTAACAAAAATAGATGGTATAGCAAAAAGAGTAAGAGACAGGTGTCAAATGAGACATAATTATAAAATGTATATGTACAAGTCAAAATAAAATAAAAATATAAGTAATAAAGTAATAAACTATATAGTCACAGCTATATACAAGAGACAAGAACGACAGTGCAAATACTATGCTGATTGACAGGGCGTGAGGTAATCCGTTACTTGGGATTAACTTGGAGTACAGTTGTAGGGAGTATTATCTGTTACATAAGGGTGAGTTTTTGTACAACTGTATGGCGTATGGTATGAATGTAGTCCTGAATCTCTCACTGTTTGAGCGGAGCTGAAGGAGCCTGTTGGAGAATGAGCTCCTCTGTCCCTCTATAGTCTGGTGCAGTGGGTGAGCAGGAGTGTCCATGATGGAGAGCAGTTTGTCCAGTGTCCTCCTGTCCCTCACTGTGACAAATGTCTCCAGCTCACAGCCGATCACGTGTCCAGCTTTACGGATCAGTTTGTCAATCCGCCCAATGTCTCTTTTACTGATGCTGCTCCCCCAGCAGACCACAGCGAAGTACAGTGCGCTGGCCACCACAGACTGGTAGAAGATCTCCAGTAACTTGCTGCACACATTGAAGGACCTGAGCTTTCTCAGGAAGTAGAGTCTGCTCATGCTCTTCTTGTAGACAGCATTACAGTTGTCCCTCCAGTCAAGTCTGTTATTCACCTGTACGCCAAGGTACTTGTAGCAGTCCACTATTTCCACATCCTGGCCCTGGATGGTAATGGGCTCCACAGGTGTCCTCTTTTTCCTAAAGTCAATCACCAGTTCCTTGGTTTTGTCAACGTTCAGGAGCAGATGATTTGCCAGGGACCACTCCACAAAGTTTGTAATCAGTGTCCAACATAATGAACATTATGCATGTACAAACAAAACTGTTCCTGAGTGTGTGACCCTGCAGTCTCTTGTTTGCAGCTGTGTGCCATTTGAATGTTTTTCTGCTTTTCGTATTGTGATCAGTGTCTGTTTTTTTCTGAATGATTGTATGAAGTGTTGGTGCTCAAGATGTGGACAAAAATTGAAATCTTTGCACTGGTGTGCATATTTTGGACACTTTCTGAAGCTTTACGCACCCCAGGGGAGAAGCCTGACATTTGCTCTCAAGTTGCTCACAGCTGTGACTTTCTTTTATCTCTACAGACATCCACAGCTGGCACTACACGTCCAACATCCCAGTGTCCAGATCAGGACAAAAGACTAAATATCGGAAAAGAGGGAGAAGAGGAGATTAAAAAGTTTAAGGCTAGATGATTACTGTAAGCTTCCATCTGTCCTGTTGTCAAACGTTCAATCTATCAGGAAAACTGATGAGCTTTAGAACTAACTTAAAAAGTAAAAGTAAAACTTGGCTTTTACTGAAATGCGGCTCCCTGAACTTGATCCAAACTTAGGGTGCGTCCCAATTCTCTGTCTTACCCCTTCGTCTTACCCCTACCCCTTGATCTACGTCTTCGTCTTACCCCTCGATATCAAGCTGTAAGGGCTAGGGGTACGAACGTTCCCCTAAGAATTGGGACACCACTCGATTACCGTTTGCGTCATTATCCCTTGCCAATACCTGGTTGCTACGTGTACAGAGGCGACAACAGTTGACTCAAACAAACGAAGATTCCGTCCTCTCAGGTCATGGTGTCGATTGCCTGGGCTCTTTTTATCTTTGCACGCTTGTCTGGGATCAGACGAAGACATCAGAGAAGAAGATTGTTTCTGAGACACATACGACTGCTTGCGGATTCAATCACGGTATGTATGTCATAATATTTACCGGCAGCGGCACCATAGGTAACTTAGCTAACATAAACATTAGCATAAACATAACGTTTTAACAACGTAACAACTGATGTTATCGTCTGATCGCAGACAAATATGCATTTTTATACATGTGGTAATTGTGTGATGTACTTTTTGTATTTATGCAGTTGCTAAATCGTACTCGTTTTACTGGAGCAGTGTAAACGTGAGGTTTGAACATTGTTTTTTGTTGCTCCAGGCGGATCGTCCACCTATGTATTGCAGGGTGGATGCAAATGTGCCCATCTTGCGCTTGTGGTTCGATGAGGAGGCTGAAGTAACACAGGACTTTCGCCTGACAAGGACAGCCATGAACAGCTTGCAAAGGCTTCTGGCAAGAAGTCAAGATCATGGCTGGGGAAATCAACTAGAGGTCCTCGTATACACCTATTGGCTAGCACATGGACTCTCTTACTGGGTAGTGTCTAAAGTGTTCAATATCCCCAAGGCAACAGTGCCACACCGGGTGGCACAGAATATATGGAACAATTTAAACAAAGCCATTTCCTTCCCAAAACATGAGGAGCTACAAGCTGTGGGTCAGGGATTTGTAACTTTATCAGGGACCCCTGCATTCCACAATGTTGTAGGGGCAATAGATGGCAGCCACATTCGGATCAAACCACCAGAAAAACATCGTTTGGACTACCTGAACTACAAGGGCTTTTACTCCATACATATGCAGGCCATATGTGACGCAAATGGATGGTTCCTGGACATCTTCGTGGGTTACCCAGGGTCAGTCCATGACACACGTGTGATGAAAAACAGCTCCTTTTATAGATCTGCACGTTACCCCCCACCAGGATACATTATTCTGGGTGATGGTGGGTACCCCTCCCTCCAGACCCCTATATGCCTCCTCACACCATACAAAGAACCAGTACGTGGACGGGTACAGCAACATTTTAATCACCGCCATTCAAAGGCACGCAGCATAATTGAACGGGCCTTTGGGGTAATGAAGACAAGGTGGAGGTCAACTCTTTTCCGGGCACTGGAAGTCAAGCCTACCTTTGCCCCTCAGGTAATTGCTACCTGTGCATTCCTGCATAATGTGTGCTTGGACAATGGGGACACACTGGATCCTGACGAGGATATTGGCAGGGACGATCTTGACCTCCAGCCTCCCGAAGAACCAGTGGCACTTAATGAGACCTCTGGGAATGCTGTTAGAGACACACTGGCTGCTCAAGTTTCCAGGGATGTGCAGGTCCCATAAAAACATATGTTGTATTGTTTGTTAACATGACAGTTGTATATACCCAGTACATTTAATAATTTTTTAGTGTTTTAATGTTCTTTTCCTTGATTTATATACTGTTGTTTGTATTGTTGTATAGATATTACTGTATTGTGTTCACAGTAGGGTATTGTGGAGGGATTTTTGCAATTGTTAGCAATAAATGTTTTTTTTTAAAACACACCGCACATGTGTATTGAGTATTACTGTAGAATGTATGCACATCTACAACAGCCTTTGTACAAGAACATTTATTGCTCAGCTGTAGCAATGAATATATAAACATTAAAAAAAAAATTTCAAGTATAACAGGTAACAATAAATATATGTATATAAATTCTAAACAGTAACATGTTAATAAAACAAAAACACAAAACTAAAAACTATTTTACATTTTCTCCACCATCTTTTCAAAGAGGTCTAGAAACCTCTGTGTCTTGGCCTCACTTTCCTCGTGCCGCCTTTGTTCTTTCAGCGCCTCCTCGGCCAGAAACTCCAAGATGGGGTTGGACCTCCTCTTCGTGGCGCTGGCTGCTGGGGTGCTGGGCTCTGGAGTACTGCGTGCTGTGGAGCTGGCCTCTGAAGTGCTGGCTGCTGTATCAAAGAGGAAACTGTCAGAGGTGGAGGGCTCCACAATATCCTAAGGGAACAAGGCAAATCAGTTTTACACATTTTCAAGGAGTATGGAGTATGGAGGAGTAATTGTGAATCTGATGTCAGCAGTATTAATGGAAGTACTGAATTCCAAGGTGAATGTTACATTAGCCTCACCAGGAGTAGTGAGACCGTTTCCTCGGCTCCTGGCTCATAGGACGCCACCACCACAGGGGGGTCCATTGCTGGCCTGGCACCCAAAACCTCATGCATGTCTGCATAATATTGCCAGGTAGCAACGGTCACCTCACCCATGTCGGTTCCGGAGCCCGTTTTGGGAGTCCTCAATTCCTGAAACACAAATACACATAAGAAATACAAATGGCTAGTGGATACATGCATCCCTCAATTGGAAATTATGTTAAACTGTACATCACATAGGCTTACCTTGTATTTTTGTTTGAGGTTCTCCCACTTCTTGGAAGCCTGCTGGCCCGTAACCTTTCCCTCCAAACCTGCCTCTTTCACAAATTTCTTGCATCACAACCAACAGTACAAACATTCAGTATTTGAAGCACAACACAGAAATTTAAACAAATCAGAAAACAGACACAAGAATATAATGAAGTTGTTCTATTTCCCCCTCTCTCTCACCCTACGGAATATGTTGTTTGCATAGTGTTGTTGATTGACTTCTGATGTATACGTATTCGTACGTATTCGCACGTATTCGTATTCGCACCCAAGCCAGACGAGCAGCACGACAAAATTATTTAACAATGAGTTAACGAATTACTCACTCCCACTGTTGCTTAGCCCCCATTTTTGACTGCATGAACTGCTTTTCATTGTCGCTCCGATATTTGATGAGCCGCAGAGTCTCCACTGGCGTCCCTGAGGGAAAACACACACTAGGTCAATCACGTAGTAAGCTAGTTTTACCATAATCAAACCGGTCCACCAGTAAAAAAACAATCACACTGACTTCACCTAAAAAGTACCATGTCAACGATTATCGGGTACCTCAGCAAAAAACTAGCTTGTTTATACATGAAAGTTCGATGAAAATGATAGCGTCGGCTAAACAGAGCTAAAACCGCAACAACAGTTCACTAAAAGTAACGTAGCACATAACCGTCATAATTGTAAACCTGCTAAACTGTTAATTGATATTTACAACTGCTGAAAATACTCACATTTATGAGACTCCTTGGCTGATGGATGTGATGCTGCCATCCTGATCCCGACACCTGCCCGAGCTTGTGGGCGTACCCCTTCGTTTCAAGTGTGGTCGGGAGCTCACTTCGTTTCAAGGGGTACGTAGCCCTTGGTTGTAGCCCTACCCCTTGATCAAATTTAGAATTGGGGCACCACTTGGTCTCACATGAACGCGCAAAACCAAGGCGTAGGGCTAAGACGAAGGGGTAAGACAGAGAATTGGGACGCACCCTAACTCTAAGCGGATTTGGAAGCCCTATAAGTTTGGGCTGGAACCATATGACACCTGGGAAGAGATGGGGTTACATAAACAAAAGGTACTGTAACAGTGGATCTATATGTACCACTGATGTTGAGCTGTTTGCTTTGTTTGTGGCTCGGAGGTTTTGTGTTTTGAGTGAAACAATTTCTGTCTTAAAGTGTTTGAAATAGACTGGGATTTCATGCTATCTAAAAATCTTCTGAAGCTTTTCGCACACACCAGCTGTGGGGAATGGTAACACTCTTTCTCCTAGGTTCTGATTCTCTATTGTCCCAATGTAAACTTACACTTTACATCAAACACTGCATAGTTTTGGTGTAAAATGTAAGTTTACATTGGGCCAACAGTAAGTGGGATTTTGTTGTTTTTTCTATGACAATGACAGTAAAATTTTGAATCTTCTGAAAAGGACTGTAATTTTCCCCAGAGGCTTCTACTATGAAGAGAGACTAACTCAGACATGAGGGTGAGGTTAGTGCCAACTGACCAATCAGCACATGGTGCCTGGATGGGGCAATATAAAAATCCAATAATTAAAAAAAAATTAGTAACTGCCTGGGACAGCATCACAATAATTGGGAATGTAATAAAGATCCTTCAGACCGTGTACTTTTCCCCCCTTCCTACAATACACAAATTGCTTGTTTGAAAATCAGCATCTTACAAATTCTCTTTAATATTATTTGTGAAATAATATTAAAGATAAAATAATAAATAAAAAAAATTGTGAAATATTGCAAATAAAAATTAGCTTCATATTTGATCCTATTTCATTCACGGTGACAGTACCACACTTGAGAGTAAATCTCTGGGTCTTGTCTGTGTTTCATTGTTGTCAGTCGGTGAGAAGCCTTCAAGCTCCCAGCTGCATAAGTGAGGGTGTTGTCATCCTGAAATATATGAGAAAATGTTTTATATTTAATTATCATGCTGTAACAGGTAATATTTTCCCACTGGATAGTTACTGCATGATCAGAAACACTGCCACTGTTGTATATTGTTTCATTCATGCTTATTTCATCAAATCCAAAATTGTCTTCTCTGAGCACTCAAAAATGCTCATTTTGCTTTTTGCCTGTTTAGTTGCTTCACAGAACTGGACTCTTTTGCAGTCAAATTGTGTTCACAATGAATGCATGTCTTTATTAGCATGGCATTCGTGGGGAAAAGGACTTCAGTTGTTTAGTTAAAACATTGAAATACTTTACAAGTTGACCAAAAGCATGGAAATAAAATCCACAAGAATGCATAGGTGTATTTTTAATGTGAACTTTCAGTCTGACGAAATATTCCAAAGTGACTTTTTGGGGTTTGGCATTATGCACAACGGTATTAAGGTCTAGTTAGTAGAATAACCTGGTCAATCAGTATTTTCTGATTGTCAGCTTCTCCAATCCATGTACATAATGTTTCTGAAAATGCAGAAATTAAATAATGGGAGGCCCTTATTTGCTTGGTTATTTGTATAAATAAAAAGTAGAATAGTAGTCTGACCTGGCTGTTGTAAGAAGATCGTTGTCCATAAGAGTCCATTTCTGGCATTAATAAAATTACTTTTTTGGTGATTGTTTTAAGATAAAAACAGGTATTCTACAGGACTATCTTTACTGTTTTATTGCTGGTTCTCCAAATCCCCCACAGAAGCACAAACATCACCAGTCCAACCACAATGTTTGAGCAAATCAGAGCAATGGCTGGACTGAAGGAATCTGAAAAAGATAATTTTTTTGTACACTTGGAAAACAAGCATTTCTGCAAACTGTATTTGTGTTGAATAGATAAGTATACCAATAACACAAACATTTAGGGCACTGAGGGCCCCCAAGAACCCATGCATGGTGTATGGTACATTGAAAAAACATTGTAAAGCTATTTTTTTCCTATACAGCACTCAGGTGTTAATTAAGTCTAAGTATCCATCTAAAACAATAAATTCAGTTTTATTTCCAGAAGTTCAATATTTGTTGCGAATATTTGTGTTTGAGATTGGCATGATGTGGGCAACTCCATGTTTACACCAGTGCGAGGGCCTCTCATGTGGCCCCTTCCCTCCAGGTGCGCTCTTGGTGCGCTGGGAGAGCGGAGGTACATTTGAATGGCTGTTTTACAAGTTAGATTAAAAGGGAGTGAAGTAAAGTTGAGCTGAACTACTGGAAGTGCATCAAGAGGAAGATCCTTTTTTCAAAGAGGGCCGTCTGACCACTTACATGCCAGGATAAAACAGTGAAGTTGGACATTTATAATTATACATAAAGGATATACATCAGAGTGACATGACAACAGTGTGGTGAGTCATTTTATCCAATTGGCTGTTTTTGGTTGTGATTCTAATCCATCGTCTATGGCACAGTTTTAATCGGTCCTACACAAAGACAGGTAGCATGTGGTCTTATAAAGAAGTGATAGGCCTATCCTTTGGTTGAACTATGTTTAGTGGATCTGTCAGTCTGAGGAGCCTATGCATACATAGGCCCATAGGACCAGTCAGTACTTACACAATTGTACTTCTCTGAGTAGTTTTCAGACCCCATACTCAGTGCTCTTGAGTAAAGCTTTACCCTCCCCACTGTGACTACTAGTGACAACAGCATGTTTTGCCCTTTCAATTACAATAATTATAAATTATATGTCTACTGATATGTCCAGTGTTTCTCTTATGCTACTAAGGATAAGTAAGGGCACTTTCCTGAGTACAGCTTTTGGCTGTTCTGTCCAATTCTGCATTTAATAACATAAATGCACGAGTAATCAGGAAAAAGGGCTAGAATTTAAAGAAAATTCGCTGAGGGAGAACCCCCAGGCCCCCCTTACTGTACATGCTTGTACACTATTCTTGTGGCTATTGCTGTTGTGTGCTTCTGGAATTTTGTTTTAGATTTTTACCATTGGTTCACATGGTTCATTTTGTTCAATGTGAATCACCAGTAGCTGAACCCAGGCAATAACATGTATACTGTTGTGGCGAGGAACCCAACTGCAAATTCAGCTTGAGGCCCCCTGAAGGCTATATAAACATATATTTACATAGTGAACTTGCATGTTATGATGTTGTGCAGATAAATCCTGGTCCCAGTGCCCTGCAGTGTGTGTCCACAGGCAGTCACCACACAGAGATAGGAGTCATCTTCAGAAGAACTGAGGTCCTTCCAAGTCAGGGTCAGGTTATGAACACATGAAGTTTCTCCAGTGTTTGGTGCTTGGTTCTCACAGGCAATATTCTTGGTTCCATTATGCCATGAAATTATTTCTGAAGTAGAACTCTTTTTCTTCCACCAGACACTGATGTGGTCTTTTGTGCAGAGGCTGGTGTTAAACGAACAGCTGAGAGTCACAGAGTCTCCTGGCTGCACTCTGATATAGTCTGGACTCTGGAGCACAGAGAGGAGTGAAGGAGGAGGTCTGGACTTTCCCTCAACCACAACCACCTCAGTCCCTGGTCCAAAGCTGACATCGTACTCATGTATAACTCCACAGAAGTACATGCCGGTATCCTCCCATCTCGCATGTGATACTCTCAAAGTACAGTCCCTGACAAAAGTCTTGTCGCTTATCCATTTTGTAGAAACAAAAGCTTATAACCTGACTTTAAATTAATCGATTGGTTTTAGAAATGTCTCATATGAAAGCTAAAACCCTCCCAAATTATGCTCAATATACTAAAATAAATTTGCTTCACTGAAGAAAGATTGATCATTTAATGAACACAGAAAGGTCAGATTTTGGCAAGACAAAAGTCTTGTCACCTTGTCATATGATGCACCCAATCCTAGATTACAGCCTCACCTGTGATCAGTTACTGATCAATCAATTAGTGGGTGTGTATAAAAAGAACCCCAGCACACCAGACCTTCACATCAACTGCAACTTGACCTCTGACAACATGCCTAAGCTCCACCCTGAGACCAAAGTGTTAATTATCAAGAGGCTGAAGACCAGATCCACTGCTGAGGTGGCTGACACCTTCAATGTGTCTCAGCGTCAAGTACAAAGAATAAGAAAAAGATCTGAAAAGACTGGAGATGTTTTTGACAAGCCCAGGTCCAGCAGACCCCGCAAGACAACTGCTCGGGAGGACCATTTGTTGATTCGAAAATCCAAGGCCGGCCCCTTTTCCACTGCAGCAGAGCTCCACCAGGCCTGGTCACCTCAAGTCCCTGTGTCAACCAGAACAGTTTGTAGAATTCTGTCTCGAAATGGCCTCCATGGTCGAATCAGTGCACAGAAACCAGCACTAAACAAAAGGCAATTAAAAAACCGTGTGGCATTTGCCAAGGCCCACAGCCTGCTAAAAGGATGGACACTGGAAAAGTGGCAGAAGGTGGATTTCTCAGATGAATCCTCGGTTGAATTACATCACAGCCACCGCAAATATTGCAGGAGACCTACTGGAGCCCGCATGGATCCAAGATTCACCCAGAAAACAGTTAAGTTTGATGGCGGAAAAATCATGGTCTATGGTTACATCCAGTATGGGGGTGTGCGAGACATTTGCAGGGTGGAAGGCAATATCAATAGCCTAAAATATCAAGAAGTATTAGCTACCTCTTACATTCCCAACCATAAAAGGGGTCAAATTTTGCAGCAGGATGGTGCTCCATCGCATACTTCTATCTCTACATCAAAGTTCCTCAAGGCGAAGAAGATCAAGGTGCTCCAGGACTGGCCAGCCCAGTCACCAGACATGAACATCATTGAGCATGTCTGGGGTAGAATGAAAGAGGAAGCATGGAAGGCAAAACCAAAGAATCTTGATGAACTCTGGGAGGCATGTAAGACTGCTTTCTTTGCTATTCCTGATGACTTCATCAACTAATTGTATGAATCATTGTCGAACTGCATGGATGCAGTCCTTCAAGCTCATGGAAGTCATACAAGATATTAAATATGGATCTTACAGCACCACTACTTAATTCACTGACGTTATGCAACATATTTTTGTATTTGAAGTAAATTATTTGTTCAATTTTCTGTAGGCGACAAGACTTTTGTCTTGCCAAAATCTGACCTTTCTGTGTTCATTAAATGATCAATCTTTCTTCAGTGAAGCAAATTTATTTTAGTATATTGAGCATAATTTGGGAGGGTTTTAGCTTTCATATGAGACATTTCTAAAACCAATCGATTAATTTAAAGTCAGGTAATAAGCTTTTGTTTCTACAAAATGGATAAGCGACATGACTTTTGTCAGGGACTGTACTAGTAGCTCCAGAAGACTGCACAGAGTAACGGTGATCTTTGTAGAGATTTTCACCTTTATGGCTATTTGCTGATACTATCAGTTGTAGTCTCCTGCTGGTGTCCAGTTTGTACCAGACTACAGTTCTCAAACCACTGTAGACTTGACAGTTTACATGAGATGTGGCTCCCAGTGTTGTGGTTTGAGATTGTGCCTTGGCTGAAATTAAAAATAACATGTTTTAGTCATATACAGTGAAGGAAATAAGTATTTGATCCCTTCTTGATTTTGTAGGTTTGCCCACTGACAAAGAAATCTACAATCTAAATTGTTAATGGTAGGTTTATTTTAACATTGAGAGATAGAATATTAAAAAGAAAATCCAGAAAATCAAATTATAGAAAATCTATTAATTGATTTGCATTTCATTGTGTGAAATATGTACTTGATCCTTTACCAACCATTAAGAGTTCTGCTTCCACAGACCAGTTAGACACTTCTAATCAACTCGTCACCTGAATTAGACTCCTGTTTTAACTAATCACCTGTATAAAAGACACCTGTCCACAGAATCAGTCAGTCAATCAGACTCCAAACTCTCCAAGACCAAAGAGCTGTCAAAGGATGTCAGGGACAAGATTGCAGACCTGCACAAGGCTGGAATGGGCTCCAAAACCATAAGCAAGAAGCTGGTGTTAAGGAGACAACTGTTGGTGCAATTGTTCAAAAAATGACCATCAATCGACCTCAGTCTGGGGCTCCACACAAGATCTCACCTCGTGGGGTTTCACTGATCATGAGAACAGTGAGAAATCAGCCTAGAACTACACGGGAGGAGCTAGTCAATGATCTTAAGGCAGCTGGGACCACAGTCACTAAGAAAACCATTGGTAACACTTTATGCTGCAATGGATTACAATCTTGCAGTGCCCCTGCTTAAGAAGGCACATGGGCAGGACCTCTTGAAGTTTTCCAATGAACACCTGAATGATTTAGAGAGATGATTGGGAGAAGGTGCTGTGGTCAGATGAGACCAAAATCGAGCTCTTTGGCATTAACTCAACTCGCCGTGTTTGGAGGAAGAGAAATGCTGCCTGTGACCCCAAGAACACCATCCCGTCAAGCATGGAGGTGGAAACATGTTTTTCTGTCAAGGGCACAGGACAACTTCACCACATCAACGGGAGGATCGACGGAGCCATGTACCTTAAAATCCTGAGTGACAACCTCCTTTCCCCTGCCATGAAACTAAAAATGGGTCGTGGATGGGTGTTCCAACACGACAGTGTCCCAAAACATACAGCCAAGACAACGAAGGAGTGGCTGAAGAAAAAGCACTTTATGGTCTTGGAGTGGCCCAGCCAGTCTCCGGACCTTAACCCTATAGAAAACCTATGGAGGGAGCTGAAGCTCCGAGTTGCCAAGAGACAGCCACAAAACTTCAATGATTTAGAGATGATCTGCAAAGAAGAGTGAACCAAAATTCTGATAAAAGAACCTGTTCATCAACTACAAGAGACGTTTGACCTCTGTGCTGCAAACAAGAGTTTTGCCACCAAGTATAAGTCTTTTTTTGGCTAGAGGGTTCAAATACTTATTTCACTTAATGAAATGCAAATAAGTTTATATATTTTCTTTAAAGTTGTTTTCTGGATTTTCTTTTTGATATTCTATCTCTCATAATTATATACTGTTCATTTCTTTTTCAGTGGGCAAACCTACAAAAGAAAAGATAAAGATCAAATGTAGCAGTGTCATAACTTACCCTGAGTCCAGATCAGGATAACACCTAGAACCCTCAGAATGGACGTCATTTTCTCTCGGCGTAGATGATTATGATCTGAAGAAGGCAGGAGACGAACTTTAAGGTTCTGAGCCGGGGTATCTGATTGGACAGCTGCCTCCACAGCCGTAGACTGTTCATTAGAGACATTATATATATATATATATATATATATATATATATATATATATATATATATATATATATATATATATATATATATATGTATATATATATATATATAAACATTCTGTACTCAGCCTCATGTTCATTATTTTAGTGTATGTTAAAGTCATGGGGGTAGGGTGGTCAAAATACTCCACCATAACTCTGTGCAAACCTTGTCACCACCTACATTATGAAAATATATTTAAACTGAAAATCCCAAACTCTAGACCAACTGATTTAGAAGTAGTTTTGCGGCACTCACCTGCACTGCTGGAGAGACAGATTGAAACCAGTTGTGTGGTTGAGATGCTGTAGCGATGCATGCACTGGAAATGCTTTTCTTGTGCCTTAAATATTGATGCAGTTATGAGCTGTGTAGGTGTGTTGATATGAAATGTGATGATATAGATAAGGTGCTAAAAGCTCACTTCCTATTAAAATGCTTTATAATTAGATGTAGACAGTACACAGTGGGCTGATTTTCTTTGACCTCAAGAGCTGCCAATACAATATATCTGTCAGGACAAAGTTTGCCCAAATCCAAATAATTAATATAATATAAATAAATATGAATATAACATAAAATATTACATTTATAAAATAGATCTAATACCACTCATTTATTAAGGAACAATGATTTAAATGGATCATTAAGTGACCAACAAGCCTCGCGTCTCTGTTAAATCTGTTTATTAACCTTCCTCCTGTGTTAGGGTCGCCACCGACCCGTTTAGGTTTTAAATATATAAAAGAACCACATAGGTTAGTTTATTGCATTAAGGCTTTTTGACTTTGTCAGGAATCTCTATTTCAACAAAATAATGAACTAATTTTTTTTTTCATTATTTATAAAATGTTCTGGTTTAAAAATATGACCTTTGTGGTGCTAGGGTCAGTTTCGACCCGGTTATAAAAATTTGATTATAAAGCAATTATTACAACCAAAACTGAAATCATAAATGCACTGTAAGCCAAAATAATAATATCCAGCTCCTCTCCCAATCATCTGAGCTTTAGGAGGGTCTCATTTTGTCATTTTCCTGTGTACCTGCACAAAAATAAAACAAAGACAGACAAGTGCAGACAAGTCCAGGTAGTCAGTATATATTGTTGGTGACTTGCAGAGTGCACATCTTCAAATTGTATGATGCAAAAATGAGAAGAAGATTTACAGTAAGGTAAGTTCTGGATCATGTTTTTAATGAAAATGAGGGAGATGACACAGAGCAGCATAGTGATGTGGATGAGGAGGTTTCCGAGGAGGAAGACAATGTGGAGTATCATCCAGAAGACACAAACACATCTGATGAGTCAGATGAGGAAATCACAGGTGGTGAAGCCCCTCCAGCTGAAAGATTTAAGTCCAAAGATGGTAAGATCTGTTGGAGCTCAGAATCTCATGATTTATGTGTGGCAGGGAAGCTGCTGAAAATGTCATCAAAAAGACTCCTGGAATCACAACATTTGCTGTGACGAGAGTCAGTGACATCAAGACATGTTTTGAGGTGTTCATGCCATTGTCACTAAAAAGAGTCATAATTGCCAGTCTGGCACTGACTGCACGATCATATTGTAAGAGTGTAACTGTGGTAATGTTTTATCAATGTCCCGATGTTGACGCGTGCACACGTGTCTCGACGATTGGACATACAATATGATTGAGAGGATGAAAACATGACACTTCTCTGCGTATTTGGTCAGTTTATGAAGGTGATTCACTCACCTGTGTGTCCCACCCAAGCGACTCTGTCTTTGTCCTTCACGGACATGAAGAAAATAACATCCAAACAGTAGTTCCAAAGTGAGTACATATCCATGATGACGAGTTCATAAAGTCAGAATCTATCTATCCTGAGTATAGTTCACAATTATTCAAATTAGTCAGAGGACAGTATTCCATCATACAATAGTAATACACACAATAACTAAACACATATAATGTCAGTTTCTACAGACGAACACCAGAGTAGACACATTCAGTGTTGGTGCTGTCGGTGTATCTTCTCGGTCTGCTGGAGCTCTGATGCTTTAAGGCCGCATAGTGGATGTTCTCTTCATTCTGACCAAAAAAAAAAAAAAAAAAAAAAAAAAAAATTACATTTAGATATGAAATGCTATTATACACACTATATGTCCTACCTCTGCAGTCACTGTAGGTTGTGCTGAAAAGAAATCCATCAGAATTTAGTTATGGAACAGACATTTTAAAATGTATTTATGATCATAATGCCACTTACATTTCTTCTTGATCTTGTAAATCACCAGTGAAAGTAACGCAGATAAGATTAAAATCCCTGCCAAAGCTCCACTCAAGACATATACCAGTACTGAGGGCACATACTTGTCTGAAATAAGAAAGTAAACATTGCACAGTAACACAATAGTTACTCTTGTACTTACTGCAATCTTAAGTTCTTGTCTCCATGGAGATGTTATCGCTTTGCCTGTCATGTTTCACACTATCATATAAGACATATCCATCTCCATGGATATGGACAGTTAATGAATGCAAAATAGATGAGTTTATGCAGGAGGGCCCTAATATTAACAAACAACACTAATATTAACAAACAAGATCACTTTTTGATCAGGTATTGATACTCTGAATGCTTTTAAAAGTAGTACAACCACATGTTAAATTAAATAAACTACTATTATACTCTGTTAAAATTGCAGCATGTTGTTTAACATTGTATGTCAAATGTGATGAAGTATCTTGTAATTCAAATGAACCCTAGGCTATGAGCACAATGTGCAAAATGACAGCTGATTATGTTCGGTCAGAAGGAAAGTCGGTGAAGCCATTTTATAAATCCTGACAGATCAGACAGTGGACAGGGGGCTGCAGATGGATGTCATTGACAACATGTTTCACTTTACAAATGCGGTAAAAAAACTTCACTGGAGGACATATCCATGTGTAGAAAGGTATGTGTCTCAGTGCTAATGCTAACTTCTATTAAAATGTTACATCTATCATAATAACAAAATTGCATTTGTGGTAAATTTGTCAATGACAAATAAGGGACTTAACTTACTGTACATTTCTATCCTTGTCCCAGTACCAAGCATAGTGTTTCCACAGGCAGTCACGACACAGAGGTAGGTCCCATTTTCAGCTGAACCAGCTTCTATCAGGGTCAGGTTATGAACACATGAAGTTTCTACATCTTCTCTCACCTCACAGCTCATACTGGTGTTCTCAAAGTTCCATGAAACAGCTTGAGAACCACTTTTAATCCAAGTGACACTGGTATGTTCTTGTGGACAGAGGCTGGTGTTAAATGAACAGCTGAGAGTCACAGAGTCTCCTGGCTGCACTCCGATATAGTCTGGACTCTGGAGCACAGACTGCATAAGCTTTGACTCTCCTTCAACCACCACAACTGTTCCTGATCCAAACTTCACATCTTCCAGGCTCAAAACTCCACAATAGTAAGTACCAGCATCCCCCCACTCTGCAGCCAATATCTTCAAAGTACTGACCACATGGGACAACTTAACAGAGTAACGATTTCTAAACTTTTCAGAGACTGTACTATGACTCAACAAGATGTCAGTAGACACGAGCAGTTCCAATCTCCTGTTGTTTGTCAGTTTGTACCACACGTTGGTTCTCATTTTGCTGTAAATGTGGCACGTAATTTCCACCGTTTCTCCAAATTTAACTTTTTGGGAAAAAATTCTTTGAAGAACTTCAGGCTCCAAAGCTGCACCTGGGAAAATAAAGAAGTATGCTTATTTCAAAACTATTGAAAATATTTTAGCTAAGAAATGTTATCTTAGATGGATTAGCTACTTACCTAGGGACCAAAGTAGAAAAACACTGAACGCATTCAGAATCATCATTGTGTCTGTTGGTGAATGACAAAGATTGTGACTGGGCAAAGTCAGAGGAGGCTATATGAAGGTGATAGAGGAGCTTTCTGATTGGTGAAGAAAACCCATCAAGAGTCAAGTGATAGGTTGACTGCTAACTTTGTTCTGGTTTGCTAAAAATAGCTTCAGTAACACACAATGAAATATTTGAATATTGCTATGGTTTATTGTACTGTACATTAGATGATTTCACCATACAATCCCTTTTTTGGGAGCAAATTTATTTACATAGACAATTGGAGGAAATTAAAATAATGACGTGAATCATTTAAATTACCTGGTCATAGTGATTTATAAATGAATAACTTAACAAACTAACTAATTATTGCACTCAGGTAGCTCATGATATGAATAAGAGTAATTAAAAAAAGAAGCCGTGTTTAAAACCCCTTACAATTCCAGACTATTTTTGTGAAATTGCTTTTGCTCTGACCTCTCCAAACTAAAATGACTGCCATTATTGAACCCTCAGTTGCACATACACAAGTTTGGGGTTTTTGTTTGGTAACACCCAATAGTTTTACCCACAGGTGTCAGAATCACTGTATGTCAGGCAGGTATTTATACACTTTGGAACACACATAAAAAATGATTTTTCTCATCCTCGCAAATTTTAACAAATGTCTTTTGTTAAAATTAAGGTGTAGAAAGCTGCAGTATGTAGCTAGGGACTGAAACACCCTATATTTCAATTGCAAACATTGTTGACCTCTCATATTTCAAATTTGATGAGAATAGCTATAAAAAAAAATTCACTGCGGTTACTGTGGAAAATGGTTTGTATATTTGAAAAGACGAGAGTCGTAGCTTTCATTTGATGTGTAGATTGTTTGTGTGGGTGATGGAGAAGCTTATGTAAATTGCTGGAGTGTGGTAAAGTAAGGGCGAGGCCCTGGTGGCGGGCCGTCAGCTTCTTATGAGGTTAAAGCTCAAAACCACTCAGTGAGATGTAGTCTTTGGTCTGCTACACTAGACTAAGATTGCATCTAATCTTTTCTATAAGACTGCTGGTCTGTACAACATGGAAACTTTCTGTAGTCATAAATAGCAGTGTACACCTGCATACTTCTATCTCATTTGAGTTGTTTATTGATGGGCAGTTAGGGTGTTTCAAATTTAAAAAAGGTTAGTTCCATTATTATATTACAATTATTCTTAAGATGTATGTAAAATCCCTCAGTCGTCCAGGTAGAATCCATGGCAAAAAAGGAGAAAATTTAATTTGTCAACTGGACATAGTTTATTTGGTTGAATACGTTTCGCAGCTCATCCAAGCTGCTTCCTCAGTTCTGGTCAGATGCTGGTGGACACTGCTTTATATCTGCCTGAAGGGAGGAGCTTAATTACAATGAAAATTACTCTGAGACAAACTGTATTTAAATATGTGTTGTCTCAGAGTAATTTTCATTGTAATTAAGCTCCTCCCTTCAGGCAGATATAAAGCAGTGTCCGCCAGCATCTGACCAGAACTGAGGAAGCAGCTTGGATGAGCTGCGAAACGTATTCAACCAAATAAACTATGTCCAGTTGACAAATTAAATGTTCTCCTTTTTTGCCATTACAATTATTATTAAGTCATGTGACTTATTCCCATAGATATCAAACAGTTTTGTTCAAAAGAAAATGAAGCAGCATATTGAAAACAAGTCAGATTTCAAAGACAGTCAATGTTGTTTAAAATAGTAATAATAATAATAATAATAATAATAATAATAATAATAATAATAATGTAATGTAAGATAAGAGAACCTTTTGTAGCGTGAGCTGTGGGCAACATATACATGTGGTGCTGTAGTCTATAAAAGGTGAGTTTTTCCCATCAGTCGCCCCCCTCATTTTTTTCTTGTGGTTGTATTTGGTCGTGTCCCTTACTGACAGAGCCTAAGTGTTTATAGCTTTTAGAACTCTTGGACAGTTTGAAGATCTAGTGTGTGGTGCTTTGAAGACCCTGGACCTAATCAGGGTCTGCATAGGATAGGCTATTTCAGGGCTTTGACGACTGTCCGGGACACAGGAATCATTTCAATTTTCAATTCAGTTCAATTCCTTTATTGTCATTGTTATAAAAATGACAATGAAATTATGTTAGAGCATCACCACAACTGCATAGTATATTAAAAGTGTGTGATAGTGTAAAGCACTCACCCTATAAACCATGTAAACATTACACCCACTATGTAAACATTAGCACACAGTAATAGTAAAAATATCAGTGCAGACATTAAGTCTGTTAAACAGTAAATAGCCTCAGCAGCAGCAAAGGGGCATATCAACAAAACAAATCAAAAGAACTTGGACATCAAGGACAGGAAGGGGGCAGCCGATCAGATTGTGTTTTAAATGTCCTGCTGCAGCAATGCAAAGTCCAGTTCACAGTTATTGTAGTGGATGGAATATGGTTTACTAACTGTAGGAAGAGGGAAGAGAGGGAGGTGGGTGATGGGCAGGATGGTGTTGGTCACGTAGGATGTTGCGCACTCTCTTCAGACAGTGCGCAACAGGTGATGGACAGGATGGTGAGGTGATGAGGCAATGTTGATGCCCCAGGACAGGTCCTCAGTGACAGTCACCCCCAAGAATCTAAAATGTGTCACCCTCTCTACTACCTCGTTGCCAATAGAGAGTGGACAGTGATTGTATTTTCTTTTTTTTTGGTAATCCACAATAATCTCCTTTATGTTCAATACCAGATTGTTGCTGACACACCATGATGCTAGCATTTCAATCCTGTAATCCGTCTCATTGTTGTTGTTAATGAGTGCGAGCACTGTGGTGTCATCGGCAAATTTAACAATAAGGTTGGAAGGAAAAGAAGCCGAGCAATCATGGGTGAATAGAGTATAGAGCAGGGGGCTAAGCACACATCCTTGGGGTCCCCCAGTGTTAATTAGAAGGGTGGAGGAGGTGTCCTTGTCCACTCTAACACTCTGTGTTCCAGTCCAGAAGTCCACAATCCAATTGCACAGCGAGGTGTTCAGTCCAAGATGGCGTAGCTTAGCTGATTGTTTATGATGTCATGGATCTGTGCTAACGCTAGCTTAGCATTAGCGTCCAGTGGGATGTAAACAGCACAGATGCAAACAGCAGTGAAATCCCTGATGAGATAAAATGGCCTGCACTTCAGCAACATGAGTTCCACCTCTGGGCTGCACAGTTTACTCACTACGGTTACATTGGTACACCAGGAGTTGTTAATGTAGGTGCACAATCCCTTGCTGGTCTTCTTACCAGAGTCCGCACTCCTGTCAGCTCTGTAGGTGGTACGTCCCACTAGCTCGATAGCAGCATCTGGAGTGGTGCTGTCCAGCCACATTTTGGTGAAAATCATGCAGCAACAGTTGTAAATAGTCCTCTCTGCTGCCATTAGTAACTGTATCTCATCTATCTTATTGTGGATCAACCGAACATTTGAGAGATGGTAGGAAGTGAAGGTTTGAATGGGTTAGCTTTTAGCCTGGCCATTACGCCCGCTCGCTTGCCCCTCTTCTGCCGCCACTCACAGTGCTTTTTTTTTGCCGTCCTGCTGTTGTATAGATCCCGGGAAATGGGCAGATGATCTCAGGAGAGATGAAATACTCGGCTGACGTGTAGTACTATACTCCAGTGTTTAGGCGAAGGAGTTCAGAGTGGCTGTACTGAAGTGCCACTGCACCTAAAATGTACGATGTCAGTTGTAGGAGCTCCAAGCCGCTGCATCTATGCAATCCGCCATCTTCTTATTGTTATAGTATTTTAGAGTCATTGGCAGGAAGCACAAAATATCTGTGACAAAAGGAAGAAGATACACATTCAAATAAGAACATAATACTGTGGAGCACTGTCACAGCATAAGTAAAATGTGTTTATAAGAGTAATTCAAGAGCAACACAGACATGAATGTTAGCCTGGTATTAAAAAGTGGTTGTATTAAAAAGTACACTGCTTTGTTTTGTTTAAAATATACCAGGGCCTGAAAAAACGTTTTGGAAAAGTAATTCCTCTTCACCATATTTGTTAGTGGTCCAAGGTAAAGAAGGTTTCAGAGGAAGTCATCTGGACCCTGTTTTTTGTCATTTAGAATCAGAATAAGTTTTATTGCCATTGTAAATGAACAAAATCCACAATCACCACTGTTGCGTACCTGTATTTGATAGACTTGACCTCTCACTATTCCACACCGTTAGAATGCTATTATAGAGAGTGGATAATTATCTTAATCCATCATTTCTGTTCCAAGAGGGATTCTTTCTTTCTTGACCCCTTTTTCAAACCACCCCTCTCTACTTAAACTCTGCACCTCACGGTCTTAAGATGAAGGTTGATGGTGAAGGAGGTGCACACCAGAATTTGAATGTCTTGTGTTCATGAAGTCTTTAGTGTTGGTCTTTGGTCACCCCAATGTGCTGCTTGTTGCAGCCTTCTGTAATACAGTGAATATAAAGGTGAATGTCTGTTTTTGTCTTGGTGTCTTATCCTTGCGATGAACCAGTTTCTGTCTCAGTGTGTTGACTGGTTTAAAACTCTTTTGTAGTAACAATATCTCGGGTCCCTGTTACTGTTTACTTATAATAAAGTTGATCACAAAACAGACCTGGCATTAATCAGTGTTTTTTTTTTTTTTCTTTTCTTTTTCTTTTTTTTTTAGGCAAAAATGAATTAAATGAATGAGAGAAAGGAATTTTTACTTAATTTTGTATTTCCAATATGAGAGGATCTCCTCCAGGGGTGTCCTTTATCACTGTGGGTGTTTATTGCCTTCTTATGGAGGTTGTTCTGTCAGTGCATAAAAATATATTATTAAAAAGAAAAAATCATCTAATTATGCCATCATATGCATTTTTTAAAATATTTGTTTATTGTTTTATTGAATATATTTCTAAACATATCACTTCTATTTTGCTTGATTGCTTTAACTAACTTGGAATTGTTTGAAAGTTGGTCCTATTTTAAACCAGCTTGCCCCCCATCAGTAATACAGTATGTGGTGAAAGTAGAAACACATTTTTTGGTGTCCTCATTTTTTTTTTTTTTTTTTTTTTTTTGGCCTAAATTATGGTCATGGCCTTCTTCAGATGTAAACATTTTTGTTGTAACAGAAAACAAGCACAATCCATAAAAAAATATTGTATTCTTATTGTTGTGTTTTCACATTATTTTTAACTTGGATTTGCAAAAAAAAAAAAAAAAAAAAAAAAAAAAAAAAAATACAAAAATAATTACACAAACATATGTCTCCACTTAAACTTTTCTGATGTTGCCTGAAATGCTCTGCACTGTGGCACTAAACTTATGTATCTCCATGGAACCAAGCAGGTGATGCTACTACACCATGTTACAGGTCAGATCTGTGGGGAGGTGAGCCTGCACATTAAAAATGCGTTTTTTGCTCTGGCATTTCTAAGCCATAAAAACACATGTAACTGGACATGCTTAATTCCATACTGTGAAACGAACCATGCAAAAAACAAAACAAAAAACAAAACATCAACCTACATGTGTTTGCCTTAAGTTGTGTGGATGCATTGATACAGTTACTTTTCAGCAATGGATTTAAACAGAGGGAAATCTGTTCAACACTGGGTTCATGTGGATATAAGATAAGGTACGGGTATCACTGGATGCCAATGCATTTCTTCTGCGCTCTTACACAGAACCACTTATGCTTATGAAACACCATTTTGTGTTCTTGACCGAACATTGAGAGACACCTGAGAAGACTCCTGAAATTACTGGGGCTGAGGCGGAGAAGCCCACAGAGAACACTTGCTGAAATATGTGAAGCTGTGCAGGCAAGCCTTGAAACACCTTTAATCATTGCTTTGATCACACTGAATTGAAGCAATCAAATGTTTTTCTTAACGGAGTAGAACTTGATCTGGTCCCAGAATATAAATACCTTGGAGTTATTCTAGATCCAATATTGTCCTTCAAAAGTCATGTTAAAAAGTGTCTCAGGTAATCCATCCAATCAGGAACAACTTAAACATGAATGCTGCCAAAATGTATTTCTACTCCATGATTATTTCTCATATAGATTTTTGTTTAACCACTTGGTCTCTTGCCTGCCCCACAACACTTAAAACCATTGAAAACCTCTATAAAAGAGGTCTAAAAATACTTGATAAAAACCCCATTTCCCACCACTACTGTCATATTCTGAAAAAGTAGCTTTTGGACTTAAGCAACATGGTCATCCTTAAAAGGGCTTGTCTAATTTACAAGGTTCTACACTCCCTCGCACCACCACCGTTAAAGGAGTACATCAAACGCAAAGACAGTTCAGAAAGGACCACGCGAGCCACCATCAGGGGTGACCTGGTCATACCCCTCAGACCTTTGGTCAGAATGTATTATCTGTCCAAAGTGGGAATATGTGGAATAATCTTCCACTAACACTAAAAGAATGCCCTACGTACAGCTCTTTTAAAGCTCAAATGAAAAATTGGTTATGGTCAAATTAAACATGTCCTCATGTATAGTTGCACTGTGTTTTTAACTGATCTTTTAAGGACACATATTTGCATGTATTAAAGGTGTGGCCAAATTGACTGCAAAATAAGGGGACCTGTGCAGTGTATGGAGTGTGTAATAATGGGAACTGTGCAATGTATGGAGTGTGTAATAATGGGAACTGTGCAATGAGTGTGTGTGCAATATTTTATTTGTTGTTTTTATTGTTGTGACCCCAGCCCTTTGGGACAACGGGTGGAAATTAGCCTTACTCTACAATCCGGTGTGTTTACATTCATGTTATGTCATGTGTGTAGAATCCCTCAGTCGTCCAGGTAGAATCCATGGCAAAGGAGAAATTTAATTTGTCAACTAGACAGTTTATTTGGTCGAATACGTTTCACAGCTCATTCGAGGTGCTTCTTCAGTTCTGGTCAGATGCACACAGATTCACACCACCCACTGCAGCACAAACTTGGAGTCATTCGGACATTACAACACAGGGCTCAAGTGAAAGAAGAACAACACGTGCAGAAAGCCCTCTCCGTTTGTGGATATCCTAAATGGGCTTTTAATAAAACAAAGAGAGCCAAGAAACAGGACAACAGAGAACCAGAACCCAGGAGAAAGGGTGTAACTATTCCTTACCTGGCTGGCGTTTCCGAAAAACTACAGAGGATCTTCAGACAACATGAAATCCCAGTCTATTTCAAACCCACAAACACTTTAAGACAAAAATTGGTCCATCCTAAGGACAAAACACTGACCCACAAACAAAGCAATGTGGTCTACTCCATTCAGTGTAGTGAAGACTGCAGTGAGCGCTACATTGGAGAAACAAAACAGCCACTTCACAAAAGGATGTATCAACACAGACGGGAAAACCAGGGTGTGCCGCAATCTGCCGCACATCTCCATCTAAAAGCCACGGGCCACTCCTTTGAGGACAGCGAGGTCCAGATCCTGGCCAGAGAAAGGAACTGGTTTGAGAGGGGAGTTAAAGAGGCTATTTTTGTCAAGAAAGAGCATCCTTCCTTGAACAGAAATGGGGGTCTCAGACATCATTTGTCTCCCATCATTAACTCTATCCTCAAACCTAAATCAAAACAAACAGAAAACAACGGGACTAGCCAGGACATGTCCAGAGGTGTGAAAACACCCATCATGGCCCTGAATGGTTCTGCTAACTACACCCCCACTCCTACTCCATATTGAATAGACCCACTTAACTAACAGAAACTGTAAATAAATATGTGTGTCTCAGAGTAATTTCATTGTAATTAGCTCCTCCCTTCAGGCAGATATTAAGCAGTGTCCGCCAGCATCTGACCAGAACTGAAGAAGCAGCTCGGATGGTGTATTCGACCAAATAAACTCTGTCCAGTTGACAAATTAAATTTCTCCTTTGCCATGTTATGTCATGTTTGTCCATTGACATTCTCTGTCCCAATAAAAAAAAAAAAAAAAAAAAAAAAAAAAATAATAATAATAAATAAATAAATAAATTAATACATTAATAAATTAATACATTAATAAATTAATTTCATGGTGGATGTCCTTCTCATCAGCTTTGGCACCTCCCAACATTATTCTCTTCACAGCTGCAGGTGTACCCTAGTAGGAGCCTCCATACACCTGACCAAATGTTCCTTCTGCTTTCATCGTATCTGATTAAGGAGCTGTCCACATATGGGACTCGTGGAAGATATACTAAGGGATACCAACACACATTAAGCACAATGTTTTATACATTGTAATTGGATTTGTTATCGGAGCCTCATTCACAACCTCAGAAAATAATAAGAAACAATAACACCAATCGACTAACAACTTAAAGGCACACCAGGCAACATTTTTAGGTTAGGAAACACCAAGTCAGATGAAATAAAACCGAAACTGGATGAACCCATACGTCTTGTCAGTCAACTTAACACACAAAATCATAGCTGGTTCCTAGTCTTTGGTTTGCAAGTAAATTCACATGGATTGGTGAGAATATACAATATTGTTGCTATTTTAAAAATAAATAAATAAATAAATAAATAAATAAATAAATAGTGGCTGTTGGTGGGAGCTCTGAAGGTACAAAAAAGGAGTCTTGACTGGTATGCCTTTAAGTTTCAATATTTGTAGCTTCTGGTACACCAAACTAGTCTAGAAATGTCTTGAAACTAGCTTTGAAACAAGCTTTGAAATGAGACCTCAAGCTGGTAAAAAAAAAATATGGTACAACACTGATCTAGTGGACTGACAGCTGAAGCTAACACATAGAGCAAATTAAACTGAAACAGAGTAAACTTGCTACCCTTGGTTAATGTTTTCATACAAATTGTCCTGTTTTTGTTCTACATACAGCACTTGATGACCTCAAACAACAGGCCTATGGGTTGAAATTATATTTTGAGGAGCAGTGGTCCCTTCCCTTAATACATGAGATGTTGTCTTTTGTTATATTTTTTGTGAAGAAAAAAAGGAAAATATCTGGTTAGAAACACAGTACTTACAAGAGGGCATATTGAGATTGTGTGATACTGTGGAAGAAACCTTCATGTGTTCACTATTGGACCAAGACTTCTCATTTCCCTCCACTGTACTCTTTGGTGTCAAATTGACCTATCACAGCCCCTTCAGCTGACCCTGGCTGCAGTTGACTTGGAGTTGAGTCCGGTACTACCCACTAGTCCGAGGGTCCAACTAGTCCGAGGGTCCACTAGTCCGAGGGTCCACTAGTCCGAGCTTTTGGCTGTATATTTCGAGAGTAATAGATGTTATGAAACGTACCAAGAGTTGTTTTGACGTCTTGGTCTTATTTGAACAGGGATTTATTGGCCTCAGTATACTCCTGTCACATTAAACAAGATGTGTTTATTTCGACATTCTGCAAGTTACCAACGAAATTGTAATTCTGGGTTACGATCCACGATGCAGCTGGGTCCTAGGATTATGTGGCTTTCATGGGACCTGCGCTCTTCGAGTGCCCTTCTAGTTATTCTTGGCATTGACTCCGTGGCCATGAATCTGTTTATGAATCCACAATCTGAATTTAGTCCACCAGGGTATCAATCTGTTTTTAGTGTCTACTTACCTTGATCTATCCCCTTTACACCTTTAAAACTCGGACTAGTGGATCCTCGGACTAGTGGACCCTCGGACTAGTGGACCCTACTCAGTTGAGTCACTGTTGACCCTGAGATGCGCAGTTTTTCCAGCTGTGCTTGACCCTGCACTACTGCCTCTTGTTGACTCAGAACTGAAATCCTATAAACACAAACAGTGAAAGTATGCATATCCTCTTTTCTACTTTGTACACTTTTAACCATTATATTTATGCTATGTGGTGTTTTTATTTTGATTTTTTTGTTTTTGTTTCAGATAAAAATTTAAAGTGTTTCTACAACTTTATGTGTTGGGCAGTTGCCCAAACTCACATGTAACAAAGATCAGACCAGATCATGCCATTACCTCATGACTCATTCACTTTATAAAACCTTGGTTGATGCTCCGCCAAGCCCCACCTGAGAAGATAAAAAAGTATGTATTATTCAGTTTTAAAATATAGAAAATCTTCTCATCTTAATGGATTAGCTACTTACATAGAGACCAAAGCAGGAAACTGTTGAAAGCATTCAGAATCATCATTGTGTCTGTTGGTGATCGACAAAGATTGTGACTGGCTGATGTCAGTGGAGGCTACTGTATATGAAGGTGATAGAGGAGCTTTTTGATTGGATAAGAAGACCCATCAAGAGTTATCTGATAGGTTGACTGCAAAATTTCAACATTAATTTCTGAATATGGCTCAGGCTTATTTTACTGTAACTTACTGTAAGCACAATGCAGCCATAACATCTTTTTTTTTTTTTTGTTTATTTTGAGCACAAATTGTATAAATTAAGTTCCAGTTATATGAAAGATATTTAAACTAAAATGTGTGACATAGTGATTTATTATAACAATAATAATAACCTTGAATTATTGCACTCAGGCAGATCATATGAATTAGAGTTGATACAAACAGAAGAGTGCTCCAAACCACTCAGCGAGATGTAATCTTTGATCTGCTAAAACGGCCTGTTTGTATCAAAGCAGCGTGATCTAATCTTATATGTTATCCCTAAGACTAAAATCAGTCCGTGAGACATGGAAACTTTCTGTGGTCATAAACAGAAGTGTACATCTGCAGGGTGTGTTTCATTTGAGCCGACTATTATCATTCTAGCATTCTAGTAGATTCAAATAATTTCATTTTGAGAAAGCTGCACAGCAAATTCGCCAGTGTTAAATTAACACTGACAGTGTCAATTTTAACACTTTAAAAGTGTGTATATGTATCGAGTTAGGTGTTTCAGTGTTAAATTTACACTTTTGAAAGTGTAAAATATTTTACACTGACCTAGTGTTGTTTTTAACACTCACAGTGTCAAAAGCAACACTCCCTAGTGCACATATATGTCAACACTAGAGTTAGTGTTACAAAATTAACACTGTAATATTTACACCCAACTCCTAGCAATTTGCACTCACAGGTGTAATGCAATTACACTCAGTGTAAAATTTAAGTAAACCCTATACCGCTCCATAACTATACCCCATAAACCTGCAAAAACAACACAAAATGTATAATACAGAGCATTTATTATTTTTTCTTAAATTGCTCAGTACAAAACATTTAGCCACTATTCCACCAGAGCCAACCCATGAATCTGCAAACAGATTTACAAAAATATAACTTATTCAATTCTTATGACTTGATTTTCCAGCTGCAGTACTAATCAAAATACATTAAAGATATGTAAAAAATACAGGCTAGTCAAAAGGCCTTTTGATTACGCATCATGCAAACAACCCAAAGTCAAACTCCAGTTTCCATAGTCTTAACACATCAATTTGTAGAACAAAAGAAATGTCCTTTTTGACAAATATTGTAAACTGAGCCAAACAGTACCTTTGGAACTAAGGTCTTAAACAGAGTGTCCTGCTAATCTTGACGAAGTTGCTCACAGTCTAATCTTGACAAGCTCAGTGAAGGCAGCACCTCTGGTCAGGATTCAAACACGAGTATCATTGCAGATGTTGCAGAAATGATGAACGCACTCTTTCCCATTGGTGTGCAGAAGGATTGAACAAGTCCACCATCTTTGAGGAAGATCTCCATCCTTTGGAACACCTATAAAATTTAAATTCCACATGAGTAACAAAGACCATTAAAGGGCCTATATTATGCCATTTTGTAATCTATTATGTTGTTTCCTCATCAAAAACAGACCTGGAGTTACCTTTTGTTTCATTCACACATGTTTAACACAAAAACCCAACATATTTAGTTTCTCTCAAACAGAAAACACTCTGTTCCAGCTTGTGATGCCATGTGGTACTACAGGAAGTGCTCCACTGTGTTTTTAAACTCAATACACCTTTGCTAGAATCATTTGGATAATTTCAGCTCTGGAATCTCTACTGAACAAAAGGTAAAAGGCACTGTTAACTTGAAAACTACTGCTTCATGACATCACAAGGTGGAACAGAGCATTCTGAGCTTTGAAGAGATACACAGACTAATAATTAGGCCAGCAGCCAGGATAGCCTACCATGCACAGAATACCTTTTCACTTGGATCATATCTGCTGATGAACGAATCTGTATGCTTTCAGGTGGGAGCTTTCGTGAGTACGACAAGACATCATGGATCATCCTGAGGAATCTGGTCCAGCTGTGAAGAGAAAGAAAAGAAGTGATGCGTCCCCTGATGTGTATTGTGTGGTACATTGTCGTGATATAACGCATGGTACATTCAAGTTCAAGTGAACCTCTTATAGCAGTTCCAGTGGTAACTGTGATTGTCTTTGATCACTTCTGGAAGAAGATTACATTGTTCTTGCATCCAATAACTAGATGTCACAGGTTCATCCTGTCTTCTCAATTTAATTTCCTTGAGCCTTTCGATCTTGGATGATGCATTCTTGTCATCTTTGAAGAACTTGAATGTACCATGAGTTATATCACGACAATGTACCACACAATACACATCAGGGGACGCATCACTTCTTTTCTTTCTCTTCACAGCTGGACCAGATTCCTCAGGATGATCCATGATGTCGTACTCACGAAAGCTCTCACCTGAAAGCATACAGATCCGTTCATCAGCAAATATGATCCAAGTGAAAAGGTAAGTACAAATGACTGAAAAATAATTTCATAACTTAATACTTAAATAATAGCCATTGGCACTTAAATACTTATAGTACAATTAATAGACTTAACTGATGTTAGTTGATGACATACATGTTCACAGGAACCACTGCAGAATATCCACTCTGTTTTTGCTGAAATTTTAAGTCTTGACAAACATGCATATTATTTAATGTATTCCAGATAATATTTTTAAATTATTGATGATTCTTCTAGTTTTGTACGGTCGATTTGTTTTATACAGATATCTCTGCATATAAGTATGCCATGTAAGATATTTTTAAGAATACATTTTCTCGGATGAGAAATTACGTAAATACAGTACTCGTCTTAGTATTGATTTATTTAAATGTTGATTCTGAACTAATTACACAAACATAGCACGAAAATATTGGTGAGATAATGTATTTTTATTTGATATATGATAATCCAGGTTAACATCTTTCTAGACTTTGTAACAGCTTCAAAGAAAAACGGTGAAATCTGAAGACGCAAAACACTGAAAAATGCTGTTTTTGTTTTCCTACAAAGTCAAGTATAAATCATTAGTGGGAATGAGTTATTTCACTGTTACCACTCAGAAACATGTTACATACATGCTAAGGGTTAAAAAAAATTAAGTCACGAATTGTTGTGGGGGGGGGGTGCATGGTAGGCTATCCTGGCTGCTGGCCTAAATGCAGCATTACTCAAACGTGTGAATGAAACAAAACATAATCCTGGTTATATTTTTGATGAGGTAACAATAGTCTAACATGGCATAATGCTCACAAGAGTCAATTTTGTGTAATATAGGACAGTTTTACTGTTTGTTTTTGTATGTATTTTTACTGTTGCTTTTAACTGCCTAATGTATACTGTACTTGTTGTAAGGCGACCTTGAGTGTCCAGAAAGGCACCTAATAAATAAAATGTATTATTATTATTATTATTATTATTATTATTATTATTATTATTATTTGAGAAAACACTGGGGCAATCCATGGACCTGTATACAGTAAAAGCTTTACAACAAATAAAACACCAGGCCAAAACTGAGAAAAAAACAAACAAAACTATATATATATATATATATATATATATATATATATATATATATATATATATATATATATGTTAGAAAAAGAGAGTTCTGCTGTAGCCACTCCTCCAGTTTGGGGGTTACAGCCCCGAGTGCTCCGATCACCATGGGGACCACTGATGCCTTCACCTTCCAGGCCTTCTCCAGCTCTTCCTTGAGCCCCTGGTATTTCTCTAGTTTCTCATGTTCCTTTTTCCTGATTTTACCATTGCTTGGTATTGCAATGTCCACCACCACGGCTTTGTTCTGTTGCTTATCCACCACCACTATGTCTGGTTGCTTCGCCATCACCATTCTGTCAGTCTGTATCTGGAAGTCCCACAGGATCTTGGCTCTCTCATTCTCCGCAACCTTCGGAGGTGTTTCCCATCTTGACCTTGGGGTCTCCAGCCCGTACTCTGCACAAATGTTTCTGTACACTGTGCCCGCCACTTGGTTATGTCGCTCCATGTATGCTTTCCCTGCCAGCATCTTACACCCTGCAGTTATGTGCTGGACTGTCTCAGGAGCCTCTTTGCACAGCCTACACCTTGGGTCTTGTCTGGTGTGGTAGATCTGGGCCTCTATTGCTCGGGTGCTCAAGGCCTGCTCCTGTGCAGCCAGGATGAGGGCCTCTGTGCTGTCCTTCAGACCAGCCCTCTCCAGCCATTGGTAGGATTTCTTGATATCAGCCACTTCAGTTATGTTTCGGTGGTACGCCCCATGTAGGGGCTTGTCCTGCCATGATGGTCCCTCCAGCACCTCTTCCTCTGAGCTGCACTGTCTGAGGCATTCCCTGAGCACATCATCTGTTTGGGCCTTATCCTTGATGTACTTATGGATTTTGGATGTTTCATCCTGGACAGTGGTTCTGTCAAGGCAGTGCGCCGCGCTCCGAGGAAACCCAATCACCTAAAAAACTGCCACAGATTTACATTTAGTGATAAAGGACAACACAGATTCAGACAGGTGAATTTTACTTGCTGCAAGGGAGGACTCTGAGACAAAGCTGCTATGCGGAGCTATGTTCACCAGAATCTCTCTCAGAGCCTCCACTTGCTTCAGCTTTTATTTGCAGTTCAGAATATTGTAACACATGATCATCATACTTTGGTATTTCCGCCCCCCCCGCCCACCTTGTCTTAGTTCCCCCATCTTGTTTTCGTGTACCAGGCCGTACCTCAGCCTTGCAGCTGTGGCCTTGAAGCTGTGGACACAGTTGCAGCTATGATTTAGTAGACACAGTATCTTTCACTCAAGGACAACTTCCTGTCACAGCACAGCACACTTTGATAACATATATTTACAATTCTATAACAGGTTCCCACACTTACTAGTCCTCGGCCTCCTTCCGTCCGGCTCGCATACAGTCTCAGGGTGCTGGATTTGGGATGGAACCCTCCATGCATGGTCAGGAGCTTTCATGTCTTAACGTCTGTGGTCTGTATCTGTAGCTTATGATTCCTGCTGGGTATCTAATCACTGGCAGGGCGTAGCTGTTTATTGCCTGTGCCTAGTTCTTGTCATTGAGCTGGCTTCCTAGGACTTGCCTTACCCGTTGCAGGTATTTGGTCATAGCCGCTTTCCTTGTTGCCTCTTCAAGGTTGCCATTTGCTTGTGGGATACCAAGGTACTTGTAACTGTCCTCAATGTCTGCTATTGTTCCCTCTGGGAGTGAATGATGGGATAAAATGATGATCTACATGAATATATAAATATGATCAATAAAAAGCTAAAAAAAAAAAAAAAAAGATTTGTGTCAATGTAAATACTTAAATAAATTATTCAAGAACCCTTCCTCAAGAGCAGTTATGAACTTCACTTGAGCCTTTTTGAGAGGGAACCTCCTGTAATCCATAATAATAACAATATTAATCAAAACAAAATGCTTTTTACACCGAAAACTTTGTAAACACAAGTTCATTTTCCCTCAAATTTTCTTCTTGTACCACTAGATACCTCACCTGCTTTAAAATGCAAGGAGTTCAACTTAAACATCATCATAATAAGGACTAACAAGCAAGGTAAAACATCAATTACACAAAATTACTTACATTTGTCATTATGCTCCCAAATTGTCCTTCCACTTGCTATTTGTGTCTGGAAAAATCCTTGGAAATAATAAACAATGAAGATATAATAAGTTTAAATTAACTGTTTCAGTCACCAATCAATCAGATTGTACATTAATTAAGATTAAAAGTAAAAATAAATTGCCTACCATGGTTTGCTTTGATGGTGTTGACAGGCACCTGCAGTAACGTACAGAATAAATTATATATATAGCAAATTAACTTTTGAACATCACCAAAACTGTGTTAACACATTCACTTTAAAGTAACTGGAAATTACTAGTAACTAGCAGGAGCCAGGAGAGAGGCCCGGGCAGAAGCCAGTGGGTTACTATGGATTTCCTTGTTCTTTTACTGCCTGGGTGAACTGTCAGGGGAGATCACTCAGGCCAAACCTTGACTGCAAGTGCAGTGTGGTGCATATCTTTAAAATCAATGAGTTCGGCCACACTGACCTGTGGAGAGCACAGGAGCAGGTCTGAATAACACGTGTCTGTGGAAAGAAACAGCAAGAAGTATTTTTCTCAGCTGTTTTAGGTTACTAGACATTATCACGTGAACCCAAATGAAATGGCATTGTTGTGGTCAAATATGCACTACAGTTACAGGCAATTTGCAAGTAACTTGCCGTAAATATGTGGCAAAACCCGCCCAGCGGTCAGTGTAAAAGAGGTGTGAGGCAGAGGAAATGCGGGCCCTCTTGTGCTGGGCAAGAGTGGAGTCGCTGGGGAAGAGATGGAGAGTATGTCAATACGTCAAACTGGAGAGCAGGTGAACAGTTGGGTCAGAGGGTTTAAAGTGGGAGACTCGCCATTGATTGGCTTGAATTAAGCTCTGTTTGATAGAACCAATATCAGTTTGCTAATCAGAATAGAACTGTACTTGATGTAAGCACAACAATACAAATTAAAACAAATGCAATTCCAAAGAAAACATGCAATATGAATATAATCATAGCATAGCAAGTGCATATTAGCAAAATTGACTTATGCATGTACAAACAAAACATCATCTTCTCTTTCCACATTCAGTGTAGTGAGTGCCAGGCTCCCACTGCATCATTCCATTTTACAGTTTCTTACTTGAAAATACACTACAACTGTGTTCAGATTGTGGATTACGGCGGTCCCTCTGCAGGGACTTCGGGGCGCTGTCCTAACTCCAGCATATGTAACACTGTCTTCAGCCTAAAACAAAGAAACACAAATGTGTAAACAGCACATTGCTAGTCAATATGTTTGCCTTGCACTAATCTGAATATCAATGAAAATTCATAGTGCTGACATTTATCTGAATGAGATCTGTACCTGGAGCTTGCCAAACTTGCAGCTCACAAGTACCAGGGCAAGCAGAGTCACCCCAAATGCAATGGAGATGGAGACCACAGTCCGAGTGATGGAGGTTTGAATCAGATCCACTGGCTGATTTTCTGCACACACACACACACGCACACGCACGCACACGCACACGCACACGCACACGCACACACACTATATATATATATATATATATATATATATATATAGGAGGAAATTACTATTTGATCCTTTGCTGATTTTGTAGGTTTGCCCACTGACAAAGAAATGAACAGTCTATAATTTTAATGGTAGGTTTATTTTAACTTTGAAAGATAGAATATCAAAAAGAAAATCCAGAAAATAACTAAAAAATATATATAAACTGATTTTCATTTCATTGAGCGAAATAAGTATTTGAACCCTCTCGCCATAAAAGACTTATACTTGGTGGCAAAACCCTTGTTTGCAGCACAGAGGTCAGACGTTTCTTGTAGTTGATGACCAGTTTTGTGCATATATCAGAAGGAATTTTGGTTCACTCTTCTCTGCAGATCATCTCTAAATCATTAAGGTTTCATGGCAACTTGGACCTTCAGCTCCCTCCATAGGTTTTCTATAGAGTTAAGGTCCGGAGACTGGCTGGGTCACTCCATGACCTTAATGTGCTTCTTCTTGAGCCACTCTTTGTTGTCTTGGCTGTATGTTTTGGGTCACTGTCATGTTGGAACACCCATCCACGACCCATTTTTAGTTTCCTGGCAGAGGCAAGGAGGTTGTCACTCAGGATTTTAACGGTACATGGTTCTGTCTATCCTCCTGTTGACGTGGTGAAGTTGTCTTGTGCCCTTGGCAGAAAAATACTCACAAAAAATAATGTTTCCACCTCCATGCTTGACGGTGGGGATGGTGTTCTTGGGGTCACAGGCAGCTTTTCTCTTCCTTCAAACATGACAAGTAGAGTTATGCCAAAGAGCTCTATTTTGGTCTCATCTGACCACAGCACCTTCTTCCAATCACTCTCTAAATCATTCAGGTGTTCATTGGCAAACTTCAGGCGGGCCTCCACAAGTGCCTTCTTAACCAGGGGGACCTTCCAAGTGCTGCAGGATTGTTGTGTGTTACCAATCGTTTTTCTTAGTGACTGTGGTCCCAGCTGCCTTGAGATCACTGACTAGCTCCTCCCATGATCAGTGAAACCCCAAGAGGGGAGATCTTAGGTGGAGCCCCAGACCAAGGTCAAATGATGGTGTTTTTGTATTTCTTAAATTTTCAATTGCAATTGCACCAACAGTTGTCTCCTTAACACCAGCTTCTTGCTTATGGTTTTGTAGCCCATTCCAGCCTTGTGCAGGTCTACAATCTTGTCCCTGACTTCCTTTGACAGCTCTTTGGTCTTTCCCATGTTAGAGAGTTTGGAGTCTGATTGACTGATTCTGTGGACAGGTGTCTTTTATACAGGTGACTAGTTAAAACAGGAGTCTATTTCAGACTGACGAATTGACAAGTTGATTAGGAGTGTCTAACTGGTCTGTGGAAGCCAGAACTCTTAATGGTTGGTAGGGGATCAAATACTTATTTCACACAGTGAAATGCGAATCAATTAATATATTTTCTATAATGTGATTTTCTGGATTTTCAATCAATGTTAAAATAAATTAAACCATTAAAATTATAGACTGTTCATTTCTTTGTCAGTGGGCAAACCTACAAAATCAGCAAGGGATCAAATATTCTTACTGTTCAGATGGATCCTGGTCCCAGTGCCCAGCATTGTGTTTCCACAGGCCGTCACCACACAGAGGTAGGTCCCATCTTCAGCAGAACTCACCTCTGTCAGGGTCAGGTTATGAATGCACAAGGGATTGACCTGATTCTCACAGATCATATTCTCTTTACCAACATTCCTTGAAAATACGTCTGAAGCAGAACCCATTTTCAGCCAACTGACCCTGGTGTGGATTGGTGGGCACAGGCTGGTGTTAAATGAACAGCTGAGAGTCACAGAGTTTCCTGGCTGCACACTGATGTAGTCTGGACTCTGGCGCACAGACGACAGAAGTGAAGGAGAAGGTCTGGACTCTTCCTCCACCACCACAACCTCAGTCCCTGGTTCAAACTTGATGTCATTATCATTCATGACTCCACAGTAGTACGTGCCAGTGTCCTGCAAGGTCACATTAGATACACTCAAAGTACTGCTACTTTCAGAAGACTTCACCAAGTAGCGATCGCCATTGTAAATATTTTTCTTTGTTTTGGTAATGTACGATGTTAACAGTTGTAGTCTCCTGGTATCCTGTTTGTACCAGACCAGAGTTCTCTTTGCACTTTTGACTTTACAGTTGACATATACTGTGGCTCCTATAGTTGACGTTTGGAAGACTTCAGGTTGAGACTGTGCCTCAGCTGAAATGAAAGCATATATTAATTGTATGTACAGTATATGAAGGTAATGTAGTGATGTTCTAACTTACCCTGAGACCAGAGGAGGCTCAGATGCAGAACCATAAAGGCACAAATCATGATGGCTCTCGATGGATGGTTATATGGTTATGATCTGAAGTGAGAGGCAGATGCAATTTAAGGTCCAGAGCAGGGCTGTGTGATTGGACAGCAGCATTCACGTAAATACACCTGATTGGTTGCTTTGTTAATGTCACTAACCACAGCATAAGAGCATAGATGATACATTTACCTAAAATAACCAAACCTTCTACAAAAAAAAAACAAAAAACAAAAACAAAAAAAAAATAATGAAAATCAAATCCTATGCAATAAAAAAAACAACTTTACAAAAGGACTCCACATATTGGTGGTACTTTCAATCAAGCTAATTGTGGGAAGACCTTTGGCCATGATGTTCCGCTGGTGAGAGAGACTGAAACTAAGTGTGTGGTTGAAATACTGTAAAAATACAGACACCAGAGAGGTTCATCACACTAGTACCCAAAATAATTATAGGGTTATGTAGCTGAGTGCGAGGCGGGCCACAAAAGGTACTTTTATATAACAAATTACCATGCAGAAAGCACAGAAATGTTTATGCTATGGGAGAGACAGTTGGTTTAAAAGTTGTAAGTATATGTATTTACAAAAATATTATTTAATTATCATAGTTACAATACTATGTGCTGGTCAGCCCTATGTGTGATCAGAAGCTGCTGCTTACCATGTGACTGAAAGTGACTGTGTGTGATCAGTTCTGAGTTATCAGCATGATGGCAGGGCAGCTACAGTAGAGCAAACTAAGCTAGGGTTTAGAACGAAGCTGGGCTCAATCTTACAACTTTTAGAGAATTAGAGGATTTAAAATTTTGAAAAAAAAGTTGTTGTTAAGACCCATGAAAATTTAAATCATTGCACTCAATGTGAAAATTCTTCCAGGGCTCAGCTGCAGTACAGCAGAGTGGCCACTAATAAAACTTGTTTCAGGACAGATGGAAGATATCCTATTTTTCTCATATATCCTTGTCAAGTTAGACTTAGACAAACTTTAATGATCCACAAGGGAAATTATTTGGATACAGTAGCTCAAACATCACAATATAATATAATAACAGAGAGTAACAAAAATAGATGGTATAGCAAAAAGAGCAAGAGACAGGTGTCAAATGAGACATAATTATAAAAATAAATGTATATGTACAAGTCAAAATAAAATAGAAAAATAAGTAATAAAATATAAACTATAAAATCACAGCTATAAACAAGAGACAAGAACGACAGTGCAAATACTATGCTGATTGACAGGGCATAAGGTTATCCGTTACTTAAGATTAAGTTGTTGTACAGTTGTAGGGAGTATTATCTGTTACATAAGGTGAGTTGTACAACTGTATGGCGTATGGTATGAATGTAGTCCTGAATCTCTCACTGTTTGAGTGGAGCTGAAGAAGCCTGTTGGAGAATGAGCTCCTCTGTCCCTCTATAGTCTGGTGCAGTGGGTGAGTTGTTGTAGGGAGTATTATCTGTCCCTCTATAGTCTGGTGCAGTGGGTGAGTTGTTGTACAGTTGTAGGGAGTATTATCTGTTACATAAGGGTGAGTTGTTGTACAGTTGTAGGGAGTATTATCCTCTGTCCCTCTATAGTCTGGTGTAGTGGGTGAGTTGTTGTACAGTTGTAGGGAGTATTATCTCCTCTGTCCCTCTATAGTCTGGTGCAGTGGGTGAGTTGTTGTACAGTTGTAGGGAGTATTATCTCCTCTGTCCCGCTATAATCTGGTGCAGTGGGTGAGTTGTTGTACAGTTGTAGGGAGTATTATCTCATCTGTCCCTCTATAGTCTGGTGCAGTGGGTGAGCTGTTGTACAGTTGTAGGGAGTATTATCTCCTCTGTCCCTCTGGTGCAGTGGGTGAGCAGGAGTGTCCATGATGGACAGGAGGACACTGGACAGTTTTTGTCCAGTGTCCTCCTGTCTCTCACTGTGACAAATGTCTCCAGCTCACAGCCGATCACGTAACCCGCTTTACGGATCAGTTTGTCAATCCGCCCAACATCCCTTTTCCTGGTGTCGCACCCCCAGCAGAACCACAGCGAAGTACAGGGCGCTGGCCACCACAGACTGGTAAAAGATCTCCAGTAACTTGCTGCACACATTGAAAGACCTGAGCTTTCTCAGGAAGTAGAGTCTGCTCATGCTCTTCTTGTAGACAGCAGGTCCTTGTAGCAGTCCACTATTTCCATGTCCTGGTCCTGGATGGTAATGGGCTCCACTGGTATCCTTTTTCTCCTGAAGTCAATCACCAGTTCCTTGGTCTTGTCAACGTTCAGGAACAGATGGTTTGCCTGGGACCACTCCACAAAATTTGCAATCAGTGTCCTGTACTCCAGCTCCTGTCCATCCCTGACACCCCCTACCACTGCAGAGTCATCAGAGAACTTCTGCAGATGGCAGGACCCGGAGCTATACTGGAAATCAGAGGTGTACAGAGTGAACAGAAACGGAGAAAGGACTGTACCCTGGGGGGCTCCTACATTATTGACCACAGTGTCGTTCAAGGTGGTCCCCAGTCGCACATACTGAGGTCTGCCTGACAGGTAATCAGTAATCCAGGAGACAATGGAGGAGCTGACACCCATCCTGAGCAGCTTCTCACTCATCAGAAAGGGCTGGATTGTGTTAAAAGCACTGGAGAAATCGAAGAACAATATAACAGAGCCTTTAACACTATCCAGGTGAGAGTGAGCCCGCTGCAAGAGATAGATTAAAGCATCATCCACACTAATGTGGGACTGATAGGCAAACTGTAGAGGATCCAGGGATGGTGCCACCAGGTGTCTGAGCTGAGCCAGAACAAGTCTCTCAAACACTTTCATGACATGAGATGTCAAAGCAACTGGTCGGACGTCATTAAGTCCAAATGTACCAAACTGGGCCTGTGTATAATGAACATTATGGTTGGCACTATTAGAAAAAAAACATGTCAGAGATGTCAAAGCTCTTCTCACTTTTTTAAGCAGGGCAAAAATTTCATCCTCCTCGGAACCCAGCACATTGAACCTGCCATCAGCAAATACCCTAAACTTGCAACCTCCAGTTGTAAGATGATTTCGCATCACAGCATGTGCAAACTTTTATCCTGTACTTCACTGGCCTTTTTGAGAGGTTTTGCTTATAGCTGCACCTGCCTTGAAATGGAACGAGCTGTTCACCCACACAGATGTTCTTGTCAGGGCTGAAGAGCATTGGCAGCCCTGGAGAAAGGGAGCCACTTTTCCATGGTTGGCCTGGGTTGGATTAATTTGTCATCTAACCTCAACGCAGAATTATTTAGGGCATTTTTAACACTGCATGACACTGTCGCTCAAAAAACAGGCCGTCCTGTTTTTTCTTAAGCTCAGTGTTGAGGACACAAAAAATTTGATTAATTTACATCAACATTAACAAGACAAAGTGTGATTTTTAATAAAACCTTATATTTGGAACCGATATGTTCATAATTGTTGTGTGATTTTGCTTATGAACAAAAATGCATCATAAACAATGTTAGCAGGTTCGAAGCTAGCATAACATGAGATCGCTCACAAGGACAAAGTCAGGAACATTCATATGTTCGAACAGTTTACTACATTAAAATACTGCCAGACATTCTGACTACTCACATCACTGAAACATAGTTAACATAAGATTTCACTAAAAAACTTGCCTTTTTTTTTTTTTTTTTTTTTTTTTTGGCTTATAATTTCCCTTCCTGGTTGAACAGCAGACATACGTATGACATACGCAGAGGTCATCCGCTGAGGTCCATCCATTTTAGAAAATACGGCTACTGTATATATGTTTTTTTCAGTTTTCAAGATATAAAAAAATATGCTAAATATTGACCATATGTGCTATCCTACCAAACCAAGTAATAATTAGAAAAACATGAAAACTTCATGAAAATCATTCATCATTTTGCGATGTTATCACTTGAGAGTACACATCTGTACCAATGGCTTCTTCCACAGGGGGGCTGGAGATTGTGTCTCTGGATGTCACATTCAACCCTGCATAAATGACTCCATCTTCAGCCTAAAAACAGTAGAAACTTCAGTTTATACATGCAAATAGCTAGTAAATGTATATACACTACCAGTCAAAAGTTTGGACTCACCCCATGATTCACTGCTTTTTTTTACTGCTTTTTAAAAATTTGATATGCATACAGAAGGCATCAAATATCTGAAGTATGATGTATGGAATTATGTAGCAAAGGAAAATAAGTTAAATAACTCTTTTAAATCCATCCATCCATCTTCTCCCGCTTAATCCGGCTGGGTCGCGGGGGCAGCACGCTGCCCATTACTCTGTGCACCAGACCCAGACCCCTATGAACCCCTCTGCAGGTGGTGAGCCCACAGGAGGGAGGAATACCTTGACGGTCCTTGATTGTAAACTGTTCATAGGGGTGTTGCATGTTTTTGGTTGATGGGGGGAAACCGGAGTACCCGGAGGAAACCCATCCAGACACGGGGAGGAAACATGCAAACTCCACACAGAAAGGCCCGGGCGACCCGGGGATCGAACCCGTAACCTTCTTGCTGTGAGGCATGAGTGTTGCCACTCAGCCGCCCTCTTTTAAATAATATTTCATAATCAAGTCCTCAAACTACAAATTTGTCTCATTTTAATGATTATTTACGAGTCCATCTAAAAATAAATAGAATATCTAAAGAAAAAAGTTCAATATTTTTTGTGTCTCTCATTGTCTCACAGAAAGTCAAACCCATATATTATATAGTCTCTCATGACACAGAGTGAAAGTTTATTTCTTGAGTTTTTATGATTATGGCTAACAGATAATGAAAACCCCAAAAGCAGATCATTTTAATATTAAATAAAATCTTCTTTTTTTTTTTTTTGAATGGAAGATTTTTTTGTTTGTTTGATAGCATTATAGAGATGCAGGAGCCTTGTAATTATAAAAAAAAAGAAATGAAAATCCATCAACTGTGGACATGGTGGGGCCAGATAAACATTAGCGTAGGTTGTCAATCAAACTCCCTACATTTCTAGCGTACCTGACTTGCCGGCGCACTGGGATCACATGGTTTACGTTCACCTCTCACGCATTCCACATACGCAAGACGCTGTTTACTCAACCAATGCAGCAGTTCTTTGCGGATTTTTTCAGCTGTAGCTTCCTCACAGTTTGCACAAAGTTTGTTGCAATGGCAAACAAGACTCCACTACCAGTTAGCCGCAAAAGGAAGTCCGTTTTTGAGGTCCCTGAAAGAAGAAGAGAAGGGGAAAAGGAGAGAAGCTAAACTCAGGTGATTCTGCTTGTCAGCAGAAGGAAGAATGAAGTGCTCTAAAATGTCCTGGTAGGTGGCTGCGTTGACTGTGGACTTCAGAAAACACAGTGGACCAGCAGCCAAAATCATCACTGTCGACTGTGAAAACTTAACACTGGACTTCAAGGAAAGTGGATTCAATGCCTCTCCACTCTTCCTCCAGACTCTGGGACCTTGATTTTCAAAAGATATTCAAAATTTACTTTCATCTGAAAAGAGGACTTTGGACCACTGAGCAACAGTCCAGTTCTTTTTCTCCACAGCCCAGGTGGGGCGCTTCTGACATCGTCTCATGTCCCATGTAGGCTTTGTTTGTGTGTAGTGGCTCTTGATGCGCTGACTCTACTCTCTGTCTTCTCCTTATGAAACTCCCCTAAATTCTTGAATGGATTTTGCTTGAGATTCCTAATCCTTTTGGCTGATGCAATTTTTCCTACCACACTTTTATCTTCCCCTCAAGTTTCTATGAATATGCTTGTATACAGCACTCTGTGAACAACCAGCTTGTTTAGCGATGACCTTTTGTGGCTTTCTCCTTGTGGAGGGTGTCAGTGAGTGTCTTCTGGACATCTGTCCAGTCTGCAGCCTTCCCCATGATTGTGTAGCCCTCTGACCCAGACTGAGAGACCATTTAAAGGCTCACAAAACCTTTGCAGGTGTTTTCTGTAAATTAGCTGATTAGGGGTTGACACCATGACTTCCGGATATTCAGCTTTTTCACACTATTCTAATTTTCTGAGACACAGAATTTTAGGTTTCATTATCTATAGGCCATAATTATCAAACATAACGTAATAAAGCTTGAAAGCTTCACTCTGTGTCATGAGTCTACAAAATATATGGGTTTGACTTTCTGAAATTAGTTTTTACATGATATGATAACTATGAATGAACACTTGTGGAGTGTAGTGGTAACCAAAACATTGTTCAAGTCACTGAAAACATGTCCTTTTATATTTTAGATTATTTAAAACTGGCCACCCTTTGCTTTGATCAGTGCTTTGCACACTTTTTGTATTCCAGTAATGAAACCTGACAAGGCACATCTGTGAAGTGAAAACCATTTCAGGACACTTCATGATGAAAATCATTGAGGGAAGGCCAAGGGTTTGCAGCACTGTCAACAAAGTAAAGGGTCGATACTTTAAAGGTCCTATATTACACAAAATGGATTTATGTGAGCTTTAAGACATGTTATAATGTTAATAATAATGTTGCCTCCTCAGAATCAAAAATGGAGTTGTGTTTTATTTCATTCACACATGTTTGAGTAATCCTTTATCATTAGCCCGTCTACATCTCCAAAGCTCAAAATGCTCTGCTAATTTTCTTTGATGCATAATTCCATACATCTTGCTGATATATTTGACATATTTAGTATGTATCTATCAGTGTAGAAAGTAGTAAACATAAAGAAAAAAAAAAAAAAAACATTGGATAAGATTTTGTGTCCAGACTTTTGACTTGGCAAAAAAGGAGAAATTTAATTTGTCAACTGGACAGAGTTTATTTGGTCGAATACGTTTCGCAGCTCATCCAAGCCGCTTCTTCAGTTCTGATCAGATGCTGGCGGACACTGCTTTATATCTGCTTGAAGGGAGGAGCTTAATTACAATGAAAATTACTCTGAGACAACACATATTTAAATACAGTTTCAGTTGGTCAGGTGATTCAATATGGAGTTGTTTACAGTTTCTGTTAGTCATGTGAGTCTATTCAATATGGAGAGGGAGTGGGGTGTAGTTAGCATATCCATTCATTTCACACCTCTGGACATGTCCTGGCTAGTCCCATTGTTTTCCCAGTTTGTTTTGATTTAGGTTTGAGGATAGAGTTATAGATGGGAGACAAATGATGTCTGAGACCCCCATTTCTGTTCAAGGAAGGATTCTCTTTCTTGACAAAAATAGCTTCTTTAACTCCCCTCTCAAACCAGTTCTTTTCTCTGGCCAAGATCTGGACCTTGCTGTCCTCAAAGGAGTGGCCTGTGGCTTTTAGGTGGAGATGTATGGCAGATTGCGGCCCACCCTGGTTTTCCCGTCTGTGTTGATACATCCTTTTGTGAAGTGGCTGTTTTGTTTCTCCAATGTAGCGCTCACTGCAGTCTTCACTACACTGAATGGAGTAGACCACATTGCTTTGTTTGTGGCTCGGTGTTTTGTCCTTTGGATGGACCAGTTTTTGTCTTAAAGTGTTTGTGGGTTTGAAATAGACTGGGATTTCATGTTGTCTGACGATCCTCTGTAGTTTTTCGGAAACGCCAGCCAGGTAAGGAATAGTTACACCCTTTCTCCTGGGCTCTGGTTCTCTGTTGTCTTGTTTCTTGGCTCTCTTCGTTTTATTGAAAGCCCATTTAGGATATCCACAAACGGAGAGGGCTTTCTCCACGTGTTGTTCTTCTTTCTCCTTTCCCTCTGTGCTTGTAGGAACCACTTGGGCTCTATGTTGTAATGTCCGAATGACTCCCAGTTTGTGCTGAAGTGGGTGGTGTGAATCAAAAAGCAGATATTGGTCGGTGTGTGTGGGCTTCCTGAAGACCTCTACCTGGAGTCGCCGGTCTTCTCTTATCGTTACTGCACAATCTAAGAAGGCCAATGTGTTGTCCTTGGCATCTTCACGTGTGAATTTGATGTTCGGATCTACAGAATTGATATGTGCAGTAAAAGGTTCCAAATCTTGAATTTTGATTTTTGAAAAATTATCATCAACATAACGATACCAGTGCGTGGGTGGAGTGCCTGGATATGAGGCCAGGGCACTCTGTTCAAATTGTTCCATGTATAAGTTTGCAATGATAGGGGAGACCGGTGAGCCCATTGCACAGCCGTGGATTTGCTTGTAAAAGTTTCCTCTGAACTGGAAATAGGTGGTACTTAAACAACTGTACCCTGGTGACGCCATCCCTGGCATCTATGGCCTCCCAAAGATCCACAAACAAGGAGTACCACTCAGACCCATTGTATGCAGCACAGACTCCATCACATACAATGTGGCCAAACACCTAAAAACCATCTTGGCTCCGCTGGTGGGTAACACGGAGCACCACATTGAGAACACAGCCGAATTTGTGAACAAAATCAAGCATCTCCAGTTTGACCGGGATGAGACTATGGTTTCCTTTGATGTGACCTCTCTTTTCACTTGTATCCCTACATCGGTAGCGGTGGAGGCAGCAAGGAGGAGACTACTGGAGGATACCAAGCTAGAAGAGAGAACCAAGCTTTCACCCGACCAAATCTGCCAACTGCTGGAAATTTGTTTAAGTACCACCTTTTTCCAGTTCAGAGGAAACTTTTACAAGCAAATCCACAGCTGTGCAATGGGCTCACCGGTCTCCCCTATCATTGCAAACTTATACATGGAACAATTTGAACAGAGTGCCCTGGCCTCATATCCAGGCACTCCACCCACGCACTGGTATCGTTATGTTGATGATAATTTTTCAAAAATCAAAATTCAAGATTTGGAACCTTTTACTGCACATATCAATTCTGTAGATCCGAACATCAAATTCACACGTGAAGATGCCAAGGACAACACATTGGCCTTCTTAGATTGTGTAGTAACGATAAGAGAAGACCGGCGACTCCAGGTAGAGGTCTTCAGGAAGCCCACACACAACGACCAATATCTGCTTTTTGATTCACACCACCCACTTCAGCACAAACTGGGAGTCATTCGGACATTACAACATAGAGCCCAAGTGGTTCCTACAAGCACAGAGGGAAAGGAGAAAGAAGAACAACACGTGGAGAAAGCCCTCTCCGTTTGTGGATATCCTAAATGGGCTTTCAATAAAACGAAGAGAGCCAAGAAACAAGACAACAGAGAACCAGAGCCCAGGAGAAAGGGTGTAACTATTCCTTACCTGGCTGGCGTTTCCGAAAAACTACAGAGGATCTTCAGACAACATGAAATCCCAGTCTATTTCAAACCCACAAACACTTTAAGACAAAAACTGGTCCATCCTAAGGACAAAACACCGAGCCACAAACAAAGCAATGTGGTCTACTCCATTCAGTGTAGTGAAGACTGCAGTGAGCGCTACATTGGAGAAACAAAACAGCCACTTCACAAAAGGATGTATCAACACAGACGGGAAAACCAGGGTGGGCCGCAATCTGCCGTACATCTCCACCTAAAAGCCACAGGCCACTCCTTTGAGGACAGCAAGGTCCAGATCTTGGCCAGAGAAAAGAACTGGTTTGAGAGGGGAGTTAAAGAAGCTATTTTTGTCAAGAAAGAGAATCCTTCCTTGAACAGAAATGGGGGTCTCAGACATCATTTGTCTCCCATTTATAACTCTATCCTCAAACCTAAATCAAAACAAACTGGGAAAACAATGGGACTAGCCAGGACATGTCCAGAGGTGTGAAAACACCCATCATGGCCCTGAGTGGATATGCTAACTACACCCCACTCCCACTCCATATTGAATAGACTCACATGACTAACAGAAACTGTAAACAACTCCATATTGAATCACCTGACCAACTGAAACTGTATTTAAATATGTGTTGTCTCAGAGTAATTTTCATTGTAATTAAGCTCCTCCCTTCAAGCAGATATAAAGCAGTGTCCGCCAGCATCTGATCAGAACTGAAGAAGCAGCTTGGATGAGTTGCGAAACGTATTCGACCAAATAAACTCTGTCCAGTTGACAAATTAAATTTCTCCTTTTTTGCCATGGATTCTACCTGGACGACTGAGGGATTTTACATACAGACTTTTGACTGGTAGTCTGTATTTATGGAGCACCAATGAGTTTGACCTGGCTGTCCTGATGAGATCTATGGTCATCTGCGTCCATCTCTGACAATATAAAGAATTTATTTTTACTGTGTAATTCTGAACTTAAAATGAAAAAAAAAAAAAAAAAGTAAATTATATATAAATTCATTTTATACCTGGCTCTTGTTTTCGCTTGTTCTTGTACACCATTTGCACTAGCACAAGCACGGACAGTCCAAGAGCAATGTTCAACCCGATCAGAGCTATGGTTGTCGGACTCAGATCAAATTCTGTAAAAGAAAACAATACAACTGAACTGGTACACACAATATTAGTTCATTCTGCTACTTATATCCTGGCAGTCATATATCTACAGAGAAATGTCAATAATTTTGAGATGGGTAGTGTGTCTTAATGAGCCTTGTAATTATGATGACCAAAGAAAAAAAAAAAAGAATGAAAATCCATCAACTGTGGACGTGGTGGGGCCAGATGAACATTAGCCAATAGATAATCTTAATCTTGTCAATCAAATTTAGGCCCAATCTAAATTCTCCCCCTTCGCCCTCTGTCTTAGCCCTACCCTCTCTTGTGCGCGTTCACGAGAGACAGAGGGGTATCCCAATACTCTTTTCTGTAAGTGCGAGGGATAAGGAGAAGCGCTGTTCACTCCTCTTAGCAGAGCTTTTGCAGATGCACCCTTTGCGCAAAGGGGATGGGCGTGGCTTAACGCAAGACGCAGCAGAAAGCAACATGGCGCTGAAGGGCTCGCACAAATGTAAGCATTTTGCACTCAAGAACCTCATAAAAAGTTGTATAAAACTGTAATAACTTTTGAAAAGTTATAGGTATACTCATGGCGCCTGCATTTACGCTTTCTGACATATACGGCTTATCGTAACATGCCCGGTTAGAACTATACACTTGTTACGGTAGAATGTGTAAAGTATTACGAACATGCATGGCCTAAAAGAACTATATACGCATATATGTTAGACTAGAATGTGTAAAATATATCGCTGTATCTGTATATGTTTTCATTTCGCCTCGTAACTCGTCTCATGCACTTTTAGAACTATACACATGTTACGGTAGAATGTGTAAAGTATTACGAACAAACAAAATAACTATATCACACATATTATTGTTTCGTTTCGCCTTGTAAGTTTGCATTGTTTTGTAGGGACCCCAGAGCAGACCCGCATGCTCATCCGTTATCGTGCACAAAACGAAGCAAAATTCCAGCGGTCCAAATATGCCGCAAAAGCATAATGGGAGTATGTTTTTCATTCATTTATCCCCTATTTATATTGAAAATGACATGTTATTAATCACATTTGTATTTTGTTTTGAAATTTCTTGAAGGAGGCTGGACTTGTTGGAGTTGTATCAGCCCAACAAGCTTCAAAAAAGTGGGAGAATTTGAAAATAAAATATAAGGTATATTACATTCTATAATATTTGTAGGTACCAGAACAACTATATATGTTATTCATATATGTATTCATTTTGTTTTCTTTTTTGTGTGTACCAGGCATTGAAACAAGTAAAGTCTGGCTCAGGGACAGAAGAGGGGGAGACCACAGCTGCTAACTGGCAGTATTTTGAGGATATGCACGAGGTGCTGGTATCCAGACCATCAGTGGATCCACCTGTTGTTGTGGCCTCTTTTCAGGAGGACACTGCCACATCAATCTTGATGGTAATTTTACTGAAATGCAATAATGTCTTGTAATAAAGATTTTGGCATTCAGTGATGTCGTGTGTATAATTTTTTAAAGGAAATTGTGAAGCCCAGAAACCCAGTGGCATCCTCCTCTGCCTCGCCGTCCTCCTCTACAACGTCCATCCTCTGCATCCCCATCCTCATCTGCCACCCAGTCCTCACCTGCTGCTCAGTCCTCAGCTGTAGCTGTGGCTGCACCTCCTCCTCAATCTCCCTCTCCCAGAAAGAGGACAAGGAAGTCCAAAAATGTTGTGGTGGACTTCCTCAAAGAAGAGTCCGCAAAGGAGCAGAAAAGGCACGAGGAGACTGAGGAGAAAACTGAGCGTTTTTTGGGACTGTTTGAGAAATTAGTTGATAAAATGTAGGGTTTTTTTTGTGTCTGTAGTTTTTTGTGTTTGTTTACAGAGTTCAGATTTGCACTGTTTTCTAGTTATTTAATATTTTTTGTACTACTCTACCTCTTTTTTTAAATTTTTATTCTACCTCTTTTTAAAATTTGCACTCTACCTCTTTGCACATTTTAATTTTGTGTTACAGTTGATTAAAATTTGATTTACTTATGTTGTACAGAGTATAGTAATTTTTAAAAAATGAGCAAACATTAGACTTTTTGCAAAGTTTATTTAAAACAAACTCAAAAGGAGCACAATACTTCAAAACTTTAAAAATAATGTCATATTGTTGCGACTGCAAAGGGGTGTCCCATTTCTAAGGGTTTAAAACACACCCCTTTGCCTTACCCCTCTGTTTAAAGACAGAGTGTGAGGGCGAGGGGTAGGGTTAAGACAAAGATAGAGGGGTACAAAAGAGAATTGAGATTGGGCCTTAAGATAAGATAAGATAAGATAAGATAAGATAAGATAAGATGTAAACAAACATGAATTCTAGCATAAGGAGGAGGTGGGAGGAGCTGTTTCTACTTATGGAGGTGTGGAGGGGGGGGGGGGTTTCACGCATGTGCAACATTGGAAAAATGACCGTTTATAAGTTTCACTTTTGTTTTTGACATACTGAGTCTCCCCTAACTTTGCTCCCCCCATTAAGTCACCACCCCCTTCAGAGCGCTATCACTACACAATCAGCATGTATTGTGCTAAAGAAACTACTGTACATGGCATCGGGTTTTTCAAGTTGCTGTGTACAGTTTTGTGTCATGTTTTTTTTTTTTTTCTTTTATGGAGAATTGTCATGTGGGAGCATGGGTGATGTGGGCTTGTGGGCGAAGAATTGCACAACATCTTACAGCTAACCAGGGTTGGAAGGGTTACTTTAGAAATGTATTCTGGTAAAGTTACTAGTTACCCCTTAAAATATGTATTCAGTAACGTAATCCAAGTACCATAATATTAAAGTAATGTAACTTGAATACTTTCAATTACTTTTGGATTACTTTAACACCAAATATCCTATAACAACAAGAAAATAAATATCAATAAAATGACTTACTTTTGTCCATTATAAAAGAAATTGAGGAAAGCTATTTTGGGCAGTAGCTTATAGTCCTACAATGAAAGTGCACAAGTCTTGACCCCATAGCACAGTTTATTAAGAAAGAATACGAAACAATAGTAATAATAATAATACAAAAATAAATAAAAAAAAACTAAAACATTTTACATTTTGAGTTTGGTGTGTTGGAAGTTTCCATTTGTAAAACTCAAAAACTGGAAATGTGCAGCCCAACTATAGGCCTACATTCAATCAAATAATAAAGTAAACACATTCAATCAAAACATAGCTTTGGGCAAAACTTTCTGTTGTAACGAAGAAGGAGGACTTGCTCCATGTGGTCATCAGACATTCTGCTACGAGATGAGGTAAGTACATTTCCTCCATAACTGAAAAGGCGTTCAACTGGAGCGCTGGAAGGTACTTAGTGTAGTATTGTACTTCATGAAGAGCTGCTTAACCAAAGGAAATGCGTTTAGGGAATCCATGCTCTTCACAGTATCATCAAGGAACTGCCGAACCTCTTCCTCTGCTGTGCCTTTGTCAGTCCTGTTTGTCTTCCCAAACACAAAAAAATCCTCATCTGATCCATCGTTCTCAGACATTGTGTTCACTGCAGCTACAAGAGGTTCTCTGGATTCCAAAGAGATTGCCTCCTGAATCATTGTTTTGCACATATCCTCTTTCTTCTCAACAGGAAGCCAACACAAGCGAAATTTTGGCATGGTGGTCGCTGCCATTTTCGCATCATGGCTGCTCAGCATGGCACCAAAGCGACTGTCGATTGCAGTAATGACTGCAGTAATGATGTGTGCTGTGAGGGTCACCTGTGGCAATTTGTCAGAGAGCTTAGACTTAAGAGAAGCTTAAGACTGTGGGAATGAGGAACCCAAGATAGCACTTTTTCTCACCCTGTAGAAGATCAATTGATTGAGCAAGTGGCTGTAACACAGCTACATATTCTTTGAGAAAAGTCATCTCGTGAGGGTTCAGCCTGGTCATTCCAAGTCTTGTGCAGATGTCCCCTAGCTGATCTTCTCTAAGTCCAATCAGTTTGGAAATGGCCATATATTCAGAGCTCCATCTTGTGACACATGGAACGGAAACCCACATACTGGCAATGTCCTGCACTACTTCTGCAGCTGCTGATGATCGATTTGCTTTGTTCCATATAAAAGCACACTTTCCCATTGCACTTCGATACACTCTCCGAGATGGCCCTGTTGATGCTGCTTTGTCCACCTCATTGATGGCAATCAGGTTGAGTGTGTGTGCTGCACACCGTTGATGAGGGGGAAGGAAAAATTGAAGCTCTTCATCTCCCTCCATTTCCAGAACCGCATCCATATCCAAGAACCTTATTCCATCATCAAAGTCATCTGGCGCTGCCTCCTCAGTTGTTTCGAATTCCCGGAAAGCCTTAACAAAATTACTCCCATTGTCTGTAACTGTGGCCCTTACTTTGTGTTGCACTTTAAAGTCTGCATGTATTTCGCAGATTTTTGCTGCAAGGACATCAAAAGTATGCCGTCCCTTCACTCGCATACAGGCCAGTGCTGCTGACTTCCACTCAAGAGTATCCTCCTCAATCCAGTGGCATGTCATTCCAAAAAAAAACTATTGTTGTGTGCAGTCCACAAGTCTGCTGTTGTACACACATGTGTCACTTTCTTAAGTGTTGCAGTCAAGTTTTCTTTCATGGCAGCAAATTCCCTCTCAATACGCTGCACAAGAGTCTTTCTGCACATGACTGTTTTGCCACCACTGATTCCCTCTATGAGCTTTTTGAATGAAGGCTGCTCAACCAAGGAGAAAGGCTGAACATCGTCAATCACAAATTCAAATATCAGTCTATTAACAGCACTCTGTGATGTGCTGTGTCCAAGTGCAATTTTTGCTTGTTTGAAAGGAGGATGTGAGACCTCTTGTGCTTGTCCATGTTCACCTATCTCAGGTGGAATGGTGTCCTCCCTTCCTTCGTACAAATGCAGATGTCTTGGATGCTTCCTCTGAAAAAAAAAAAAAAATCACAAAGCACAAATTAAAAGTCAAGCAGTGGTAGAGTATGTTTAATTCAGTAACTAATTAAGTAATATAATAACAATAACAATACCCATCATCATAAAAGTTATCATAAGTGGTACTAGTGATGGTTGTAATATATATATATATATATATATATTTGAAGTAGATAAGTACAATTAAAAGTTTTTAGGAGGGCAAGTACATGTTTTGTGTGTAGTTTTAACAACTGTCATAACTATAAGCCAAGTGACTAGTAAACAAGGTCACAGTTCATTTGTTAGTTTCAGTTTAGTGTTAGTTAGTCTAACAAGTGCATGTGCATAACGTTTAAATCAGGGGTCGGCAACCTTAAATACTCAAAGAGCCATTTGGGCCATCTCCCACAGAAAAGAAAACACCCGGAGCCACAAAACCCTTTTGACATCTAAACCAGCAAATTATGCAAATTAGCCATGTGGTTTTAAGTTTCGCTTCTGTAAAACGTAAACAAATGTGGCAAAGCTGCATTAAACACATTATAATTTGAGTCCTCCTCTAGGAAATAAAAATCCAAACTTAAATGATTCACCCGCAGCGAACCAAAAATGCGTCTGCTTCTGTGTTCCGTCATCATTTTATTGCGTGTACCGCATGTACCAGTGTCATCAGCCGTGAAAGCAAATGAATCTGCCCACGTAGCATTAAGCATTCCGTTTTCTTCAGAAACTTTTCTTTTCTTGGATTTATTCATCATTGGGCCGAAAATCATACTGCTGATGTAGGTGCCGGTAAGTCCGGGTTGCCAGTGTGTGCCGGGTGGCGCACATCGGTGGCTTTGACGCATGTTTTGAGCGACAAAAATATTAAAAACGCTTTATTTAAATGTTACAAGATTACCATTATCTACAATTTTAGATTTAAATTTAAAAACGAACAAACTAAAATAAAAATACAATGTAATTAAATACTCATTATTATTTTCCAAAGTCACAGGGAGCCACGACAGAACGATAAAAGAGCCACATGCGACTCTGGAGCCGTGGGTTGCCGACCCCTGGTTTAAATGTTGTAATATCGACGATATTACAACAACTGTCAATGTTGAAGCGTGTTTTGCAAAAAATGCCATCCAGTCCCCAGCATCACCACATTCAGTCCCAAAATAGTTTTAGAGGATGTAATTAGGACCTGTATTAACAGGTTTGCTAGCTAACTAGTTAATATTAGCAGTCTTACCTGTAAATGTTTCTTCAGATTGGAAGTAGAGTCCTTGGACGGTGACAGGTATTTCACAGCTGGAAGGCACAATTTGCATTGCATGGTGGTGTTGTTCCCCTTGTCTTCTTTAGAAATAAAATGATGGCGAAGTTTCCACCCGCTAAATGCGTTCTTCTCGGTCGAAGCCATGATGCCAGTTGCAAGTTTGTTCCATAGTCACTACCGCCAGACGACGTGAAGTGTCGCAGTGCGCATGTCTGTATGACAGTTTGTTCTGTTTTCCCTCCATCTCCAGTTTGAAAACATAAATAACATAACGTGCCTTCAAATTGTAATCCTGTTAAATAATCCCCGTTTTTACTAAATGTAACTGTAATCTGAGTACGTCTTCTTTCCTTGTAACTGTAGCGGAATACAGTTACCTTTTTTTGTATCCTTTTACTTAACGCCGTTCCATGTATTCCGTTACTCCCCAAGCCTGCAGCTAACTGTAAGGAGGGTTTGAATTAAGGTCACTAAAATCCTCAAACATGCATGGATGACATCTAAAACCTTTTCAGGCATGTTTTTGATGAGGGAACGTTATATGGTAGAAAGCTCCAAAAAGTCGATATTGCATAATTTTATAGTCAAGGGAACAACATTTCTGAGTAAACAAGCAGGAGAAGGCCCTACTCCTGGCCAAATAAGAGTCAGGTTTGTGGAGATGCAAGCCCACTCACCATAGGAACACATGTTATACTATTTTACTATGGCTTTAAATTGTTTCTTAGTTCTTACCAGCACTGGCATTAGAATTAGAAGTTTACCAGAGGACAACAGCTGAATCTTACTCATTTGTGTTTTAAGATGGCAGTACCTGAAGGAGGTACTTAGATTTGTGTAACTCGTCCATAGCTCTCATAAACCCTCACAAATGGCTTTAAAACTGCTTTTTTCAGGAGTGGACTGTCAGGGCATGTTTTTTAATTAAGCTTTATTATAAATATTATATATATATATATATATATATATATATATATATATATATATATATATATATATATATATATATATATATATATATACACATGTTAGTATGGCTTTAAAGTTTGTATGACATTTTGTTTTATGATTCTCCAATTTTGACTTAATTTGGTGGGATTTTAACTATTATAAATATAAATTATAGTTTTACACCAATCAAGAAGCAATTTGAGACAAACAGTCCAAGTGTACTGATCACACTAGGGACAATTCTATCCAAAAGTTAGGTACATTTTACACATAAGAAACTATTTCTGATACTTTGAACTAAATAATGCGGTTTTCTTATTTGTATTTCTTAAATATTAATTTCTGTGTACATCAGAAGAGTTTTGCTAGATAACAGTTATGGAATTTTCTAGTGTGATGTCACATTTTCCATCCAGGAAGTACAATTTTAAACCTAATAATGGGGGAAATTGGGAAAACGAGTGTGAATGTTTTTGCTTAAATCTTAAATCTAATGCTCTTCAATGTGTTTTAGTAAAATGAGTAGGCTAACCTGTCATAGGCACTTAAATTGTGTCGTAGTTCTTACTGTTCAGATGGATCCTGGTCCCAGTGCCCAGCATTGTGTTTCCACAGGCCGTCACCACACAGAGGTAGGTCCCATCTTCAGCAGAACTCACCTCTGTCAGGGTCAGGTTATGAATGCACAAGGGATTGACCTGATTCTCACAGATCATATTCTCTTTACCAACATTCCTTGAAAATATGTCTGAAGCAGAACCCATTTTCAGCCAACTGACCCTGGTGTGGATTGGTGGGCACAGGCTGGTGTTAAATGAACAGCTGAGAGTCACAGAGTTTCCTGGCTGCACACTGATGTAGTCTGGACTCTGGCGCACAGACGACAGAAGTGAAGGAGAAGGTCTGGACTCTTCCTCCACCACCACAACCTCAGTCCCTGGTTCAAACTTGATGTCATTATCATTCATGACTCCACAGTAGTACGTGCCAGTGTCCTGCAAGGTCACATTAGATACACTCAAAGTACTGCTACTTTCAGAAGACTTCACCAAGTAGCGATCGCCATTGTAAATATTTTTCTTTGTTTTGGTAATGTACGATGTTAACAGTTGTAGTCTCCTGGTATCCTGTTTGTACCAGACCAGAGTTCTCTTTCCACTTTTGACTTTACAGTTGACATGTACTGTGGCTCCTATAGTTGACGTTTGGAAGACTTCAGGTTGAGACTGTGCCTCAGCTGAAATGAAAGCATATATTAATTATATGTACAGTATATGAAGGTAATGTAGTGATGTTCTAACTTACCCTGAGACCAGAGGAGGCTCAGATGCAGAACCATAAAGGCACAAATCATGATGGCTCTCGATGGATGGTTATAATCTGAAGTGAGAGGCAGATGCAATTTAAGGTCCAGAGCAGGGCTGTGTGATTGGACAGCAGCATTCACGTAAATACACCTGATTGGTTGTTGTTTTTTATGTCACTAACCACAGCATAAGAGAATAGATGATACATTTACCTAAAAGTAGCCAAAAGTTCTTTCTTTATCTACAAAAAAAAAAAAAAAAAAAAAAAAAAAAACAACAACAACAACATATTGAGATTCAAACTTCAAAGACTAGACACACAAATTGACTCCACATATTGGTGGTATTTTCAATCAAGATAATTGTAGGAAGACCTTTGGCCGTAATGTTCTGCTGGTGAGAGAGACTGAAACTAAGTGTGTGATTGAGGTTGGTACTGTAAAAATACAGACAGAGAGGTTTTTCACTTACTTACCAAAATAATTATAGGCTTATGTAACGTGTGAGTGTGAGGCGGGCCACAAAAGGTACTTTTATACAACAAATTACCATGCAGAAAGCACAGAAATGTTTATGCTATGGGTGATCAGAGAGAGACAGAATAAAAGTTATAAGTATATGGATTTACAAAAATGTTATTTAATTATCCTAGTTAAAATACTATGTGGTGGTCAGCCCTTTGTGAAAGGCTGATTTCACAAAAATACATTGCACTCATTGGGATAATTCTTTAAGAGCTGCAGTACCACTACAGGGGCTAATCAAACTTGCCCTATCCATCTCATACATCCATGGCAAATAAAGCAAAACTGTGTATAAAGGTTTGAGCCACCTGCCACCTATCTATGTCACACACATAAGACATATGTGTGTGACACAGATATGTTTTATATGTGTGACATACATAGTATAAAGATACTGAAACAGGATGTCTGACCTGTTTGGGTGGATGTTGTTGTTCAGATAGATGGTGTTGTGTTCAGAAATAGATTTTTTTTAAAGACACTTGTCTTTCGTCTCTTTTTACAGACTTTCACAATGGCAATAAAAAATTCTATACTGTATTTGTAATGTTTTGCCTTTTGCGCACACGTACCCAGGGATTGCGGGTTGAGAGTAGCTCTCTTCTAAATCTGGTGCAAAGCTCCTCTTTTGTAAGATGATTGCATTTGTACACATTTGGTCAGTTTTTGTTTTAATATAACTGCATGTTTGAGACAAATTAATAATAAACTTAACTACACGGTGTGCATAATTATTAGGCATTTATGTATTTATGAAGATTAATTTTATAATTGAACAACTACAGTGAATATTTAAGAAAGTCAAAATGAAGTTTTGCCTTTCTTAAGAAAAAAATCTGTGTGCACAATTATTGGGCAACTATTAATATGCAACTATTAATATGCTGAATTAGTTTCAAACAGTTTCAATTCTCACTTGCTTATTTTCATCTGTCAGAATAGTTAACAACTCAAAATTTACAATTAAACATTTCTGACATTAAAAGTGTCTTCTAAAAACTGGCAGTAGGTTTTGGAGTTCATTTTAAGTTCCCCTTTAACCCGAAAAGGTCTAACAAGCTCATCTTTAAAAATACTAGCCCATACCAGTTCACCACTTCCACCTTGCTGGCGTCTGAGTCGAATTGGAGCTTTCTGCCCATTGCTATATAGCAATGAGTGACTTACCGTGCATTTCCGAGAGCTCCCCTCGGTAGGTCAGACCCTGCGGTGCTCCTGCTCATCCCGAAATACAGGCAGAAACTTAAATCCACCAGAGCACAAACAAAAACAGTTAAAAGTTGGTCCAGCGCTGCCATCGACACTTTGAAAGGCTGCTTCGAGTGCACTGATTGGGACATCTTCAGCGCAGCTGCGAGCAACCTGGACAAGCTGACCGACACCGTGACGTCATATGTCAACTTTTGTGTGGATATGTGCGTGCCTACCAAAAATATAAAAATACACTGTAACAATAAGCCCTGGTTCACTAAAGATATTCAACGTTTACGAAAGGAAAAGAACTGCGCCTTTCTCAGCAAGAATAAGGAACTGTATAAAAGTGCAAAGTACAAACTCCGTTCAGCCATAAGGAAAGCCCAGTCCACATACGCACATAAATTAGAGCAGCAAATAGCAACAAACGACTCCAGACTCATCTGGAGGAAACTGAAAACCATGACAAATTACAAAAAAAGTCCGTCCCCCACACCTGGCATTGACAGTAATCTCCCAGACACACTGAATCAGTTTTATACAAGATTCGAACAGTCAGTCGGCTCCCCTATTCCATCACCAACTCCACCTCCAGCACCTCCCTTTACCATCGTGGAGGAGGAGGTGAGGGTCTCCTACAAGAACAAAAGGAGAAAAGCTGCGGGGCCTGATGGAGTCACTTCTGATGTCCTAAAACTCTGTGCTGCTCAACTTGCTCCAATCTTTACTTGCATTTTCAACCAGTCTCTTAGTCAGTGTATAATACCTAAATCCTTTAAGGACTCCATCATCATCCCTATTCCAAAATCCAACAAAATTTCCTGCTTAAATGATTACAGACCAATTGCACTCACATCTGTGATAATGAAATCCTTTGAACGCATCATCCTCAATTATCTGAAAAGCACAACCACTTCAAAAATGGACAATCACCAATTTGCATACCGTTCCAACAGATCTGTTGAAGACGCTGTAAATCTAGCACATCACTCCATACTGCAGCACCTGGAGTCTCCCAATACATAAGCCCGCATACTGTTTATTGACTTCAGCTCCGCCTTCAATACAATCAACCCGGTCAGCCTCCGAAATAAACTTCTGGACATGAACATTCATATTTCTATATGTCAGTGGATCTTTAACTTTCTGTACATGAGGACACAGAGGGTCAGGATGAGCAGCCTTCTATCCCAACCCTTGACCCTCGGCACCGGTGTCCCCCAAGGCTGTGTACTCTCTCCCTGGCTCTTTTCACTCTACACCAATAACCTCACGTCATCACACAGTTCAGTCTCCATTATCAAGTATGCAGATAATACAACCATAATCGGACTCATTACAAACAATAATGAACAACACTACCGTCAACAGATAGCCCAAACTGTCACCTGGTGCCAAGACAATCATCTACAACTTAACACATCCAAAACTCAAGAAATTATTATTAATTTTTCCCATACTGATACAATAAAATCTCCTCTGTTCATCTCATCCGAACCAATCATCATCACAAATTCCTTTAAATTTTTAGGCACACACATATCCAACACACTCAAATGGAAACTGCATTCAGACCACATCTACAAGAAAGCCAATCAGAGATTATTCTTTCTCAGACAAATCAAAAAATTTAAAGTAAAATCAAACCTCCTCCTACAGTTCTACACTGCCATCACTGAAAGCATTCTGACCTTCTCAATAATTGTCTGGTACGATAATCTAGATTTACACTCACGCAAAAAACTACAGCGCATTGTTAATAAATCATTCAAAATTACCGGTCACCCCCTTCCATCCATAGACACACTGTATAACCGCCGCATCACTCAAAGAGCCATAAAAATCACCTCTAACCCCTCCCATCCACTACATCACCTGTTCACTCTCATGCCCTCAGGGAGGCGCTACAGATCTCTGTCAACCAAGATAGTAAGATTCAAAAACAGTTTCATCCCCACTGCCATAAGGACACTTAATCAATCTATGGACTGAATGTGTGATTTGTGTGTCTTATTGTTATGTTTTTGTTATGTTCTTGTCTGTAACAACACAAACGATCTGAGCTCTTTTTTTCAATGCTGTACCGGAAGCAAATTCCACCAACTTGTTGTGTGGCCATTAATAAAGATTCTGATTCTGATTACTGACCCAGCCACGGGCCCATCTATCTGGTCTGTCAAGAGTCACTCTCATCTCATCTGTCCATAAAACCTTTGAAAAAATTGTATTCAGTTATTTCTTGGCCCAGTCTTGACGTTTCAGCTTATGTTTGTTGTTCAGTGGTGGTTGGGTTTCAGCCTTCGTCACCTTAGCCATGCCTCTGAGCACTGGACACCTTGTACTTCTGGCCACTCCAGGAAAGTAATAATAATATTAATACATCTTTATTTATAAAGCACTTTTAAAAAACAAGTAGTGCTGTCAATCAATTAAAAATGAATCGCTTTTAGTGGAGAAGTCCAGCAGCAGAAATATCTCTTAAATAGTGGGACAGATATGAGTCCTGTTGAGATATGTGCTCCTCCGTGAGTTTATGGATATAATAACAGCACGGAGCAGTGAGGACACACAGAGATGAGGCTACAAAACTTCTGTCTCTGTCCACAGTCCTAAGTAAGCGCAGATTCGCCGTATGTTTTGGAGCGGACTTTATTCACTGTTTTCCTCGTATGAGTAACATCTACGTACACACAGAACTTGTATAGTGAAGTCATACGTGTGCGTGTGCATGAGCAACGCTTTGTCCCACCTCCTCCAACCGGGACTTCTCAGTTTCGTACAAATTGTTTTGCTTCAATTTTACAGCTGAATTCTGTAGTTTTTCTAACCTTACTAGCAGCGGCCACAGCTCATGAAAAAATAGTTCATTACAAAGAATCTCACAATAAAAAAATTAACACCGTTAAAATTGCTTTGCGTTAACTTGTTAATAACGCAATATTTTTGACAGCACTAAAAACAAGGTTTACAAAGTGCTGTATAAGTAGCAAAGAACAATACAAAAAGCATACAAATAGCATACAGAAGGCAGACAAAAACAGACACAAACTGTTCAAGTAATTATAATAAATAAATAAATAAAGAATAAAATCAAGCTAAAACCAGTTAAAAGGCGGCCAACTGATAAAAATTTGTTTTAAGAAGTGATTTAAAAGATGATACTGATGGTGGAAGCCTTATTTCCTCAGGCAGGTCATTCCAAAGCTGAGGTGCCTGGACTGAAAAGGCTCCATCACCTTTCGTCCAGAGCCTGGACTTTGGAACAGCTAACAGGGACCTGCCTGAGGATCTAAGGCTGCGGGAGGGCTCATATAGGGCTAAAAGTTCTGAAATGTAACTTGGTGCAAGAACTAAACGAGCTTTAAAAGTGATCAGTAAAATCTTAAAATCAATTCTAAAACACACAGGAAGCGGGTGAAGGGAAGCTAAAATGGGTAATGCGCTGATGTCTGTTAAAACCAGTGAGGAGCCGAGCTGCTGCGTTCTGAACCAGCTGGAGGTGGGAGACGGATTTGGAGTCAAGGCTGGAGAAGAGGGAGTGCCAATAGTCTAGACAGGAGAAGATGAGCGAGTGGATGACTTTTTCAAGATCAGGGCGGGAGAGGATAGTTTTGATTTTGCTAATTGTACGGAGATGGAGAAAACAGGATTGGGTGACTTTTTTGATGTGAAGGTGGAAGTTGAGATGAGAATCAATAATGACTCCGAGGTTTCTGGCAGCAGGGGTGATGGTGGGAGAGAGGGGGCGAGACAGACTATTGCTGATATTAGAGGTGGACTGGGGAGGATTGATTAAAATGATTTTGGATTTGGAGCTGTTGAGTTGTAGGAAGTTCTGTGTCATCCAACTGTTCATATCACTGAAGCAGTTTAACAGAGCAGCCAGGTCCCTGGGGTTGTTTGGTCTCAGCGGGATGTAGATCTGTGTGTCGTCAGCATAATAGTGGAAGGACACATTATGGTGGGCTATAACGTGTCCTAAGGGGAGCATATAAATAGAAAATAAAATGGGACCTAAAATAGAACCTTGTGGCACATCACAATGGGGGCAGAAGAGGAGATAAAATTGCCTATTGTGACTGCAAAGGTTCTGTCTAAAACATAGGAATAAACCAATCAAGTGCAGTGTCTCCAATGCCAGTTTTTGAGGCGGTTCATTAAAATTGCCTGGTCAACAGTGTCAAAAGCGGTGCTTAAATCTAAAAGAATTAAAATCGAGCACTCTTCTCTGTCTGCGGCTACAAGAAGATCATTTGAGACTTTGAGGAGGGCTGTTTCAGTGCTGTGTGATGCTTTAAAACCTGACTGAAATTTCTCAAAGATGTGATTTCTATTCATAAAATCTTAAAGCTGGTTAGAAACAACTTTCTCTAAAACTTTGGATATTGGATATTGAAATTGGTCAAAAAATTGGTAAAATCTTAAATTAGGTTTAAGATTAGGTGCTTAAATTAGGTTTCTTTAAAAGTGGCTGGACCACAGTATGTTTAACAAGGGAGAGAAATTAAATTTACAATAAATAAAGTACGGGGTCCAACCACATTGAAAACATCTTCGAGGAATTTGGCGGGTATGACCTCCAGACGCACATGGTCGCTTTCATGTGGGATAAAACATCAGCTAGGTAAGAAAGGGATAAAGGAATAAAATTAGGAAAACAACTGAAATCCAGAGCTTCTCTATTTACATAAATGGCTTGGCTAGGGGCAGATATTTGGTTCCTGATGTCAGAAACTTTCTTAATAAAATGGTTTAAAAACAGTTCACACAGTTCAGTGGATGCATTATTAAAAAGACGGGGTCTGGGATTGGAGATTGAGTTTAAAACCTGAAATAAAACCCTTGGATTTGACTTGTTTTTACTAATGATGTTTGAATAAAATAAGGTCCTTGCTTCTTTGATTGCTTGTTGGTAATTTTTTAAACTTTCTTTCCATGAGAGGTAGAACACATTTAGATTGGTCTTTCTCCATTTTCGCTCATTTTGTCTGTAAAGTCTTTTTAGCTTATGTGTATTTTCATTGAGCCACAATTGGGCCGATCCATTTGGGGTTTTTTTTTTCTTTAAAAGGTGCAATAGAAGATCAAATTAATGGTTTGATAAAAGGAGGAGACCTGCTCCTCCAGGGTAAAATTGACGTTAAAAGTCAAAGAAGCTGAGGTAAAAAGCTGGGAAAAATTAAGGGCAGAGGAGGAGTTAAAAACACAGGAATAATGGGCCATGATTAAAAGACTGGGGAGCTAAAACAAGATCAAATAAAATTGCTTTGTGATCTGACACACAGACATCTTTAATGATGAGATTTCCCAGGCTGAGACCAAAGGTTAAAACCAGATCCAGTGCATGGCCCTTTAAGTGGGTGGGAACAGTTACTAATTGGGATAAATTAAATTAATTGAGTAAATCCAGAAAATCTGAAGTTTGAGGGGGCAGCATACATAAATATTAAAATCACCTACAATTAAAACCTTGTTGTGTACGGCCATACAGTGCAATAAAAGTTCAGAAGATTCTTGGATAAAAACATGGTTAGGTTTAAGTGCTCTATAAATAACTAAAACAAACATAGGATCTTTTGAAGAAATGATAAAAGACAGATGCTCAAATGAATTAAAATTATAAAAACAGGGAGTGCATTATAAGCATTCTTAAAAATGGCTGTAACCCCCCCTCCCTTACTGGACAGTCGTGGTTGGTGGAGAAAAGTGTAGTCAGGGTGGGTTGCTTCAATGACAGGGATACAGTCACCTTGTGTTAACCAAGTTTCTGTTAAAATTAAAAAGTCCAAGCTGTTGTGGGTGATGAAGTCTTGGCAGATGAAAGTTTTGTTGTTGAGGAATCTGATATTTAAAAGTCCAAAATTTGTGGGTTCAGGTCTGTAGAGGTGCAGGAACAGTGATGAGACAGGGGAGAGAGGGCTCTCTATGAATGGATTTACTGCAGGGGCGGGGTCTGGTGATGACAGGGATCTTGTGTTGACGGGGAGAACAGAGACTGCTGTGGGAATGGGGAGAGACAGGTGGGGTAGGGGGCGCTGTAAAGGTGGGTAGTCAGTGATACATTACATGAGTTTGTACTGTATAGATGATGTTAGCTGTTAAAAAACAGTTGCCAAGTCTGTTTATGTGGAAACCGTCATGTTGATAAAAGGAGGAGCGGGACCAGAACAGATTAAAATTGTCAATAAAACCAAAGCTGTAGTGGAAGGAAGTGTGTTTGAGCCAAGTGTGGAGAGCTGAAATCCTGTTAAAACGTTCGCCTCCACGACTGAGTGTGGGGAGTGGGCTAAAGATAAAAACAGATTTTCCACAGGAAGATAAAAGTTTAAAAAGGTCCAAGAAAGTCAGCTTGATCATCTCTGATTGACCGTGAGCAATGTCATTAGTTCCTACGTGAATAATCACTCTTGTTATTGTGGGTGGTGCAGCTTGTAGTAGTCCAGGTATTTTGTCCAGTAGTGTCAACACAGTAGATCCGGGAAAACAGTGAGTGGATGAATTGAAAAATCTGCAGTTCCTTATAACTGAATCGGCCACCAAGAATGTAGTTGGTGTACACAGGGGCCGTAGAGAAAGGGGGGGATTCTGCTGTGGCAGCGGGTCCGATGCGAATGAAGAGGAGGGGCCTGCTGAGTAGAGCCGTGGATAGTGCAGTGGGGCATGGCAGAGCAGAGGACTCATGCATTCACGAGGCGGCCGAGGTGGGACCGTGGGCGCAAGCAGGAGGGCTCCACGCTGTGTGGGGATGTGAAGACCCACCCGGCGCTGTGCTGGCACTCACGGGAGGCGCTGTGTTGGCTGGGGGCTGGGTCCTGTTGCCTCTGACCACTGCCAACAGAGGCTCGGGACCTAAGGTCCAGGACATGGCCAGGGTGGCCCGGCATTAGCTCGCTGAGGGACAGAGGGGCAAATTGATTAGACTTGGCCAAGGAGCTGCGGCTTTCTCGATGGGGCTTTTATTTTTACTGCGGACCACCACATCAACCCAGGAACATTTGTTTGGAGTTGAACAGGATGAAGGCCAGGGGGAGGAGTGGGGATCTTAGACCACAGTGTCCTGAAACGCGAACATAGACCTAATGTGCTGGGACGGTTTAACGGCTATTTTCATGAAGTGTTCAAGGAGAGACTGTTTCTGTTTAAGGTCCACAGACACTTTCTTGACCATCGCTTCCAAATCCTCTATACTTTTGCATGGCTGGGAAAGTTCCTTGGTGTCCATGGCGACGGTAAACAAGGAGACTAGCAGCTAGCTAGCCGCCGCTGTTTCCTAGGTGGGTAGCAACATGTGATCTGGGTTCAGGTCTAATGTCAACCAGCTGCGAGACAGCCAAGTGGGTACAGTCCACTTAGTGAATTAAAATCCAGTGAAGGGGCCCGAAAAACGCGAAAAGACTGAGAAATTTTTTGGATTGAAACTGATTCGAAAAATGCTACAAACCGAATGTATCCACCATTTTGCACATGCAGCTAAGTGAAGTTGCAGTTTTGGAATATGACAGCGCTGTAGGATAATGAGTTCCTAGAAGCTTCATGTTTAATTCTTCTCAAATTTCTTGCTGTTAATTTGTGTCTTTTTTTCTCAGCACATTTCTTGCGACACTGTTGACTATTTGCAACAAAACTTTTGATGTTTCTGTGATCACACCTCAATATCTTTGTACTTCTGAAAGACTTTTTACAGTTTTTGACTTTTCAGAGTCAGTTAAATCTCTTTTTGACCTATTTTGCCTGAAGAGAAGAAGCTGCCTAATAATTCTGCATATCTTGATATAGGGTGTTGATCTCCTTAGGCCACACTCTCCCTCGTTAGATAAATACACATCACTGAGTATACTTAAATCCAATAAGAATTCAAGTTTATACAGCTCGGAGTTGGAGAATATGCATAAAAATCATGATATGGTCAAAATACCCACTTGCCTAATAATTGTGCACACAGCGAAACTCAATGTACATGACTGCAGATGTCATGCAGGACATTTGAGGGAATAATGCCTATTGTGCCCACAGACTGTATAATAGACATGAACTGAAAGAGTGTGAAGTCATCCATAGAGTACTGTTGCAGCCAAATGTCAATCAAGGCTGTCAGTTTTAGTGGCTCACCAAGTTCTATATTTACACCGTAAAAAATTACTGTAAAAATACGGACATTTTCCAACAGTAAAGCACCGTTTTGCGTAAATACATTTGCATACTGTGAATGAGGACAGCTTTGAGGAACAATTTTATTAATTGCATGTTACTGTTTATTTTCACGGTATGAAACAGTATTTTTTTAAGTTTAGTCACATGGGCGACGCTGTTGCTCGAGACTGCGCTCAAACCCTCAGAGCAAAACCACGACGCATCCTTAACTTTTTTCCCCACTCAGAGCAAAATCACAACGGATCAAGTTTCATCAGCAGTCACGTTTACAGGCGTACAGAGATTAAAGAGCAATGGAAGTGTTTAAGAAGACGATTTGCCCCGACCGCGAGTTGCCAATGTCTCCAAACTGAATGACACAGTCCAAAATGGTGTTTTCCCCATCGCCTACTTAAGGTAAATGCAATATAATCATTGTCGACCTTACCCTGTATTTACAAAAATGTATATCAAGTCGATTTGTTTGGTTTTCATTAGTACTGAAAGAGCAAAGTAAGTTAGCTAACGTTAAAAAAAAAAGCTAGCTAACGTTAGCTTGTGGATTTGCAATTTATTACTTCAAATCTTTGCCCATTTGCGATCGACGAAATTTAATTGTTCTGTCAGAGAGTAAGTTATCTCGAAAAGGGTTTGTGTTAATGATTATTTTGCCGTTAAGATCTGCAGACTGCAGTATAAAATGATAACTTGCAAAATATGTGATAAAAGCTGCAGCAATACTTTTACATATGTCAGGCACTCATAGTTTTTTTTGCCTAATGCAACTTTTAAGTGCGGCTTCCCACAGTGCACAAGACTTTTTTCTACGTTTTCAGCCTTAAAATGTCACACTTATGGCCATAAATCAGGCAGGACTACTTCTTAAAACTGTATTGAAAATGCATAGATAGGGTGCTGATAATCATATTTGATACAGTTTCTGGGTAATAACTATAATTATTGTCTGTATCAGTTACTGGTGATGAAGCCACAATTGAAGGATGGATGATCAGCATTGAAAACCATGTCATCTGTGAAGGTGTCCACCAAAGCTTCATCACAGGACTGGCTGCAGTTTTCGCCACCTACTATGTCTTCAACTTACAATACCAAGAGGAGGCCTCAAGGACCCTGGAGTTTGTTCAAAGGTAAATATTGTTTTGATATTGTGCCCCTCTTCCAAACTCTGTTCAGGAATTGTCATAAGCTGTACTGTAAATTAGTAGCCATGTGAACATCTCTAATTTTGGGGTATTTATATGTGACTAAAAACTCAAATTAAATCTGTTCATCATATAAAACTATTGTATCCCTTCAAAAGACACAGATTAACTGCTTGTTGTATATGGATTTATTTTATGATCTCTTTATGATTGCTTTGAAGGGTCAGAGTTTGGGGTGAGTAAACTTTCATTTGTATTCTGAAAATGAACAAAAGTCTAATGGGTTTGGAATGACACAAGGGTGTGTAATTTTCATTTTGGGGTGAACTAACCCTTTAGGGATAATAGTTTATCAATATTCAAGTCAGATTTTGTTAAATGTGTGTGTGTGTGTATATATATATATATATATATATATATATATATATATATATATATATATATATATATATATATATATATATATATATTTTTTTTTTTTTTTTTTTTTCCCAAAAAGGCACTTTTCAGTGTTATTATTTATAGTGATTTGTTATCAGTGGTGACTGGGTCAAAGTAATATTTATATGTACATATGGCAGAAATAATACAAATCATCCAGTTTACAGCTTGTGTTCAGTTAATCTAAATCCTCACAGGGTGGGTTTTAGTCCTTCACAGGTATTGAGGTAATCTGAAATGATCTCATAATTATGACACACAGGGGTCTATATCATGAGTAAACATCTTAGAATAGTCTTAAGTGCAATTCATTTTGATTTACCAAGCCTAATACCTCATATTTCTTTATTGCTTTTCAGGCGCTTCATTGGTTTGAACCCTGAGAAAGGAACAAAGGCCAGCCAGGTGAAGACGCTATCCAAGAAGACAGGGAAACTTGTCCAAAAAAAGACTGCTACTGTGAATCCCCATGTGGCCACCCTCATAAAGAACATATTTGTGAAAATTCACAGCATTCTGTTCATGTGAAGTCAGAGCATTTTGTTTTTCAGTTGGTAAAGTGGAAACTGTTAAAGAATATATTTTATATACAGTCCCTGACAAAAGTCTTGTCGCTTATCCATTTTGTAGAAACAAAAGCTTATAACCTGACTTTAAATTAATCGATTGGTTTTAGAAATGTCTCATATGAAAGCTAAAACCCTCCCAAATTATGCTCAATATACTAAAATAAATTTGCTTCACTGAAGAAAGATTGATAATTTAATGAACACAGAAAGGTCAGATTTTGGCAAGACAAACGTCTTGTCGCCTTGTCATATGATGCACCCAATCCTAGATTACAGCCTCACCTGTGATCAGTTACTGATCAATCAATTAGTGGGTGTGTATAAAAAGAACCCCAGCACACCAGACCTTCACATCAACTGCAACTTGACCTCTGACAACATGCCTAAGATCCACCCTGAGACCAAAGCGTTAATTATCAAGAGGCTGAAGACCAGATCCACTGCTGAGGTGGCTGACACCTTCAATGTGTCTCAGCGTCAAGTACAAAGAATAAGAAAAAGATCTGAAAAGACTGGAGATGTTTTTGACAAGCCCAGGTCCGGCAGACCCCGCAAGACAACTGCTCGGGAGGACCGTTTGTTGATTCGAAAATCCAAGGCCAGCCCCTTTTCCACTGCAGCAGAGCTCCACCAGGCCTGGTCACCTCAAGTCCCTGTGTCAACCAGAACAGTTTGTAGAATTCTGTCTCGAAATGGCCTCCATGGTGGAATCAGTGCACAGAAACCAGCACTAAACAAAAGGCAATTAAAAAACCGTGTGGCATTTGCCAAGGCCCACAGCCTGCTAAAAGGATGGACACTGGAAAAGTGGCAGAAGGTGGATTTCTCAGATGAATCCTCGGTTGAATTACATCACAGCCGCAGCAAATATTGCAGGAGACCTACTGGAGCCCGCATGGATCCAAGATTCACCCAGAAAACAGTTAAGTTTGGTGGCGGAAAAATCATGGTCTGGGGTTACATCCAGTATGGGGGTGTGCGAGACATTTGCAGGGTGGAAGGCAATATCAATAGCCTAAAATATCAAGAAGTATTAGCTACCTCTTACATTCCCAACCATAAAAGGGGTCAAATTTTGCAGCAGGATGGTGCTCCATCACATACTTCTATCTCTACATCAAAGTTCCTCAAGGCAAAGAAGATCAAGGTGCTCCAGGACTGGCCAGCCCAGTCACCAGACATGAACATCATTGAGCATGTCTGGGGTAGAATGAAAGAGGAAGCATGGAAGGCAAAACCAAAGAATCTTGATGAACTCTGGGAGGCATGTAAGACTGCTTTCTTTGCTATTCCTGATGACTTCATCAACAAATTGTATGAATCATTGTCGAATCGCATGGATGCAGTCCTTCAAGCTCATGGAAGTCATACAAGATATTAAATATGGATCTCACAGCACCACTACTTAATTCACTGACGTTATGCAACATATTTTTGTATTTGAAGTAAATTATTTGTTCAATTTTCAGTAGGCGACAAGACTTTTGTCTTGCCAAAATCTGACCTTTCTGTGTTCATTAAATGATCAATGTTTCTTCAGTGAAGCAAATTTATTTTAGTATATTGAGCATAATTTGGGAGGGTTTTAGCTTTCATATGAGACATTTCTAAAACCAATCGATTAATTTAAAGTCAGGTTATAAGCTTTTGTTTCTACAAAATGGATAAGCGACAAGACTTTTGTCAGGGACTGTACTTATTGGCTTTAATAAAAGCCTAATGTTTTAAATCTCTCTTTGGTCCAAGCTTTTTGTGTTCAATTCATTGTAGAATGCACATTTTAAATGATAAATAACAAAGATCACATTCTACTGCATTTTAATACATTTTATAGTAATAAAATGTATGAGATTATAGTAAGAATGCTAAGGGTATAATAGAAACCAAACATCTACAGTGTTATACTGTACATCGTATATTTTGTACAGCACAGTGCTGTGAAATGGTTTACAGTAATAAACTGTTGTTCCACATTACAGTAGGTGCACTGTAGAATCACAGCTTTATGCTGGCAAATCTAGCTGCCAGTTCTTTACTGTAAATTAACAGGATTTTTTTTAACAGTGTAGAAATCCGAGTGAACAACCTAAGAGCCCATCAGGAGTGAGCTAACACTAGCGAGAATCAACCTTATGAAAGAAAGCACCTGACTGGTCTGTTAGTAATGTTCATATCTGGATTTACAGATAAAATACTGAAATAAAAACACCTGGATCACACAGAGCAAATTAAAACAAACATTTCCATGGCAGAATAATGAGGCTCACAGCAGCAGCTACAGAGTTGGGGCAATGATTTTTTTTTAAAATAGAAATCAACTGTTCCCAGACTCCAATGGAACCATGTAGCAGCTACCTATGTCCATCTATATACACAGTGATAGTTGCACTTTTTATTACAGTATATCAATCCTTTACCAGGACTTTCTTCCCATTCTAAATAACTGAAAATAATTAACTATAAACTATATCTTCAAAAGACTTATCAGATTTGTATATAGATATAGGTACTTGCACACATACTAGGGGGTACTTGAAATGGTTTTAGATTTAAAAAGAAGGTACAATATATTAGAATTTGATTGTAATATTTACATCCATAGCAATGTTTATTTTAAACACATTTCCATAAAAAACATGATTACTTGTGTTAAGTGAAGTGAGAGGCAGGTCCAGAGCAGGGCTGTGTGATTTGACAGCAGCATTCACGTAAATACACCTGATTGGTTGCTTTGTTGTCAAATAAAACATTTTGAAAAAAAAAAAAAAAAAAAAAAAAAAATGGTGGGAAACTGAAATAAAGTGTGTGATCAAAATAAAAAAATACATACTAGTGCCCAAAAATATTTGTATGCCGCAATTCACATCGTTATAATCTATACCTTGTTCAATCAAAACCAGACAGGTATTGAACTACTAAGACACTCCAGTTTCCCCTTATAAATGGGAACCTCACACTGTTTGTGGCTGTATTTTGACAAACATGGCCATGGGCATTGTGATGGAAATTTGTATTGTAGATATATAATTTTGCACAACAAGCATAATGCTCTGCTGGTGAAAAAGATCGAAACAAAGTATGCGTTTGAAATACAATAAATATATACAGACTACAGAGGGTTCCCACAGTGCCCAAAACTATTATTTTGCAAACAGAGATGCGTCTGTAGATCACACAGTTAACCTGGTCATCACCATCCTCCTGCTCTGCTCTAGGACAAGCTCTCTCAGATCAACGTGCCTGACTCCACCTGCAGATGCATCACAGATGGACTGGAATCAGCACGTGTGACTGGAGAGTTTGTGGATCATCAGGTGGTGGTTTGTTTTGTTTTTATTTTTCTTAAAAAAGAACAAGAACTAAAAACATAATTACATATTTGTATATACTGTATTTCCACTTGAGCCCTGAAGAAGACACTATATAAAGCATAGGCTTCTGTTCATGTTCCAATAAAGTTCATTCTTTCAGGTAAAAGAGTCTCCAAGGGGCAGTTTAAGCACATAGAGCATTAAAATACAATAATAATAGAAAAGCTCAAACAAAAGTGTCAGTGTAGCTTAACAGATAGGGTTATTAGATTAAAGAGCAGCAGTCCTAAGGACAAAAGTGTCCCTCCTCTGTGTCCTGCAGCATCGCAGCAGTGTCCATGGAGAACCAGGAGACAGAAGGGGGAGCTCAGACTTATTATTCACTGCATTTTGCAGTGGCATTCAAGTTTATTCTTTTTTTTTTTCTTTTTACTCTTTTAAAACATATTTACATACCACACATTTAAAATCACAGAACAGTACATAACATAAAGATTAGTTCACAATTATTGGTAAATCAGAGGACAGTATTCCATCATACAATAGTAATACACACAGTAACTAAACACATATAATGTCAGCTTCTATAGACGAACACCAGAGTAGACACATTCAGTGTTGGTGCTGTCGGCGTGTGTTCTCGGTCTGCTGGAGCTCTGATGCTTTAAGGCCGCATAGTGGATGTTCTCTTCATTCTGACAAACCAAATAACAAAAATAAAACTTCCATTTAAAAATAAAATCCTATTATACAAACGTAAATCAAAAACAAATGTCCTACCTCTGTAGTCACTGTAGGTTGAGCTGGGAAAAAAAAAAAAAAAAGTAATTACAAATTAGTTTTGGTACAGAAATCTAAAAGTTAGTATGCCTTTGAGTGCTCATAATTTTTTTTTGTTTTCACCTCTCTCTTATTCCCGCCCACTGACCTCTATTTACTTTACACTATTATAAAGAAGAAGAAAATACATTTAGGGTTCTAAAATGTCACACATTTTTCAACAATATATATATATAAATAAATGAAAATCCACTGTGTTCACACTCCATGAAGCCTCCATGAAAAGAGAGAAGTCAATAGACTTGGAGAAGTCAATGGACTTGTTTCTATTTATTAAGCTGTTTTAGATAAACATTGTGGTTTACAATGATCAAAATCCAATAATAGTGTTCTGTGTATGTTATAGTTTAATACTAAATAAGAAAAAGCATAATACATCTCCTTTAACATGTGTTGTTCTCAAAGTAACTCACATTTCTTCTTCATCTTGTAAATCGCCAGTGAAAGTAACAAAGATAGGATTAAAGTCCCCGCCAAAGCTCCACTCAAGACATATACCAGTACTGAGGGCACATACTTGTCTGAAATAAGAAAGTAAACATTGCAGTTAGTACAAGAGGTGGTCTACCACCTGCTTGTCTTTATGGCGAGGTTATTGCTTTGTCAGGAATGTTTTGCACTAGGGCAATAAACTCAAACTCCATTCAGACAAGCAGTTGGAACCACCAGGCCAAGTTACAGGTAAGTCAAGTGAAAAAGCAGTACATGTTTATATTATGCAAAATTGACTCTCGCAAGCTTCTAGCCGTGTTATAATGTTGTTACCTCATCAAAAACATACCTGGAGTTTTTTTGTTTTGTTTTGTTTTCACAAACACAAGTTTGAGTAACCTTTTAATATTAGTCTGTCTACATCTTCAAAGCTCAAAATGCTCTGTTCCTCCATGTGATGTCATGTAGTGGTTTTCAAGTAAGCAGTCAACAGATACCTTTAATTCAATAGAGACTGGCAATTCCAGGGCTGAAATTATCTAAATGATTCTGGTGAAGGTGGATGGAGTTGTATGAAAACACAGTGGGAGAGTGGCAGAGTGTTTTCTATTTGAGAGAAGAACTCAGCCTAAAGTGTGCAGAATTTGTGTGTTAAACATGTGTGAATGAAACAAAACACAAACAAAACACAACTCCACGTCAGGGTTAGGGTTCCCCAGCCACATCACTATGGCCAACCCTACAATATCTACGGATGTACAGTATGTAGTAGAACTGGAAGGAATTACATCAATTACACATTAATTGCCATTGGATTCAAATGGTGTCATGAGTATCTGTATTGAAATTGATTTTTAATTTTTAGTATTGTGACTGTATTACACCAAAGATGCCTTCACTTGTGCACAGACACCACACCAAAGTTGGGACTAGACTTGGACTAAACCCGGGACTAAGCCAGGGCAAGGTCAGAACTAACCTATTCAGACTAATGTGGATGCAGTACAACCAGATAAGCAGTACACATACATCATAACAATTACCTTTAGAATCCGATTTGCTTTTAGTCCCAAAGAGCAGTTTCCCACATGAGGTCACAGCACATTTTGCCCAATTAGTAGTTGCGCTGTCACTGAGTACGGGGAGGTCGTAGACACAGGACTTTGTCGAACTGTCCATACTGCTCTCACACTGATCACTGCTACCTCCATGACTGTAAAGAATCCCTTTTGCAGACTCATAAAATTGACTAAACCAGTAGACTTGGTGTTCTTCTTCACATATTCCGTTGTTAAAGCTACAATTCAACATTTCCAACTCAGAGCTGGGAATACTGGAATTCTCTACTGTCAGTTCATAGTCCAAAGTTGCAAAATGAAATCCAGCACTTTTGACATCCAAGGTAATGGCTTCCAAAAAGTCTAGCTTGTACAAATTGCTACTCATGCAGAAGTAGGTGGCTGCGTCGGAAACTAGCAAATCTTTAATCTCCAAGTTGTTGTAATTGTCCATATTATTAAGTTTAAACCGATTCATGAATTTAGTATTGACTTTAGCATACACTTTAGTATTTGTAAATTCTCCTTTAGACTCATACTTGTTGTAAGAAGTAATTTTCACTGGTATTTCTCCAAAAACTTGCTTGTACCAGTAACACATCACAATACTGGTGTCTTGGCAGTTGCAGTGTAATGTTGCACTTTCTCCAACATGGCCACTCAGAGAAAGATGGGATAAAGTTGGAGATAGTCCTGGAGAGAAATTTAAAAAATAATTATTTGCAAGTTTTGTTTTCCTGGCCAAAAAGTTAAAAATAGTTGGTTACTTACCCAAAATGACAAGGCTGAGGCACATAAGAGTCCTGGCAAAGTTATAAGGTGACATTGTGCTTGTAGTTGCTGTGGTAAATACACCAATGTTGAATTCATTGAGTGTTCTTATAAGGGCTGACTGTGTGAGCTCGGCCAATCAGATTTCACAAAGTGTGTCCTAACTCTACACATGTCCTCATTTGACTATGAGCTGTCCCTCTGATGAAGCGATACCAGTGTTTTTGTAGTTCCAGCGATCTCGTCATTACTGCTGAATGCCATTATTTAAAAGTTCTGTGTTATGTGTTCTTCTGGACATTTTGACCTTCGTATTTCATGGGTATCATTTAGATATATTTTTGCCTGGGATCCAGAATATCCACTTCTCCAATACTTTACGGAGGTCCCCGAGTTCAGATGGACGTGATGGACAGGTGGATTAGCCAATCAGGAACACACGAGGTCCGTATCAAAGCAAACATGGCTGATTATGAGGAAAAAAATAAAAGGAAAAAACATATCTGATTCATATTGAAGGTTTCTGCAGAATCCGTGAGCAAAGCACTGAACTTTTTTATTCTGGGGTCAGAGAAATTTGATTCTACTGTAAATGATGAGTGACCAGTGAGCTCCTTTGTTTCAGCTGCATGGCACTGGCATGATGGTGAGCGTGTGAACCAGATCCTTCTGTATAAAAATACAGACATATCACCAGGCATTAGATATATTGTATATTTATGAAAAACAAGCAAAAAACATCTTAACTCCAGTTCCAGATGAAAATGAGTAAGAGTGCAGTGGTACGAGACAAGACAAGATTTTAATACGCCTCAAACATGGAAAACGGTCTATTTATCTTCTTATCTAATCACATCTGATGTCCTGAGTTCTGGGTGTTGACCAAAAGTGCAACATCCCAGATAAAAGCCATTAAAATGAGTGTACCCCAGATGGGATTGGAAGGGATACTTACAAACTCAGATCCTACGACATCTGTTCTGGTTGGATACTACGTCAGCGATATCAATCTACATACACATAAAGTGACACCAGCTCAAGACTATACCAGGTCCCTTGTCGATACCGCCAATGGTTGAGTATAAGGTGTTAGGGGCTTGAACGATCATGCAAAACATCTCTCAGCTGACCGTTCACACCTTTGAGTATTTCAATTGACTTGACCAAGATACGCCTTACTGTAACAGCTAGGGTGTGTTAGTTTCACTGTAGTTACTGTCTCAGAAAGTGTTTACTCAGGTGGAATTGTTTTGCGTGACAACTCAACAAGCCAAAAGATGAAATACACTGTTATTTTGATGTTCTCATTGCCCTGCTGGTAAACCACATTAGGTAGCACCACAGACATAATGCATCACGAAATATATGCTTTTGGAAATGATTGGTGGGTAATTGGAGCATAACTCATACCAGCTGGCATAACTTAAAAAAAATCACAAAAAAGCATATAAAGTGGATTATTTTCAGCCTCTTTTTATTTGCATGTTTTGATTGACTCTGTGCGAGGCAATGTGGTTTGTGTGGCCTGAATGCAATACTCAATAGCATGCATGCACTTCTTCACTTGACTCTCTCTATCATTTTGACCCTGACCTTTTGTATGATAATTATAGCAGAATGTGGAACTACTGTGGCTAACTAACAAGCATAGTTATAACCTATGATCTATAATCTTTAACCTGTAACTGATGACTATACATCGTGTGTTTATTTAAAGGTGCTACACAAAATGGATTCTTGTGAGCTTTAAGCCATGTTGTAATGTTGATGAGTAGTAAAATTACAGTCTGTCTACATTTCTAAAGCTCAAAATGCTCTGTTCCACCTTGTGATGTCATGTAGTGGGAGTTTTCAAGTTAACAGCTACCCTTTAGCTTAAGTTCAGTAGAGACTGACAATTCCAGGGTTGAAATCATCCAAATGATTCTAGTGGAAGTGTATGGAGTTTAAAAACACAGAAGAACTCAACCTAAAAATGCAGGATTTGTGTGTTAAAAGTGTGAATGAAACAAAACACAACTCCAGGTATTTTTTTTTGATGAGGAAACAACATTGTAACATGGATCAGAATATGGGAGCTTTAAACGTGTTGCTAGTTGAAGAATGCAAATTGGTCCATACTTAATCAAGAAACAAGGTGAAAACAAAAATAAATTGAAAAAAGTGTTAAATTAATAGTACTCTGTGTAACTTTTCTGGTGGAAGGTTTGCCTGGAATGTTTCACGGAATGGCATCAAACGTATCTATCTCCATGCAGGTGAATCCACAAGGCCAAGTTACAGGTCAGATCTGTAGAGAGGCGATCCTACTTACGGTAAGAATGTATGTTTTTCATTGTATTTTTTAGCAATAAAACCTGTAATTTAGGACTTTTTTTCTCTGTTGAGAGCTCATTTGAGACATGTCCAGGATCAGTAACATTTGACTGAAATATAATTCAGAACATGAAAACAGAACAGTTTGTTTTGTTTACTGTGAACTTTGAATTAACTAAATAACTGTCTTTTCTAATGTATTGTGATGTATTGTTTAATGCAAAACTGCGGAACATTCCAGACAAAGCAATATTATCTCTCAATAAGTTGCATAGTACAAGTTTCAATTTGCAAACTGAATGTGTTTTTCTTTCTCATGTTCTGACTCATACCTTGATACAGCAGAGATAATCATCTAGCCCCCGTCTTCTTTTTAGAAACATCCTGTTGAAACCACAAAGCTAACTGGTCTTCTCACAATAACACCGTCCACACCAATGTTACAACAAATAACTTTTCAATGCATGCAACATTTCAAAATTTCACCTTTGCACCATCATTTGCAACAAAATTTGATCTTGAATTTAAATCGTGATGGAGTTAGAGATAGAGATAGACAGTTTTTTTGTGATGAGAACATTGATAGTGGTCTTGACGCTTGCAGGCCAGTCCTTCCTGTGTTTATTTTCCACCAGTGGAAACAGTTTTACCGTCATTCGCACCTCTCACCTCAGCCCGAGTGAAAGCGGCCGCCCCTAAACTCACCGCTGGACAGTTTGCACGCTACAGACGCTGTCATTATAGAAAAGAGGGTTTTTTCTGGCTTCCTGCATGTTCTGTTCACATTGTTTGGTTATATATGGTGATGCATTTGTTGATGTTTAAACTGAAATCTTTACTATTCAGTGAAAATTAATTTAAATGAAATGTATGTAAGATTTTAAAGATTTTTAATATCATAAATTAATTAGAACTTCGACCTATCTTTGTCTCCAGATATAAGGTACACGTGTTCAAATCAAACAATACTGATAACAAAAGTAATCATAATTTATTATTAATTACAAGAATATGGGCATGATGTCCTATTTCTTTATGTTATAATTTGGTGTCTTGGTCTGATTTATTTTTCTTCATAACTGCAAATAAGTTCAGAGCAGTGGGGGTAAGGGGTAGATGAAAACTGAAATCTTTGGAGCACACAAGCCTCAAATGGGGGACAATGCAGGATTTATCAAACATGCACACGTCAATCAAAATACAATTCTGAGCAAAATAATGGTGAGGGAACAGCAATATATCATGATTAACGGTTAATAAAATATGATTTTTACATAACATCTCGTTTCATTTTAAAGTAAACATCATAATTAACAAAACTGCAGTGATTCTTAACCACAGGGCCCAAAGTAGGGCCATGAGCACCTCCATGAGGTCCCCAGGTTATTTTGTACACTTTCTTCTCTACTGGACGTTGAAATAGACACATTCACTCCAGGTGTTGTCCCTGTGTCTTCTGGACCTTTGGCTCTTCTTCTGCTCCATGGCCACATAGTAAAGAACATCTCCTTTTTTGAAAGTCTAGTGGAATAAAAGTACAAAACCACAAAATTTCAGTAATGTAAATGCACTGCAAGTTCATTCATAATGATCTTATCTTACATTCTCTGCTGTTCAGCAAGATACAGTCTAACCCAAGAGGAACTACTACTATTGTGCACACTTGCCCCGCCACAAACAACATATTATAATCATTTTATTATTATTATTTTTTTTTTATGCTCTCTGAGTCACCCCTCTTCCTGCTCTACATGCTAAGTCACTCCCTCTTGTGCACTATCACAACACAATCAGGGCGCACCCTGCTAATGAAACTGCTGCACATTCCATCAGGTGTGTGAAATTGTAGTGTATTGATTTTTATCTTGTTTTTGTATATTTATATAAAATAGCTATGCTGGAACCTTAGACAGGATCATACTGCTAACTGTAGGGGAGGATTCGAACAGGCCCTTGGAGAGATTACTTAAACATGCATGGATGACATTTAAGACAACTCCAGGCACATTTTTAATGAGGGAATAACATTATAACATGTTAAAAAAGTAAAACGTTTTTGCGTAACCCCCCTTAATGAACATATTGCCACAGAAATCAAACATACCTCTGATATCGTTTTGTAAGAGGTTGAAACGATGTACGACTCTGGAAAGAAAACAGTGGTTTAACGCAGTCTCCTTATTTTATTTTAACACATTAAGTACATAAAAAAACAAACCTGTGCTATTCCTCTTGTTTAAGATGCATATAATCAGGGTCAGTAGAACAACCACAACAGTAGTGAACGCCAACGCAGCACTCAGGACAGTGACCTGGGCATTCTGGGATTCTGTTAAAACTACATTAACAAAACAAAAGTGTAACATTACAGAAACTCCTCAAGAGGAAAATGTTCATGTACCCAATTTACTTCAATAGTAAATAATAGATATAGTGTAAAGCAGCTCTTAAGATCAAAATAAGTGTGTTGTCATCTGTGTGTCAGGAAGTCCACTGTTAGCATGCTAGTAATTTATGCGCTTTAATTCTAGATATTTTTTCGTGATAGCACAGTGGCAGAGGTTTCAGGTTTGATTCCCAGGTCAGCCAGATCTTTCTGTGCAGAGTTTCCAATGTTTCTCCCCGTGTTTGGGCGGGTTTCCTCCAGACACTCTGGTTTCCCCATTCAACCCTATTTTTCACCATCTGATCAAGCCTAGCAACAAGATCACAGAGATGGGTCTCCTGATCCTGAGGAGTTGTCCTGGTAGCTTTGAAAGATGGGTCAAATGCAGAGGTCAAATTTCTTCAGAAGGACAATAAAGTGCATCTTAACCTTAACTAGTTCATTTTAAACAGTTTGCAGCAGTCCACCAGAATGAGTTTATAAGAGCTTTTCACAACTTTCAGAGACCAGAGCAGTTTTGCTACCACAATAAAGCTAACAACAACTAGCATCCTAATTAATAACTTCCTGATTCTTGGGCAATAAAATGGTTTATACTTAGATGCAAGTAGAGAACAGCAGTCTAATTTTGACCTCAAGAGCTGCTTATCTGGACTAGACAAATTCTGCTCACATACACAGAAAAAAAAAAACAAAAAACAAAAAAAACCTTGTGTCTTCATTCAGGCTCTGTTTTTGCTCTTGGTTTGAATGTGGCTTACTTCTACTTTAGTCCTATAAATACTAATTTCAAAATGTCTGAATATGCTTACCGTTCATTTTGGTCCCCTTCCCAAAGAGCAGGTGTCCACAGGCGACCACAGCGCAGTAGTAGGTCCCAGTCTGCTCTGAGCTCACATTGTGAATGGGGAGGTTGTAGACACAGGAGTTGGTTGGACTGTCCATTTTGTTCTGACACTGATCACTGCTTCCTCCATGACTGTAAAGCACCCCCGCTACCGATTCCTCAAATTGCTTAAACCAGTGAACCCTGTGTTGTCCTTCGCAACTCTCACCATGAACGCTACAATTTAAAACCACAGAATTCCCCAGTTCTATGTCCTCATTTGGAGACTGATGAATCTCCGCTTCAATGTATGAATCAGTTCCTTTGACAACTATATTGGTCCCCTCCGAGAAGTTAAGCTTGTACAGTTGGCTAGAGGCGCAATAGTACATAGCCGTGTCGGTAACTTGCAACTCCAAAATGGTCAGGTAGTTGTCAGGAGTCAAACTGAACCGCAAGTTGTTGGCGAACTCACCATAAAACATACCCATTTTGTCGAATGTATAAAGAGTAGAGATAAGTGTAGGGACCTGCCCAAGATTCTGCCTAAACCAATACATGATGTCGGATTTTTCGGAAATGGAGCAAATCAGGGTTATTTGCTCGCCGACATTGTGCACCACGTAACTTCCACTTAAGTGAAAGCATGTGGATGTGAAGACAAGGCCTAAATAAATAGATAAAATTGAGTTGTTTTGAATTGTTCCTAGTTTGAAATGGTTAAAAAAGTAAATAAATAACAACTTACCTGTGATTAGAAATGTCTTTAAAAGCAACATAATGAAAATGTTCGAACAATTTTGTCTTGCTTGCCCAGTGTTGAAATAAAGTGTTGTTATGGAGGAAATGTTGACAGTTGACATAGTTCACTCTCTGCTACTCCTTTCGAGATTTGATAACCACTTCCTTAGGCCAACGTCCGGCCAAGCAAATCTGACTACTGTTGGTTTTTGAACATTTTTTGACAATAGATTTGTGTATGGGTCTGGTATATTGTGAGCCAGCAGTGGTTCATAAAAAAATAATAAATAAATAAATAAAAATTAAAGGGCCTATATGACACTATTTTCTAATCTATGTTATAATGTTGTTTCCTCATCACAAACTTAACTGGACTTTTTGTTTCATTCACACAGGTTTAACACAAACCCTGCAGATTTATGCTGAGTTCAAACTGATCAAAAGGCTCTGTTCCACCTTGTCATCTCATGGATGGAGTACATACAAGGAGTGGATGCAAGGAGTGCTCCACTGTGTTTTTAAACTCAGTACACCTTCACTAGAATCATTTGGATCATTCCAGCCCTGGAATTGTCTATCTCTACTGAACTGAAGGTAAAAATGTAGCTGTTAACTTGAAAACTACCACTTCATAACATCATAAGGTGGAACAGAGCATTTTGAGCTTTGGAGATATAGACAGCCTAAAGGGTTATTCAAGAATAAACATCTGTGAATGAAACAAAACAGAACTCCAGGTATGTTATTGATGAGGTAACAGTATTATAACATTATAACATATTTTATTGAATGTATTTATTTATTTATTTGACAGGGACAGTGCAGTCATACATAGTCACAGGCAGAGCATGGAGCTGATGTGACGCATATAGAGTGTCTAGCTAATGCCAGTTCTCATCTCCTGTCTCTGGTTGGGCTTTTCCCCACACCAAACAGTTCAAAACTGTTTATAAACACAGTCTTTAAATACATTTTTACAACAGTGCAATTTCACATTTCAGAGATTCCCACAATCAAACACACATGCATATATACACACAATGCAATACAATATTTACAGGTGGGTACAACTTTGGTTTGTTTTGAACCACAACTTGAGCCGAGTGACGCTGTAGCTCTGTTATGCACTTAAGTTCAGAGGTAGTTGAAGTTAATCATACTGACTGGCCAAGCTGACTGTCCAAATGTGGTTTTGCAGTGTGGGATTGTACAGTTGTTACTGGAGATGCTTCTGGTGACTGTTCCTTGTTTGTGTACTTAGTGGCTCTGGTGCTACATTATTGATGCATTTGAATATTAGTAAGTCGTAGTAAGTATATTGCAGTGGTGATAGCGGATAGATTTTTTGTCCATCATTTTTATTGCTTGATTGTAGAATGAACTGATGTGACTGAGGGAGCAGCCTGGGCCCATGCTGTTCATGCAGTACAATATGTGAGAGAAGATCGAGGATCATAGCATGAACAGCAGGGGCACCTGGTTTGGAATGTAGTGCCTGATTAATTAGAAACAGCTGAGACTGCTTTGGATGGTTTTGGATTTTTTTTTTTTTTTTTTTACATGTTTATCAAATTTTAGTTGGGGATCAAGGACCAGACTAAGATATTTGAATTCTGTTACTGAATGAATTTTTTCGTTCAGTAAGTTGATTTGAAAATTTGGAGCAAACCTATTATTATTATTATTTTTAAAAAACATATTGCTGCTGATGATTTAGCACCAGCTGACTCATCTAGGTCATATGTCTGAGCAGATGCATGTACAGCTGGCATTTGACACCTGGGCAGGACAGAGGTGAGTCATTTCTATAGAGACTGAACAGCAACGGGCTGAATATGGAGCCCTGTGGAATGCCCATTTGGGTATTTAAAAAATGAGGATTTGTCCTGAACCACTTTAACTCTAAGGCCCAATCTCAATTCTCCCCCTTAGCCCTCTGTCTTTGTCTTAGCCCTAGCCCTCGCCCTTACACTCTGTCTTTAAACAGGGGGTTAAGGCAAAGGGGTGTGTTTTAAACCCTTAGAAATGGGACACCCCTTTGCAGTCGCAACAATATGACATTATTTTTAAAGTTTTGAAGTATTGTGCTCCTTTTAAGTTTGTTTTAAATTAACTTTGCAAAAAGTCAAATGTTTTTTTAATTTTTAAAATTTTTTAAAATTACTATACTCTGTACAACATATGTAAATCAAATTTTAATCAACTGTAACACAAAATTAAAATGCTGCAGAGGTGGACGGAGTTGTAGAGGATGCCTGGTACACACAAAAAAGAAAACAAAATTAATACATAGTCACAAACATATATACTTGTTTTGGTACCTACAAATATTATAGAATGTAATATACCTTATATTTTATTTTCAAATTCTCCCACTTTTTTGAAGCTTGTTGGGCAGACACAACTCCAACAAGTCCAGCCTCCTACAAGAAATTTCTAAACAAAATACAAATGTGATCAATAACATGTCGTTTTTAATATAAATAGGGGATAATTTACAAGGCGAAACGAAACAATAATATTTTAGACCATGCATGTTCGTAATACTTTACACATTCTACCGTAACATGTGCATAGTTCTAAAAGCGCATGAGACGAGTTACGAGGCGAAATGAAAACATATACAGATACAGCGATATATTTGACACATTCTAGTCTAACATATATGCGTATATAGTTCTTTTAGGCCATGCATGTTCGTAATACTTTACACATTCTACCGTAACAAGCGTATAGTTCTAACCGGGCATGTTACGATAAGCCGTATATGTCAGAAAGCGTAAATGCTGGCGCCATGAGTATACCTACAACTTTTCAAAAGTTACTACAGTTTTATACAACTTTTTTATGAGGTTCTTGAGTGCAAAATACTCACATTTGTCCGATTCCTTCGGCGCCATGTTGCTTTTTGCTGTGTCTTGCGTTAAGCCACGCCTATCCCCTTTGCGCAAAGGGTGCATCTGCAAAAGCTCTGCTAAGAGGGGTGAACAGCCCTTCCCCTTCCCCCTTATAGGGCTAAGACAGAGGGCTAAGGGGGAGAATTGAGATTGGGCCTAAAACTCACAAGAATCAATTTTTTCAGTCTTTAAACATATTTACTTAGGAGTTTTGAAACACCTAATATATAGAGCATAAATTCAGTGGTTTCTGTATATAAATCTTTCAATCAACAATCAATCATATCAATCATGCACAATCAAATAAATGTCCCAGTATAGTGAAGAAATGATAACAAAGATGATTTTACAGTTTGTTTATTAAGGACAGGTAAATATGCACATGAAATAGAAAAGATTCTGCATTGACTTATTTAACATGCATCTTATTCAGTTTACATACTGTCATTGAGAAGTGTTATTACTGGAGGCATTACACTTGCATTGTATTAACACATAACTTATTTAGATCACCTTGTTACCTTTTATTGTAAACAATAAAAGGTAACAAGGTGATCTAAATAAGTTATGATGTTGTATTTGCCAAAAACAATCTATTGACATGTTTAATAATTTTCCATTTTGTTTCGAGTCCCCTCTCCCTTTGCTCTCCGTGCTTCACTTCACTCCTTCTTCAGAATGCCATAAATACTTGCATCCCGCTAATGAAACTACTGCACATCGCATCAGGTTTGTGAAGTTGTAGTATATTGTTTCATATCATGCTTTTGTATATTTATGAAAGTCTGTCATGTGGGAACATGGGTGAAACTTTGTTACATCATGAAAGCTCCAAAAAGTCAATTTTCCATAATACCCTCTCTTAACAATAATATGTCCTAGTTGAGCTACCGTACCCTGGAGTACACGCAGTCGATTGGGTCAGTATTCCTCTGTCTCCTGGACTTGATGCTCAAAGCAGCATAATGGAGGTGGTCTGGTTGATTCTGTTCAAAACAAAAGATATCAGCAATATTATAAATATATTTTCAGAGCATAGTAGTAGTTGAGATACATGTACGCAAACACGCAGGATTCAGAAATGTTGATTGAGTAACTATTTTCTTGTATTTTTACCTGGCTGCTGTCTACCTCTTTTCTGTTTGGACTAATTAGGCCATGGTTGTTACTACTTCATCTAGTGAGTTTTTCTTAGCTCTTAAAGGCACTATACTGTCTTATAATGTGAAAAACAGAACTATTTCTTTTTAAATAGTTTGCAGTAGTCCAAAGTTATTCCTCACTCATCGTATGCATTCTGAGCATGCTAATTATTCTCTGTGATGAGTTTAAAAGAGCTTTTCTCAACTTTCAGAGGGTTGAGTGGAGTTGAGCATCATGGTCAAGGTTGACAACAACAAGTAGCATGCAAACAGTGCTCTTCCTGTTACTGGGACATAATACTGTACAACTAGATGCAGACAGGATGCAGTGGAATTATTTTGGCTCTAGTCAATACTTCTACAATATACTAGGGCAAGACACATTTGTGTACTGTCTGCATCTAAATATAGAGCGTTATACTGTCTGAGAACCAGGAAGTGCGTGGTTAGCATGGTAGTGTTAGCTTTACTGTCATGTTAAAATATTCTGCACTGGTCTCTGAAAGTTGTGGAAAAAAATGAAAAAAAACTCATTGTGGTGAATAATTACGATCCTCAGAATGCACAAGGTAAGTGAGGATTAACTTTGGACCACTGCAAACAGTTTAAAAGGAAGTTTTTCAGTTTTTTCTTTTTTTTTTCCTTTTTTCTTTTTTTTTTTTTTAGCAAAGTTAAAATGAAGATCAATTTTTTTTACTCTTTTCACAAATGATAGCAACCAAATAATCCAACTATCTCTTATTAAAAACAAAAAACAATATGGTATGATGTATCATTTGCACTGTATGCCATCTTGCACAGTTTTACTGTTTTTGGGTAATATACAAAGTAAAATCAATTGTTAATTAATAATGTATAAATGGTATATTTATACTTTGCAGTGACATCATGCTAGGGGTGTTTTTCATGTGTGTCTATGGTGGAATATTCAGCAGTTACCATAGTGAAGGAAGTGAAGGCCAAATGATCTGTGAGATGCTGTGAAAAGACTATTTAGTTTTGTTCAGGAATTAAAATCAGTTAAATGTACCTCTGCATTTTCTACTGTAGATAATGGTCCACTGTCCTCACACACTGGTGCTGTAAGTCACATTATAACATGCTCAGTATGGATCAACTCTTATTAGTGTAACATTACAAAAAACGTGAAGTCATACCTGTATTCTGTCTTTTGTTTTTCTTCATCACAATGTAGAGTGAGAAAGCCAGAAACACAACCAAGACTGTGGTGAACGCCAGAGCTCCAGTCAATATGTAGAAAACAGGGTCGACTGTGGCTGCAAAGTCATTATGAAAGACAGTGACATAAAGTAGAAGTTACTGTCACATGGATTCTGTAAATATGAGTTTATGTAATTTTCTTAACATCTAAATGGCTGTGGGTCCCATAGTGGAACAGGGTCAAAGATTAATCGATAAGCTCTGACAGTGGAACAAAGCTGTGGGCGATAATTTGAAATATGGAGTTTAAATTGAGAAAAAAAAAAAAAAAAAAAAAACTATAGGGGTAAAGTACATTGTCCCTATAGGAAAATGTATCCTGTGCATTTGACCTATCCTTTAATTCCGTTGGGGTCAATGGTGGATGTTTTTTTTGTGTTGATGGGGAAAACTTGAGTGCAACCTGCTTAGAGGTGCCTGAAAATTTCAGTATGGCATTAAATTGATCTATCTCCATGAAGACAAGCCAGTGATGCCACTTGGCAACCCCGCTCAGAATGCATGTTTTTGTGTATCAATAAAACTAAGATTGAAAAAGACAAGCTATATTCATTTGATGTCATACAATTGCGGCAAAGCAAAAACATCTTCATGAGAAAAGCAGGTACCAAACCCTCCACCAGAAAAGTCACATAGTGCAGCTTTAAACACTCAAGTAACAATAACCTTTGCTAGAGCATGAAATCTACACAGAAGTTACTTTTACATAACATGTCCCTTTTAATTTGGATTTGCCTGGTTGAAAATGGCATTGATCTGCTTGGCCAGTCATCTCTCTAGTCCTGAGTTCCATGGAGTATCATAGATGCGATTTTACTTACTTTTCATATTCACCCTGGTCCCATTTCCAAACAGGACTTGTCCACAGGCGTCCACAGCGCAGTAGTAGGTCCCAGTCTGCTCTGAGCTCACATTGTGTATGGGGAGGCTGTAGACACAGGAGTTGGTTGGACTGTCTGTATTGTTCTCACACTGATCACTGCTGCCTCCATGGCTGTAAAGGACTCCTGTTGCAGACTCTTCAGACTGTTTGAACCAATGAAGCCTGTAATGTCCTGCACATGTTCCAGAATGAACTTTACAGTTCAGAACCAAAGAGTCTCCTGGTTTAACTGTCTTTGATGCCATTTGATTGATCCAAAGTCCTGAAATGAAATTCTTAACAGTCACATAAACAGTTGCCAAGAAATCTATATGATGGCCCACACAACTTATGCAATGGTACACAGCCGAGTCCGAGATTTGTACATTTGTAATTTCCAAGTTATTTTTTCCGTTTTTGTTATCCAGTTTGAAGCGATCATTGTTGTGGAACTCATTGTAAAATTCACTTTTGTCGAAGTACGATGAAGCCATCCTCAGGGTGTTCTCCAGACTTTGCTTGTACCAGTAAAGTTTTCCACTAATTTCGTTTCTGTAGGAACATTGCAAAGTCACAGTCTGTCCAACTGTCACTGGCAGGAAAGAAGTTTTGATCATTTGAACTTTGATTGAAGGCTGAGAATCTCTACTGTTTACTTCAAAAAATAGACTGGGGTTAGATCTGGGTTTAGATAAGATTGAGAATACATTACCACTGTGGAAACTCACCTGCTTCATCCAGATGTAGTAGTAGGAGGATGCAAAGGAGTATCTGCAAAGAAGCCATCCTCTTCATATTCGAGTCTTCAGTGAAAGGTAAGAATGGTGTCTTGTCTATTTCATGAAACAAAGTTGAATCTGATTGGCCAGCCAAGAGTGACATCTCACTGTAACTGGTATTCAACATGGTCACATGATCTTTACAGTATGGAGTTTGGTGTTGAAGATGTGTACTGCACTGCACAATTGTACAAGACATATTGCACTTGTGTCTGCTATATAGTTATAATCTCTGACACCTATGGATCATTATGTTACATTTTGGATGTTTTAAATCACAATGTTGATCTAAAATGACATAAAACAGAAACACTGAGCTGATTTCACAGACACAGAAAAAAAAATCTAGAGCCAGAATTTTTTGTAGCTGCACCAAGATGTTAACCAACATGGTTTTTATCGGCCCAATTTATTTTGATTTCGATTATTCTAAAAAAGAACTGACATAAATAGAAAGTGTTAGAGTTACTGGGGGGTTTGGGCCCCAAATTTCCTGGGGAGGAACTTTGGAAATTTTTTGACAAATCAATACCACACTGTCAAACAATGATCAGTTATAAAGAATAAGACTCAATATCTTGTGAATTGTTAGGACCCAAAACAACAGTGTTAAAATAAACTGACTGTACTATGAATAAAATCAAACATGAATGTCCATCCATCCATCCATCCATCCATTTTCTTTCGCTTATCCGGGGCCGGGTCGCGGGGCAACAGTCTAAGCAGGGACTCCCAGACTTCCTTCACCCCGGACACTTCGTCCAGCTCCTCCGGGGGGACCCCAAGGCGTTCCCAGGCCAGCTGGGAGACATAGTCCCTCCAGCGTGTCCTGGGTTTTCCCCGGGGCCTTATCCCGGTGGGAAATGCCTGAAATACCTTCCGAGGGAGGCATCCAGGAGGCATCTGGAACAGATGCCCGAGCCACCTCAGCTGGCTCCTCTCGACGTGGAGGAGCAGTGGCTCTACTCCGAGCTCCTCTCGTGTGACTGAGCTCCTCACCCTATCTCTAAGGGTGCGCCCAGCTCATTTCGGCCGCTTTTATCCGCGATCTTGTCCTTGTCATTACCCAAAGCTCATGACCATAGGTGAGGGTAGGAACGTAGATTGACTGGTAAATTGAGAGCTTTGCCTTTCGGCTCAGCTCCCTCTTCACCACAGCGGTCCAGTACAGCGACCGCATCACTGCCGACGCTGCACCGATCCGCCTGTCAATCTCACGCTCCATCCTCTCCTCACTCGTGAACAAGACCCTGAGATACTTGAACTCCTCCACTTGAGGCAAGAACTCTCCACCCACCCGCAGAGGGCAAGCCACCTTTTTCCGGTCGAGAACCATGGCCTCGGACGTGGAGGAGCTGATCTTCATCCCAGCCACTTCACACTTGGCAGCAAACCGCCCCAGTGCACGCTGGAGGTCCCGGTTTGATGAAGCCATCAGGACAACATAAGATAAGATAAGATAAGATATGCCTTTATTAGTCCCACAGTGGGGAAATTCCAGTGTTGCAACGCACAGTTCAAGAACAGCAGGAAAATGGAACATGCAATAAAACAAGATAATAGATAATAGCTAAAAAGAGAATAATCATCTGCAAACAGCAGAGATGAGATCCTGTGGTCCCCAAACCGGATCCCCTCCGGCCCCTGACTGTGCCCAGAAATTCTGTCCATAAATACAGTGAACAGAACCGGTGACAAAGGGCAGCCCTGGTGGAGTCCAACATGCATCTGGAACAGGTCCGACTTACTACCGGCAATGCGAACACAGCTCCTGCTTCGGTCATACAGGGACCGAACAGCCCTTAACAAAGAGTCCTGGACCCCATACTCCCAGAGCACTCCCCACAGGACCCCACGAGGGACACGAAAGCCTTCTTCAGATCCACAGAGCACATGTGGACTGGTTGGGCAAACTCCCATGAACCCTCGAGCACCCGATGGAGAGTATAGAGCTGGTCCAGTGTTCCGCGGCAGGGACGAAAACCACACTGCTCCTCCTGAATCCGAGGTTCGACCATCGGTCGGATTCTCCTCTCCAGTACCCTGGAATAGACCTTACCGGGGAGGCTGAGGAGTGTGATTCCCCGGTAGTTGGAACACACCCTCCGGTCCCCCTTCTTAAACAGAAGGACCACCACCCCGGTCTGCCAGTCCAGAGGTACTGTCCCCGACCGCCACTCAATGTTGCAGAGACGTGTTAGCCAAGACAGCCCCACAACATCCAGAGACTTAAGATACTCAGGACGGATCTCATCCACCCCCGGAGCCTTGCCACCGAGGAGCTTGCCAACCACCTCAGTGACATCAGCCAGGGTGATGGACGAGTCCGCCTCCGAGTCCCCAGCCCCTGCTTCCTCCTCAGAAGACGTGATGGTGGGGTTGAGGAGATCCTCAAAGTATTCCTTCCACCGTCCAACAACATCCCTAGTCGAGGTCAACAGCTCTCCACCTGCACTGTAAACAGTGTTGGTGAAGCACTGCTTCCCCCTCCTGAGGCGCCGGACGGTTTGCCAGAATTTCCTTGAGGCCGTCCGATAGACCTCCTCCATGGCCTCTCCGAACTACTCCCAACCCCGAGTTTTTGCCTCTGCAACCACCCGGGCTGCAGCACGCTTGGCCGGGCAGTACCTGTCAGCTGCCTCAGGAGTCCCATGAGACAACAAGGCCCAATAAGACTCCTTCTTCAGCCTGACAGCATCCCTTACTTCCGGTGTCTACCACCGGTTTCAGGGATTGCCACCATGACAGGCACCACAGATCTTACGACCACAGCTACGAGCAGCCGTATCGACAATAGAGGCCGAAAACAAAGCCCACTCGGACTCCATGTCCCCAGCCTCCCCCGGAATCTGGGAGAAGCTCTACCAGAGGTGTGAGTTGAGGGTCCCCCTGACAGAGGGCTCTGCTAAACGTTCCCAACAGACCCTCACTATACGCTTGGGCCTGCCAGGTCTTTCCGGCTTCCTCCCCCGCCAGCGGACCCAACTCACAACCAGGTGGTGATCAGTTGACAACTTCTTCACCCGAGTGTCCAAGACTCGGAGGTCAGATGACAAGACAACAAAGTCGATCATCGACCTCCGGCCTAGGGTGTCCTGGTGCCACATGCACTGATGGACACCCTTGTGCTCAAACATGGTGTTCATTATGGACAAACCGTGGCTAGCACAGAAGTCCAATACCAGAACACTGTTCGGGTTCAGATCAGTGAGGCCGTTCCTCCCAATCACCCCTCTCCAGGTGTCACTGTCGTTGCCCATGTGGGCGTTGAAGTCCCCCAGTAGAACAACGGAGTCCCCGGTCGGTACAATGTCCAGTACCCCTCCCAGAGACTCCAAGAAGGCCGGGTACTCTGCACTGCTGTTCGGCCCGTAGGCCAACACAACAGTGAGAGACCTGTCCCTGACCCGAAGGTGCAGGTACGAAACCCTCTTGTTCACTGGGGTGAACTCCAACAAACAGCGGCTGAGCTGTGGAGTAATGAGCAGGCCCACACCAGCCCGCCGCTGCTCCCTACGTGCAACGCCAGAGAAATGGAGAGTCCAGCCCCCCTCAAGGAGTTGGGTTCCAGAGCCCAAGCTGTGCGTGGAGGTGAGGCCGACTATATCTAGTCGGTAACGCTCAACCTCCCGCACGAGCTCGGGCTCCTTCACCCCCAGCGAGGTGACATTCCATGTCCCCAGAGCTAGTCTCAATGCCCAGAGATCCAGTCGTCGAGGCCCCCGCCTTCAACTGCCGCCCAGAACTCTATGCACCGGCCCCCTATGGATCCTCCCGCGGGTGGTGGGTCCACGGGAGGACGACCCCATGTTGCTCCTTTGGGCTGTGCCCAGCCGGGCCCCATGGGGGAAGGCCTTGGGTGACCCTACCAATACTCTTTTTGGGAAGACCAGAAAGCAGGGCATTACAGTAGTCTATTCGACTGGTGAAAAAAGCATGCATCAGTGTCTCCGTGTTGTTTTTTAGGTGATAGAAACCTTTTTTTTTTTTTTATAGCAACCTATTTTCTTAATGTATGGGATACAAGTCAGCTCAGAGTCAAAAATGACACCCAGGTTTTTCACTTGAGGAGATGGGTTAAAAGACTGTGCTTGTAGTTTGGGTAAAAGTTTCTCTCTCTGGGCTTCAGGGCCGATGACCAAAACCTCAGTTTTGTCCTGGTTAAGCTGGAGAAAGCTTCTGGCCATCAAGGATTTGATATCTACAATGCAGTTAAAAAGAGCATCCATTGGCCTGGTGTCATCAGGAGACATGGAGATGTAAATCTGAGTATCATCTGCATAACTGTGGAAGTCAATTCCATGTTTCCTGATGACACCACCAAGAAGGAGCATTGATTGATTGATTGATTGATTGATATGCCTTTATTAGTCCCACAGTGGGGAAATTCCAGTAGAAATGAAATACAGCATCACATGAGGACAGGGGGGGGGAGGAGAAAAAAACAAAAGTGAATCAACCCCAGACCATGCTCCTGACAGGGGCATCATATGGAATGAGTGCACAAAATAAAAACACCTCCGAGCATCAGCAACATAGTCAAAACACAGTACAAACATTACACAGGACAAGCAACAGGGGAGGGGAGAGGAGTAAGAAAGTCCAACTCAGGCAAGACAGCATCCGGATCCTGCAGCCACTGACGGCGCTTATACAACGGACCCGCCCACCTGGTCGGGGGTACAAAGCTGCGAGGGGGTTAGGGAGGGGCCAGGCTCCCTCCGCTGTAATCTCAGGGCGATTTGACACCAGCCCGGCCTTGGTCGTGACCAGTACTGGCTTGGGGAGGCCAAAAGATAAGATTGCGTTGTTATAGTTTTAGAGCGAGCAGCTGCGCCAATTCTTTAAACACTGCTCTTGTTTGTCCAATTGGTCTCAAGGTCATCTCTCTATGCAGAGCAGCCAAAATTCTCCTAGATGTTATCCCTGTTGCGAATTAGAGCCAAAGTTCCATCCAGTCTGCGATCCATAGTCGCTAACCTCTCCGAGATGTATGCATGCATGCATGTACAAGTTAAAAAGCACAGGGCCTAAAATGGAACCCTGGGGCACACCACATGTGATTTTATGGACCTTGGAGGAGATGTGTCTACACTCACCATAAATGTTCTGTCTGTAAGATGGGATATGAACCGCACCAAAGAGGCCGAGGTGTTTTAGGTGAGTTAAAAAAATTGTGTGGTCTACTGTGTCTAAGGCAGCACTCAGATCCAGTAGAACCAACACAGTCACCTTTTGTGAATCGCAATTTATTCTAAAATCATTTAAAATCTTTGCCAAAGTAGTCTCGATGCCGTGGTTCACCCTAAAACCAGCCTGAAATTTTTCTAAAATGCTGTGATCATCTAAAAAAATAATTTAGTTGAATAAAAACAACTAAGACACTCGTCGGTAGTTGTTAAAATCATTAAAATCTAAATTGCTCTTCTTCAGCAGGGGCCTCACCACTGCTGCTTTGAAGGCAGTAGGAAAGACCCCTGTTTGAAGAGAACAATTCATCATGATTAAAAGCTCATCTCTAAAAGACCCACAAAATTACTTAAAAAATGGGGTGGGAATTGGATCTAAAAGACATGTGGTGGACCTCACTGAGGAGAAAACATCTCAGCATTAACCAGGACAAAACTATCCAGTGTTTCCTCTGGTGCAGACAAACACTCATATGTGTTAAAAACAGAGTTTTGACAAGATAAAATATCACATCTAATAGTGTTTATCTTTCCCATGTGGTCTGCAAACTGCTCACAGAGAGAGTCAGTGGGTATCAAGTAAAATGTGATAAAATCAGGGTTTAAAATGTTGTCAATGGTTGAGAAGAGAACTTTTTGATTATTTTGGTGACTTTTCAGACTGATAGGTCTGATTTGTTAACAGGTGTGTACTCCTCATTGATTGATCTATATTAAACTGCTGCTTCAGAAGTGAAGAAGCAGCTTGGATGAGCTGCGAAACGTATTCGACCAAATAAACTTTGTCCAATTGACAAATTGAATTTCTCCTTTTGCCATTATAACAGCAATAACAACAAATGATAACCAAAACATCCAGGACTTCATCCACCCTGGTGCATACGTCAAGCATCTAGAGAAACGTGTTGCTGATGGACCTCACCAGGCTTCTTTGGAGTTGGTTTAGTAGACACTGATATTCAGATAAGATCTATTTCTGTTCTGGAGATTTTTCAAGGTCATAATATACATCTGAGCTGTAGTTGAGTGCCAAATGGACTAAGAAGGGCTTTAGCACTATTTGAGACCACATGCACTGTGTCTCCTAAGACATTCAATAGACACGTTTTTATTTTGCATGCATAGGCTTCAGCAACCCCCTTTTTTCCACGCATGACAGCACAGTTATCCATAAGTACACTTATAACCTGCTGTCATCCCAGTTTGTAGGAAGCGAGTTACTCCACAAGAACAGGTGCAGTTGCCACATTAAAAGTTTACCAGCCATATGCTGCGTTACTCTTCCACTTTCTTTGTCAAAAAATTCAGTTGCCCCATAAAACTGTCACATTTATAGAAACTTTGTGTTTTCTTCTAATAAAACAATAAGACCTGATATGTTTGGGCAGTAGGACTTCCGCCTTTGTCAGAGGTGTCAGTTGACTGCTGGGATGTGTCTCTTCTCACAATGTCTCTCTTATAACAATGATAAGAGACACGTCATAGTCGGCTGACACCTCTGACGAAGTCAGATGTGCTACCGCCCAAACATGTCAGGTAAGTAAGTTATTTAGTTTTATACAATTTGTCTTAGTAGAAGAAAACACAAAGTTTCTATATACAAAATAAGACAAAATGAATTTTCTAAATATAATGTCACATTAATACTTGAAGTTCATATGAGTTACAAGAAAGTACTAAGTTTGTAAGTTACTGGTGGTGCTGTACAGTGCAGTACACACAGTCAGTATTCTCAGTAGTCTTCTGGATGAGGTTGTCTGCTTCTGGGTCCTGGAACTGATTTGAAAATATACATTTTCAAAAGTCTCGTATGAATCAAGTCATATTAAAACTCTTTTTAGAAGTAGTAAAACTGAATTTGTCATTTGAATTTTTAGGGCAAAAGGAGAAATTCAATTTGTCAAATGAACAAAAGTTTATTTGGTCAAATACGTTTCGCAGCTCAGATATAAGGCAGTGTCCACCAGCATCTGACCAGAACTGAAGAAGCAGCTTGGATGAGCTGCGAAACGTATTCGACCAAATAAACTCTGTCCAGTTGATAAATTGAATTTCTCCTTTTGCCATGGATTCTACCTGGACGACTGAGGGATTCTACACACATTTGAATTTGTAATTGTGAAAACTAGTTCTGTCCATTTCTGTTAAACACACACACACAATTCATTCAAAGGCAAATTAGCCTTTGCCTTTGAATGAATTGCCTCATCCATAATCCTCCACCAACATCCAGGTATTCGCATAGCAAAAGAGTAAAGTTATTTATCAAAGAATGGCATTTACATGAATAAGTAAAACTTATGTGTGTGTCGGAAAACAAACAAGGGCCTGGGGGAAATTTTGAACAAAATTTTGCAGTCAAATATGATTATGTTTTTACTTTCCAGTAAAAACTAAAATAGTTGTAACATAAATTGAATCACAAGAGATAAACTGATTCACGAGAGAATCACACAATACTGGGATTACCACACTGTTTGGCTATTAGTTTAATAATAATAGATCAGATTTATATAGCACATTTATATAGTGCTTTTTTGGACACTTGACAGAGCATTATTCATTCATTCCAAATTCTGTGGTGGTAAGCTACTACTGTACCGCTACTACTACCGCTGCCCTGGGGCAAACTGGCGGACGCAAGGCTGCCAATCTGTGCCTTCAGTCCCTCCGCCGACCACCACAACATTCACCCAAACACCACTTTCATACTAGCCAATGAGGGTGAAGTGCCTTGCCTAAGGACACAACACAGCACAGCAGTGTCAAAAAATGTGGTTGTGGCACCTGATTTTCCCAGTGGACCATCCAATGACTAACCAGGCCCGGGCCTCCTGAGCTTCTGGGGGGCGCTCAGCCTGTAGCCTACTGAAGCCAATAGCAAACTACGCTGAAAGGTGACAAGAAGTCTGAGGATCAGGTTCTATTATGTTATTTTAAATCAAAATTGTGGTTTACAATGCGCAACATGTATCATTTTGTTCTACAAATTCTGGTATTGATACAATATCAAGTATTTTGGTATTGTATCAGTATCATCATTGTTTTGTAATCATTGTTTCTGATACGCAATACTGGTCTTATCTTCAGGGTGAATTAAATAAATATATAGAATAAGAGATTGGACCAGTACAAAATCATGCTACTGGTAATGTTTTGACATAAAACAATGACGAAATGGCCCTAGAGTGCATAAACGATTCAAACCCACATACTGTATGTGTATAATATGATGCATCATCTGTAAATGTCCTGCATTATGCTCAACCAAATTGAATTTATAATTGTGCTATTATGGTGTTTGTATATGGTTTATGGTGTCAAAAACATACTTGAAGTTGTGTTTTGCACATATGTGTTTTTTATTGTATAACAATAAATTACACTTTTGATGTTTAAGATTCAGATATGTAGTATACTAGTATTATTTATGCCGACATAATCCAAGTACAATCATATGATAGAACTCTCCTGCTTTGTGAAAGAGCAAATGGCACTTATAGCAGAACCACATAAGCTCTAAGTGCAGGTTTGTCTGTTATATTTTTAGCACATTAAGGTATCTTCACATGTACTTCTCAGACTGGTGGTGAATGTTTATGAAACTAAACATTCATCCCAACCACAAATGTTGCAAAGACCTGAAGCTTCAAACACGTGAGTATGGTAGAAGATGTCAGAGCCTGTTTCCAAAGCAACAATAAAGTCTTTGTAACTGTGATCATGTCGTAAACATGTATCTTGTATTAGAAACTTAATATTTCTTTGGGACCTAAAGGGGTTTATAGCAATATTAATCAGTAAAGGGGACAAAGGGCAGCCTTGTCTTGTCCTTAAACACAGCCTCTGCGAAACTTTGTCATTTCAGTAAGTAAACAAATACATTTTAGCAGTAGTCTTTCTAGTAAAGTCACTGGGCAAGTAAGTGATCACACATAATGATAGACTTTATTTGTATCTGGTTCTGGAAGGCAGAAGCTGAACACCTAGAGTCCGCGGCCAACAACAACAACATGTGCCGGGTCTTTAGTCTGCTGCGCCAAGCCCGTAATGGTCCACGCATTAAGACAGCCCTGGTGAAAGATTCTAATGGCCACCTCTTAACAACTGAGGCAACCTGCCTCGAACGCTGGAAAGAGCACTTCAGCCTCCTCCTGCAGCACAGCTCCATCCCGGCTGATCTCATCACCCCAGCCACTGCAAATGTTGCATCCACCAGCAACGCTTGCAGCACAGATCCTGTCACCCCAGAAGAAGTCAGAGCAGCTCTGTACAAAATCAACAACAGGAAGGCCCCCGGCATCTGCGCCATAACCGCTGAGATGCTGAAATCTGGTGGTGACGGCGTTGTCGAGTGGCTCACCCACATATTCAATCAGGTGTGGGAGACAGAGAAGCTTCCCAGCAACTGGACCAGAGGGGTCATCCTACCCTTCTGGAAACGCAAGGGTGACAGGCTAGACTGCTGCAACCACAGAGGCATTACCCTTCTCTCCATCTCCGGCAAGCTCTTTACCAGGATCTTGCTCACCCGTGCTCTCCCAGCCATCAGAAGCAGTCGCTGCCCCCAGCAGGCTGGCTTCATGCCTAACTGCTCCACAACAGACCACATCTCCGCTGTTCGTCTGCTGATAGAGAAGACCTATGAATTCCGTAAAGACCGACATCTCTACATCGGGTTCATAGAAGGCCGGCTGCCTTCTATGAACTTCTATGAACGCACAGAGCTGTGTCCGTGTTAACAGCAAAGACTCTGACTGGTTTCCCATCTCCAGTGGCGTTCGTCAGGGCTGCGTGGCTGCTCCCGACCTCTTCAACTGCATCATTGACCACCTGATGCTCATGGTCTGTGAGCGGGTCCCCGGAGTGTCCTTTAGCGACTACCACCTGACTGACCTGGAGTATGCTGACGACACCACTCTGTTCAGCACATCCTACAGCCAGCTGAGAGACGCTCTGGGCATATACAGTGAAGAGGCAGGGAAGCTTGGCCTCCAAGTGAGCTGGGCTAAGACCAAATTTATGCATGTCGGTGATGGGCCGGATCCACCCCCCCTGCAGCTTGGCAATGATATTGTAGAGCTTGTCAAGTGCTTTGTGTACCTGGGGTCCATAGTGACCGACAACGGAGACCTAAATCCAGAGATCAACCGCAGAAGAGCCCTGGCAGCATCAGCCCTGCAGTCCCTCTGGAAACCACTCTGGCGACATTCTACCATCTCACACATGACGAAGCTCCGGATATACAATTCTACTGTACTCTCCATCCTGCTGTATGGCTCGGAGACATGGCCCCTGAACAAGACTCTGGCTGCCAGAGGAGATGGCTTCGACAGCAGAGCTCTCCGCACCATCGAAAACATCAGGTGGCCCCAGCGAGTTTCCAACCAGGTGCTCAGAGCTCGCACGCGCCAGCCCAGAGCATCTTGCCTGGCTGCGCAATGCCGCACCCGCTGGTTTGGTCATGTCCTCCGCCTTCCTGCTGACCATCCCACGAGAGCCATCCTCCAGTTCGATCCAAAGGCAGCAGGCTGGAAACGACCACGAGGCAAGCCCCGCACCCGATGGCTTGACGTCATCGTGGGCGACCTCCAACAACTTGGAGTCACCGTGGAGGATGCAGAGCAGCTGGCCCAAGACGGCCAGCACTGGAAAAAAAACTGGTTCATCTGGTCGGCTCAACGCACGGGGACGGGACGCCCCCCCCTTCGCTGGAGCCCTAAGTAAGTAAGTAAGTAAGTAAGTAAGTTATTTGTATAATTTTTCCAAAACAAAAAGACATCACAAAAATAATTACAGAAATAACGAAATTATGCAATGGAAAGAATAGAAATATATACAATAATTGGCCAAATACCAGAGAATTTCAAAATATTTTAGCAATGATTTCAATGTACTTATATTCTGAACTTGTCGAGTGAGAAGGCCTGATCTCCCCCTTTGGCTATTCACGATCTGAGCAGCTGGGTTATGGTAGATTAAACTAATTTTATGGATCCACAAGAGAAAAAACTTACACACAGTAGCTCACACATCACAATAAATTAGAATGACAAAGAGTAAAAATATAAATGGTAATAATAAATTCAAAATAAGTAGCAAAAAAGGATTGCAAGAGACATATGACAAATAAGGCATAATTATATAAATGTATATGTACAAGTAAAAATAGAATAATAGAAATATCACAGCTATATACAAGCGGTTGTAAGGAAAAATTAGTGCAAAAATGATATGATGATTGACAGGACATAAGGCCTATCTGTTACATAAAGGTGAATTGTACAGTTGTAGGGAGTATTATCTGTTACATAAGGATGAGTTGTTGTACAGTTGTAGGGAGTATTATAGTATGAATGTAGTCCTGTATCTCTCACTGTTTGAGTGGAGCTGTAGGAGCCTGTTGGAGAATGAGCTCCTCTGTCCCTCTATAGTCTGGTGCAGTGGGTGAGTTGTTGTACAGTTGTAGGGAGTATTATCTCCTCTGTCCCTCTATAGTCTGGTGCAGTGGGTGAGTTGTTGTACAGTTGTAGGGAGTATTATCTCCTCTGTCCCTCTATAGTCTGGTGCAGTGGGTGAGCAGGAGTGTCCATGATGGAGAGCAGTTTGTCCAGTGTCCTCCTGTCCCTCACTGTGACAAATGTCTCCTGCTCACAGCCGATCACATGTCCAGCTTTACGGATCAGTTTGTCCATCCGTCAACAGTTCAGAACCAAAGATTGTCCTGGTTTGACTGTCTCCAATGCCATTTCATTGTTCTGAAATTCTGAACTGAATTTGTTAATGGTCACATAAACAGCTGCCAAGAAATCTATATGATCACCCACAGAACTTATGCAATGGTACACAGCTGAATCAAAAATTTTTGCATTTGTCATTTCCAAGTTATTGTTCCTGGCTTTGTTATCCAGATTGAAGCGATCATTGTTGTGGAACTCATTGTAAAATTCACTCTTGTCAAAGTACGATGAAGCCATCCTCAGGGTGTTCTCCAGACTTTGCTTGTACCAGTAAAGTTTTTCACGCATTTCACTTTTGTAGGAACATTGCAAAGTCACATTCTGTCCAACTTTGATTGAAGGCTGAGAATCTCTGTACTTCAAAAAATAGACTGGGGTTAAATCTGGGTTTAGATAAGATTAAGAACACATTACCACTGTGGAAACTCACCTCACCTTTCTTCAGATGAAGTAGAAGGAAGACACAAAGGAGTATCTGCAAAGAAGCCATCCTCTTCATATTCTAGTCTTCAGTGAAAGGTAAGAATAGTGCTTTGTCTATTTTATGAAACAAGGTTGAATCTGATTGGCCAGCCAGGAGTGACACCTCACTGATCTTTATAGTATGGAGTTTTGTGTTGATGAAGTGTGCAGTATTGTGTCAATTTTAGGGTTTAAATTTCAGTATCACTTATAATTAAACAAGACATATTGTGCTTGTGTCTGCTATATACAGTGCATCTGGAAAGTATTCACAGCGCTTCCTTTTTCCCACATTTTGTCATGTTACAGCCTCATTCCAAATTGTATTACATTAATCTCTTACCTCAAAATTCTACACACAATACCCCATTATGACAATGTGAAAAACGTTTTGTTTTTTTTGACAGTTTTTGAATTTATTAAAAATAGAAAACTAAGAAATCACATTTACATAAGTATTCACACCCTTTGCCATGAAGCTCAAAATTGAGCTCAGGTGCATCCTTTTTTCCACTGATCATCCTTGAGATGTTTCTACAGCTTCATTGGAGTCCACCTGCGGTAAATTCAGTTGGTTGGACATGATTTGGAAAGGCACACACCTGTCTATATAAGGTCCCACAGTTGACTGTGCATGTCAGAGCACAAACACCAAGCATGAAGTCAAAGGAATTGTCTGTAGACCTGCGAGACAGGATTGTCTTGAGGCACAAATCTGGGAAATTTCTGCTGCTTTGAAGGTCCCAATGAGCACAGTGGCCTCCATTATTCGTGAATGAAAAACGTTTGGAACCACCAGGACTCTTCCTAGAGCTGGCCGGCCATCTAAACTGAGCGATCGGGGGAGAAGGGCCTTAGTCAGGGAGGTGACCAAGAACCCGATGGTCACTCTGTCAGAGCTCCAGCGTTCCTCTGTGGAGAGAGGAGAGCCTTCCAGAAGGACAACCATCTCTGCAGCAATCCACCAATCAGGCCTGTATGGTAGAGTGGCCAAACGAAAGCCACTCCTTAGTAAAAACAACATGGCAGCCCGTCTGGAATTTGCCAAAAGGCACCTGAATGACTCTCAGACCATGAGAAACTAAATTCTCTGGTCTGATGAGACAAAGATTGAACTCTTTGGTGTGAATGCCAGGCATCATGTTTGGAGGAAACCAGACACTGCTCATCACCAGGCCAATACCATCCCTACAGTGAAGCATGGTGGTGGCAGCATCATGCTATGGGCATGTTTTTCAGCAGCAGGAACTGGCAGACTAGTCAGGATAGAAGGAAAAATTAATGCAGCAATATCCAGAGATATCCTGGATGAAAACCTGCTCCAGAGCGCTGTTGACCTCAGACTGGGGCGAAGGTTCATTTTTCAGCAGGACAACGACCCGAAGCACACAGCCAAGATCTCAAAGGATTGGCTTCAGAACCACTCTGTGAATGTTCTGGAGTGGCCCAGCCAGAGTCCAGACTTGAATCCGATTGAACATCTCTGGAGAGATCTGAAAATGGCTGTGCACAGACGTCTCCCATCCAACCTGATGGAGCTGGAGAATTACTGCAAAGAAGAATGGGCAAAACTGCCTAAAGATAGGTGTGCTAAGCTTGTGGCATCATATTCAAAAAGATTTGAGGCTGTAATTGCTGCCAAAGGTGGATCAACAAAGTATTAAGCAAAGGCTGTGAATACTTATGTAAATGTGATTTCTTAGGTTTCTATTTTTAATAAATTAAAAAAAATGTAAAAAAAAAAAACAAAAAAAACCTTTTTTCACATTGTCATAATGGGGTATTGTGTGTAGTATTTTGAGGTAAAAGATGAATTTAATACAATTTGGAATGAGGCTGTAACATGACAAAATGTGGGAAAAAGGAAGCGCTGTGAATACTTTCCGGATGCACTGTAGTTATCTCTCTATATAATCTCTGACATCCGTGGATCATTACAGTATATTTTGGACATTTTAAATTACAATATTAATCTAAACATTTTAATAAAAGAAACATTATTCAAACATCCGCTCTAAATACAATGTTGAGCGTGTAAATGAGAAGTGAAAACTTATAATGTGGTTAAAAGCTCTGAACAGTCTGTCTCTTTTTAGATTTTAGTTTTTTAGTGTGGTTTTATTAATAAACAAAAAATCTTTAGCAAATAATTTTATACTAAGTGTGTTAAAAATGGCTACAAAATGTGTCTGCGGCTGCTGTGATACACTGAGCGCACTGTCATTAGTGACACGGAAGAGGAGGGGTTGAAGATGGGGTGATAGTGGAAGAGAAAGGGTTGATGTATTTTGAGTTTCTTTTCACCACAAGCCACATTGTTCTACAGTTGCAATAAGCACCATATCCACATCTACTGTACAACCAGTTTTGTTTTCTGTGTAAGAGTGTAAGTGGACCTGCTGGTCAAAACATGAATTACTTTCAAAGTTAAAGAAAAGTCACAGTTTAAAAACATTGCAAAAATCAAAGATATATTGTATAAACCACACTTGGATAGACTTATTCATGCGTTTGTCTCCAGTAGGTTAGTCTACTGTAACAGCCTGCTCACTGTCAGACAGCTGCAGTACATCCAGAACGCAGCATTTTGGAAGAAGTACGAGCACACAGTCCCATGCTCAGATTTCTGCACTGATTTTAACAGATTTTAAAGCAGCTCTGTTTGTGTACAAGTTTCTCTACGGCCTAGCATCAAAGTACATCTGTGATATGTTAGTGTCATTTGAACCATCTGCACTCTGAGGAGCTCAGGGACCGGCCTCCTGCTGGTGCCCAGAGTCTGGACTAAACACAGGGAGTCAGATTTTCAGTTTTATTTAGCTAAACCATGGAACAGTTTTTTTGAACATGTGAGACAGACCTCTACTTTGACTATGTTTAAATCCAGGATTAAAACAGTTCTGTTTGGCATATGAAAAGTTTTTATTCTGCACTCTTCTCTCTTTATCTTAATTTTATGATGATTTTTTATGTTTTGATTTGATTGTACTGTGATTTGAATGCATTTCTTATTCTGTAAAGCACTTTGAATTACTTTAGCCCTGTCCCAATTTGAAGGCTACAGCCTCCAAAGGCTGTGAAGGCCAGAGCCTCCGAAGGCTGCGAAGGCCGGGTCTTCCGAAGGCTGCGAAGGCCGGGTCCTCCGAAGGCTGTGAAGCTTGCAGCCCTCGAACTAGCCTCTGTGGACCACAAGGCCGTTACCGAAATGGGACAGGTCTAGCCCACGGAGCAGCTCCCATCACCCAGTAACTAACGCTAACACTAATGCTAACAACATGTACCATGCAGATCAGTAACAAAGATTACGCAGGGGTAATCAAACTGTCAGATTTTGAGACCAAGTTATTCTAATAATTCTCATCCAAATCTTGTGGCTAAAACGAAACTTTTGCAAAACAAAACTGTTATATTTCTGAGATACATCTAAAATAGGCTAAATTACCTTAAAGTTTCAAAACCAGTGATGAGATATGTATTATTAATTATTATTATTAAATATTTTTATATTGACCAGGGATTACATTTATACAGGGAATGCATTTAAATCAGTTTATAAAGAAAGACATCTCTCCTTTGAGAAAAGATGGTTTATTAAACATTCAAAGGAACTTCTGGAAATACTTTATCTTGATGTGAAAAGTCAAACATTGAACCCATTACACCCATTCAACCATTACACACATTCAATGCAATAATAGGTGAGAAAAACGGCTGTATGTCAATGTACTCTCAAATTCTGTTCCCTTTTTGCTGAAGCAGGTGACAATCCCAAATGAACAAATTTCCTTTGCAAAATATGATCAGGTGGATTACCACTGCTTAATTGCAGTACAATAGTACATTCTTATAGTACATGTAATTAATTACTATCAAAAGAGACATCAAATAAGTGGCACATTTCACCATGATTCAAATGTCAGTATAGACTGAAAAACATTCAAATAAACTTATGAGCAAATAATATGTTTTCAGTTTTGTCTCAAACATGTGGTCATATAAGGCCACATTTATCATGGGACACTTCCTCAGTGATTAAGCTGTTTAGGTGCTCCTCACCTAAGATGCAAAGAAACTACTATTTGACTATTTTACTTGTGCAGGAAATAAGAAGTTAAACCTAAACATCACTATTAGGACACATTAGGGACAGCAGCAGCACGTGCAGGAGGGAGGCCTGATGCAACCAGACCCCACAGGTCTTCTGCAGTCTGGATCTCCTCAGTGAGTCTGGACCTCCCTCCTCAGTGAGTTTGGATCTCCTCAGTGAGTCTGGACATGGACAGTGGAGACATGACCCAGTGCACTTGGACCACTCACTATGATGTATCCCTTGTCTTCTGGAGGAGGAAGAACAGAATGGGCCTTACGTCTGTCATTCTGTCTCCACCGGTAGGAAGACAGCGCCAAAACCTATATAAACCAGTTGAGCGGACACGTCACAGCACCATCACGTGACCACTCTGAAGAAGACCGCTAGTGAGCAATCGAAACTGTCAGGTATGAAAACTAACTCTTGGTCTGATGAACGTAATAACATAGGTTTGTTTGTCTTTGCTTTTTAGTGTCCTTTGAAGAAATCATAACAGAGATGGTTTTACAGTATGTTTATTAAGGACAGTTAAATATGCACATAAATAGAAAAGATTCAGCATAGTTTTATGTATGTGAATAAACTGTATAAAATTGTATGTAAACTGAATAAAATGTATGTTTGACATACATTTTATTCAATTTACAATATATAAGAAATATATATAGAAAATGTCCTAGTTGAGCTACCGTACCCTGGAGTACACACAGTCACTTTGGTCAGTATTCCTCTGTCTCCTGGACTTCTTGTTGATGCTCAAAGCAGCGTAATGGAGGTGGTCTGATTCATCCTGTTAAAAACAAATGATATGAACAATACTATAAATACATTTTCAGAAAATATGAGACATGTACATAAACATGCAAGATTCAAAAGTTACGATTGAGTGACTATTTGCCCTTTTATTTTGTAGTTGCTTTTTAATCAGGAAATGCATGGTTCGCTTGATAGTTGCTGTTAGCTTTACCATGATGGCAAAACTCTGGTCTTTGAAAGTTGTGAAAAGCAGTAATCAATTAATCACTGTGAACAATTAGGAGGTTCAGAATGCATAAGGCAGGAGTCTCCAAACTTTTTCCTCAGGTTCAAACCCACCTAAACATTGTAATATACAAGAAGAAAGACAAGAGATTATTAAGTTTTACTCGCGAGGAGAACGGACAGAGAGTTTCTTACAGTTAGAATCTCCGACCCGCTCTGAAGCACTCAAAGCCGTCCTCCCCATTTTATTTAGGATGGTCCCTAGTTACAATGTTTCTAAGGGGGAAGGGAAAGAGATAATAAGATAATATATGCTTCTAAGGAGGAAGGGAAAGAGATAAAAAGCCAAGACATTTATCAAATACAATAATAAGACAAGACATTTATCAAACATGTCTGACACAGTTATGTGACCCTGGACCCTGTCTTGTTCCGAAGCCACAACATCTGCTTCCACAAGTAAAAGTACTGCACATAGTATAAAGAGCACAAAGAGATTATTCAAAACACACAAATATCTAACATTTGATTATAACAAATATAGGATAAGATATATAAATGCTTACAGCAAATATGGGATAAAATATATACACAATTATTCCAACATTTCCCTCCTGTTTATCACATATTTGCATAGATAAAATCATTTATAACCACTTCTTTCGATTTTCAGCTATAAATTCATAAACAATCAAAATAAGCTTACACTCAGAGATCTATGTTATTTACAGAGGTGTTTATTTTTCGTCTCTAAACAATGTGGTGAATGCCTCAGTGGAGTCCTCAACGTCAGAGTCACCATCAGCCAAAAGATGGATCTGTATTGCCCTGTCCTCTGGACTAGGGGCTATTGCTGTGGTGATTAAGCGATTGATTAGACTACGGATACAGGGAATACAACAGCATCCACACAAGGTCAGAATCGCGGCGAACACGGCTATTGAAACCAGTACAGAGGTCACGAGTGCTTTGTACTTGCCAAATACACCCATCCAGTCATCCCACATTGATTGGTCTACGCCAGACTGCTCCTTCATGCGCTTGTTAAGGGTACGGAGACCCTCTATTGCCTTGGTCAAGCTGCCATCGGATGCAGTATTATTTGGGATGAAAGAACAACACTGATCACCAAATATCGCACACACAGATCCTTTTTCTGCTAATAGCATGTCCAAGGCTATGCGATTCTGGAATGTCAACAGTGATGTGGCTGCCAGTTGTTCGTGCACTGCTTCAAAGCCGGCCTGCGTCCAGTTGCCTAGTTTCTGCACATTGTAGTGTATATAATTAATTCTGTCCACATTTTTGTTAGGCGTGATTGGAAAGATTGCTGAAATTATAGGTAAATTTTCAAAGCCTGTTGCAATTTGATCTACCATTTTGTACTCGTTGGGAACTCCTCTGGGCACTCCTATTGCGTCAATATAAGTAGGATCATTATCTCCTAGCCACTTAGATGCTCTTTTATCTCTATGCCCTTCTTCTGGTAATAAACTATTCATTTCTTGTAATAAATCCTGGGCCGAGAGGGGATATATGGTCGTGGGTAGGAGCAAGGACACTAAGGCACATAAACCAGTTACATTCTTTGGTAATTTGTCATACAGTTTATCTTCCCCACACCACCACCATACATCTCCCCTAGACACAGGTTGAAATTTGTTTCCGACATGTAACATTACATAACACCATTCTGAGGTTAGGTTGCCTAATACCTCACCTCTGCCTGTCATATTAATACATGTATAATTAGCCATAAAAACATTTTTGTTGAACAATGGTTTCTTCTTTTCTTCAGGTGTAAGAGGGTAAATTGAGTCCCAGGATGTGCAGTCGATTTGTGGGACGGTTTTTTGCATAACATCAACTACACATTCTGGGGACATGATTGCTGGTATCACACGGAGTATTGGTCTAGCACCCAAACATACGACACAATCAGTATTTACAGCTTTTGCAGCTTGTTCTACCATAAGCAGCCAATTGTTACTCTGTCCCGAGATTAACAGAAGGGTGCTAGCTTAGCTCTTTTTGCTTTTGTTTTTCTAACTTTTCTCATATAATCTGCTAAAGTAGATTCTTCGTCTATTTCCCACTCATTCTTAAATTATGGTAATTTGTACATTCTCCCAAATATGGTTTCATAAGGTGTCAATCCTGATGTACTGGTTATGTTAATGTATAGTTTAACTAAATCTAAACATTGAGTCCATTGTCTTCCCGTTTCTTCCATACACTTTTTTAATCTATTTTTTACTGTACCATTCATCCTTTCTATTAAACCAGCGCTTTGAGGGTGGTATGCACAGTGATTCTTTAAATCAATATGGAATAGCTTTCCAATGTGTGAAATTAGACTGTTTACAAAATGTGTACCATTATCACTATAAATTCTTTCAGGTATGCCAAATCTCGGTATTATGTCCTTACACAGTGCTTTAGCCACCGTCAGAGCGTCAGGTGTTTTAGTTGGGAATAGTTCTACCCATTTAGAAAATGCATCTATTATTACCAAACAATACTTTTTGCCTTCACTTTGATTTAACTCTATGAAGTCCATGTGAATAATTTGAAATGGATATTGAGGTTGCGGGAATTTTCCTCGTTTTGGGCTTAAGTTTCCCTGTGAATTATGTTTCGCACATATCAAACAAGCTCTACAAAAATCTTTTGAGTATAAACTGAATCCATAGGTTGTATAATGTTTCTCTACCTGCCCTACCAGCCATGTGTTACACCATGGCTCAATATCGCTGCCCATTTATACAAGTTTTTTGGTAGGATAGGTTTATTTTGAGGACATACATAAATGCCATTTTTCAATATTGCTCCTTTTTTATCCATACTTGTATCTCCTGCTGTGGACTTTGTTGTTGCATATCTCTTAATATTTCATCTGTTATTGTGTCTGACGTTTCTAAGTGTAACAGTTGGTTCTGCTTTGCTGCTACTTCTTTTGCTGTTTTATCTGCAAATGCATTTCCTAATGCTATTCTGTCTGTCCTGTTTGTATGTGCTGCACATTTGCATATTGCTAGTTTCATTGGTAATTGTACTGCTTGTAGCAGGTCAATTAGTAAGTGGGCATGTGTTACTGGCTTGCCTGTGGAGGTTACCATTCCTCTATTTTTCCAATATTGCGCAAATGTGTGTACGGTCGCGAAGGCGTATTGGCTATCTGTAAATATTGTTGCTATTTTTCCTTTCATTAGTTTACACGCTTCTGTTAGTGCAATTAATTCTGCTGCTTGAGCTGAGAAATGAGATGGTAATGCTTCAGCTTTCAGTATTTTTGTTTCTGTTACTACAGCGTAACCAGTATTAGTTTTGCCGAAATCATTCTTTTTAGATGAGCCATCTACAAATATTAGTTTACTACCTGCAATCGGCTGATCTAGTAAATCTGGTCTACTTTTAGTTAGAGTTTCTGCCAGTTCCTGACAATCATGTATATGTCCCTCATCTGGTAGTGGAATTAAAGTTGCTGGATTCAGCGTTGTACATCTCTCTAGGGTCAAATGAGGTTGTGATAGCAGGGTTGCCATGCAGGAGAGGTGACGAGCAGGGGATAAGAAGGTCATATTAGTTTGCAGTAGTAGCGCTGAAACAGCATGTGGTACCTTTAAAGTTAATGGATGAAACAATACAATGCCTGCGCTGACCTCTACTGCCATGGAGGCTGCTATGACAGCTCGAGCACAAGGGGGCAATGCACATGCCACACTGTCTAATTTTGAGGAGAAATAACCTATAGGTCTTAGCTTATCTCCATATTTCTGG